>CM072512.1:45730307-45785307 GCA_036898135.1 Oncomelania hupensis
GAAGAAGAAGAAGAAGAAGAAGAAGAAGAAAAAGAAGAAGAAGAAACTAGAACGTTTGAGCAAATTGACTCAAAGAACAAACGGAACTAAAGTGCCACACTAGGAAGAAGAAGAAGAAGAAGAAGAAGAAGAAGAAGAAGAAGAAGAAGAAGAAGAAGAAGAAGAAGAAGAAATAAAGAAAGAAAGAAAGAAAGAAGAAAGAAAGAAAGAAAGAAGAAAGAAAGAAAGAAAGAAAGAAGAAGAAGAAGAAGAAGAAGAAGAAGAAGAAGAAGAAGAAGAAGAAGAAGAAGAAGAAGAAGAAGAAGAAGAAGATTAACAACAGCAGCAAAACAACAACAAAACAATTCAATTTAATTCAACAAATCTGTATTACCTTTCACAAGGAACTATGACACGCACTTGATCACTAAAATAAACCAAAAAAATAAATAAAATACAAGTAAAAAATTAAAGATGTGTAATATTTGTTTAAAAACGCTGGACTTGCATAATGCGCTTAACATAGAATTAAGCAAAAATGCGCTTAAGATAGTATTTTAGCGCATGGGGGTGGCTTCGAGCCATAGATCCCGCATCAGCCAGCGTCTTGAGTAGCTTTTAAGCTGCAACAGCGCTCTGTATGAACAATATTATTACTAATTTGTTAGATGTCAAGATGGCTAGCTTTGTACGAGTGTTGAAAAAAGGACGTGACGGAAAACGACAAAGCCGCGATTTCTGTCTTCTCGTGTGACTTGCAGACAGTCTCGGCCTTGGGGTGCAGTACGTGCTTGTGTCTTATAAATTAGCCCTTGACGTTTGCGCTTTGCACCTGCGACCTTTGCCATCCATCATGGCGCCAAACCGTAATCTTACTTTATGGACCCGTCTGTCATGGTCAGACGACGAGAAGACAGAAGGGAGTGGGGTGAGAGGGGGGGGGGGGGCGAAGAAAGGTAAAGAACTCTTTTTGTTCTTGTTTGTGAGATCTAAGTCAGGCAAAATCAGAAGAAATGAAGAAGAAATAAAGGCAATGCAGTCGTCCTAAAAGAGATTGTTGGACCGTTAACATTGAATTTTTATTTATAGTGTGTGTGAAGAAATACTATTACACGTTATGGTTTTCAAGTGTAAACAAAATCTGCTGGAGATTGATTATCCGGTATCTAATTCAATTGCTTTCTATTCAAGTTCTTACAATATCTAACGTCACTGACTTTGACTTACAGGCAAAAAGCAACAATTCCAGGAAAACGTGTGTTTCAAATATAGCCAATGTCAGTGTTGCTGTCCAAATTAACAAGTTGTCAGACTTTTTACCAAGAACTGTGGAATAGATCTTAAAACAAGCCCTATAGGTGTAACGCTAATTTCTACAAAATGTCTCTCTCCCTCCCTCCCTCCCTCCCCCCGCACACACACTTTCCTTCTTGTATTTCCTCTTCCCTTGCGGTGCCCGTCCATCGTTGTGTCCGTTTGGGACTATCAGTCTGTGACTGTGCCTACTTTGATTTTCCCAGACATGATGTATGCGGAATTCACCTTTGTCAAGCGTGGTTCCGAGACGTCTGCTGCACGCGTCATTAGCTAGGGAGGAGGAATGTCCATTTTCCTCTCCCATTAGAGACTGCGGTTAGCCTTCACCCCCTTCCTCCATCTCCTCATCTTCCTCTTCGGCTCTCCTCATGGCGTTCCAGGCCTATTCGCTGACCATTACGTGCGTAGGTCTATATAATGTCTGGTATTCAGTTTGAGTGAGACAACTCGACAACAGCAACAAACAAACAAAATAGAAAACTACCAAAGCCCAGTAACGTGCCTAACCTTGCCTACTATACTAAATATCGAAATTCACCTTTAATTAACACAACTCTTCCACCTGCCGTAGAAAATCCCAAAACAATGTTGCACGTCAACTCCAAATCTGTGCTAAACTCAAGCCAAACCGGCGAACGCTTAGTTGAAACAATGCTGCAGCTATAGACAGGCTGTTGAAATGCCAAAGACTGGAGATAACACTTTAAGAGAAAAACAATGGAAGACAATTACAGATCGAGATGGAGACATTGTTGGAAGCAAAGATAGCGAGTACAATGATCGAGTCATTGAAAAATAGCGACATCAATGCTGTCGTCAAGCACGGTGGTGTCATTGGTGAACTCATCGCTGTTATCAGAAAAGGCGCACCAAGTGTTAAGATTTGGTGGGAGAAAGCGCACACGGCTACGCCTCAAATGAAAGCCGAGGTCTGACGACGCACGTTTTTATTGCAATCATAGGGAAAATCATGATTGCAGTTACTGATTTCGTGAGACTATCACCGAGTTATCTAAGCCAAATCAGTCCGCAGCGTGATTTACCATGATTTTCCACGTTTAGAACATGCCCTCATTTCGACGAACTGATTCAAGATGGGAACCAATGAAACGCGCAACTTTGATCACGTGATGTTACGAAAATGGCTAATAATTCCCAGACCGGCCCGCTAGGAGCATTGAGAGTGAAAAATACCCGTAAAGCAATAGAGATGATACAGCCACATGAACGTTTATGGGATATTGTCTTTTTCTCTCAGCTTAGCAAATGAAATACTACCGTTAATGCAAAAATTCTTAGTCGCTGCTTATTACACATTTTGACTTTCGGCGGAGCAAGGGTAACAACTCTGGTGCTTTTGTTTATGTGCACTGTGCGCACGTTTACCATTATCAAACGCTTTAGTGTGACTACTGGCCACGCGCAGCGTCAATCCTCCCATTCAAATCACGACTCGCAAACATTCACTGTCATTGTGAGAGGAGTCAAAACGTTCGGCGTCAGACGTAGGCTTAACATGCATTTAGGTTCGACAGCATCAAATATCCGTCAGACTATGCGCCCAAAGACTGCAAGTGTGCGCCTCGGGCGGCTTGAGTTAGATCCTGTATCGGCCAGCGCCTTGGGCGGCTCTTGAGCTGGAAAAGCGCTATATAAAAGTGATTAAATAAATAAATAGGGCAGTTACAATTTAAAGAACGGCTCTATTATCAAAAAACACACTGTGAACATAAGACTACAAAAAAGGCATTGCGTAGAAATAAAATATGACTATTTCAAAAGCCTTGACGTTACAAGCGCTGCTTTTAGTCCAGCTTTAGACTTCACAAAGATTGACTGATGGTTCCAATATCTTTTAATGGTTTTAACAGGGACAATAATTTGCAACTGGTTTTCCTTGGGTCCTATTGCTCGTCCCTCCTTCCGTCCCATCACCCTCTTCCTTCGCTCTATCTTATTTTGGGTTGTCTTCATCCTGGCAGTCACATCCTCGTTTCGTTCTTTCCAATTTGCCAGCGAGACCGATGCATCAAAACTTTGACGTGACACTTCCAACAAGAACATTCCAAAGCACACGTGAACCGCAGCTTTGCTTGCAAAGACAATTATAACAGTCTCTAGAAAGATGGAACAAGGACGGATGGCAGGTTTGAGCAATGTTAAATGTCTGTGTGTGGGAGGTAACCCGATTTGTATAAAGGTCATGTTAGTTCACGTAGGACGAAATAAACCTAAAAAGGGAAATGGATGAAAGGAGCCTTAGAAGACGATCATGTTGATTAAATCACGATGGCAATAAGGATGATGACTATGACAACTATAGAGAAGACAATGGGGGTGGAAAAGATTATGTTTATGATGACTCTCTCTCTCTCTCTCTCTCTCTCTCTCTCTCTCTCTCTCTCTCTCTCTCTCTCTCTCTCTCTCTCTCTCTCTCCTTAAATGCATAAAAGAAAAGAAAAAGAGAATTCAACGAAAGGAAGATGAGACAACGAAAGAAGGACAGGAAAGAGAAAAGGAAAGATCAAAGATGACAATAACGATGACGACGACGATGCTCAACAAGAAGAAGAAGAAGAAGAAGAAGAAGAAGATGATGATGATGATGATGATGATGATGATGATGATGATGATGATGATGATGATGATGATGATGATGATGATGATGGTGATGATGATGATGATGATGATGATGATGATGATGAAGAAGAAGAAGAAGAAGATGATGATGATGATGATGATGATGATGATGATGATGATGATGATGATGATGATGATGATGATGATGATGATGATGATGATGATGATGATGATGGCGGTGACGATGATGACCTTCCACATTTGAATGAAATAAAAGAAAAACGCCAAGCAAAAACCTGAATCAGGAAATCATCGTACAAAACAACAAGAGACAACAGCTGCAGAAGCTTCCGGATGACAAGGCAAGGCATCGAAAGGGGCAGAGAACAAGACGAAGAAAAAACGTGAATCATCGTTTTGGTCTGACTGCGGGCCTTAGTTTTCATTAGCCAAGGCAACATGTCGTCGTCGCCTGACTTGTTCTTGCGTAATTGTCACTGTGTGGGACACCGCCAGATGCCTCCACTCGACACGAAGAGTATCAGAGACCACCAGCCTGGAAAGAACTCAAGCGTCTAAGGTTGTGACCACTAATTCAATTAAATGTTTTCGTATAGGTATTGTATGTGCTTATGAGCGTGACAATGTGACCTATTTAGACTGGGGAAAATAACAAACGATGACCACCGATTCTTGAAAATAATATTTATAAAAAGGTCAGGGTTGGGGAGCGGGGGGGGGGGGGGTGCAAGGGGGGAGGTGGAGCATCATAACAAACAAACAATAAAACAGCTTATCTATGCAACCTTCGCATTTCAAAGTGCTTTGTGAATCAATTCCATTAAATCCTTAGAGCCTGAACTAAATTATTTAGCTCCTGACTATTTGTATGCAGTGAACAAGCAATAAAAAATAACAGATACTACTTGATTAAGAACAATACCGAACCCGCCCAAAAGAGGGGAATATTTTCCTGAGAATGTTAAAGGTTGTGACCTGCAGGTGCTATGCCTTTTATTTTCTACAATTCATCCTGATTCTCCATTCAAGCTATGGCAGTTGACGTTGTTGGTTGTTTTTTTAAAATTTAATTTGTCCTGTTGTTAATAAGTGTGAATGAAGTAAGATAAATGTTCCACGTTTAGAGGATATCGAATATCACATCACAATTAAAACCCATGTGGAGAAAAATCTCCAATTGAAACGACGGGCAAGAAATAAAAGTACGCGAACTTAACTCCATCCCAAAAATCTGGAGGCAAGCCATACCAAGATGCTCGTTATCTATCCACAAAAAACAGTTTTAACTCAATCTCAGATATTCGGGCTGATTTTTGCTGATGCTAATCGATGACCAACCTCCCTCCTCCTCTCCCAGTTGTTTTTTCCCCTCCAGCAAACCAAGCTCTTCAGGCGATTATTCTCAAACCTCCCTCGCAATTAGTCTCGCTATTTTCAAGGACTTCTCTCGAGAAATCCTGTCTCGAAGGCGAAGCTTGTTTGAAACTGTTTAAAGCACACTGAGTATCAGACGCTTCCCAAAGACTATGCTGGAAAGAATCGTTTCTAGAGAATACCAGAATATCTATCTATCTATCTATCTATCTATCTATCTATCTATCTATCTATCTATCTATCTATCTATCTATCTATCTATCTATCTATCTATCTATCTATCTATCTATCTATCTATCTATCTATCTATCTATCTATCTATCTATCTATCTATCTATCTATCTATCTATCTATCTATCTATCTATCTATCTATCTATCTATCTATCTATCTATATATCTATCTATCTATCTATCTATCTATCTATCTATCTATTCATCTATCTATCTATCTATCTATCTATCTATCTATCTATCTATCTATCTATCTATCTATCTATCTATCTATCTATCTATCTATCTATCTATCTATCTATCTATCTATCTATCTATCTATCTATCTATCTATCTATCTATCTAAACGCCCCGCAATTTTAACCTGTTTACAATATTGCCGCGGGCTTGCTGATTACTGTCCTGTACAAATCTCACATCAACGTTTTATATAAAATTTTTCCCACAAAATAACTGGATTGCCTCCCTTGTTTTTTTTTTTTCAATCTGTCCGCCATGGTGATTTTAATCTTCAATTTGAAAGGAGAGTTACCTATATTGATTGCAACGAGAATGGTGTCACGAGGATTCAGAGAGCCTGTGCTTAAATCGGTTAGTTTTTAATTTTTTTATATATATATAAAATATAATGCCCCACAACAGAATGCCCCACAAACCAACACCAGACAGAAAACCCCACAATAGGTGAGGTTCATGTATATATATATATATATATATATATATATATATATATATATATATATATATATATATATATATATATATATATATATATATATATATATATATATATATATATATATATATATATATATATATATATATATTAGAAACGATAGATAGATGGATGGATGGATGGATGGATGGATGGATAGATAGATAGATAGATAGATAGATAGATAGATAGATAGATAGATAGATAGATAGATAGATAGATAGATAGATAGATAGATAGATAGATAGATAGATAGATAGATAGATAGATAGATAGATAGATAGATAGATAGATAGATAGATAGATAGATAGATAGATAGATAGATAGATAGATAGATAGATAGATAGATAGATAGATAGATAGATAGATAGATAGATAGATAGATAGATAGATAGATAGATAGATAGATAGATAGATAGATAGATAGATAGATAGATAGATAGATAGATAGATAGATAGATAGATAGATAGATAGATAGATAGATAGATAGATAGATAGATAGATAGATAGATAGATAGATAGATAGATAGATAGATAGATAGATAGATAGATAGATAGATAGATACGGGTCGTAAGCACCGCTAATACACACAACCATTGTAGAATGCTAAAACATACATCCGATACTCAGTATGCTGTCTCAGCTTAATCTGGATATTATTATTGAGTCCTCCATGGCCCAAAGGTACGCCAGATTACTGAACAGTCGATTATAAATGAAGAATAGCAAATCCTGCAGTAAGAAACTGGGTTCCAGCCTCGCACAATTCATTTGATTATCAGCTCTTGACGCCGCAGCTGTGCGTAAGCCTGAAGGTATAATTTGTCAACACAACATCGATTTTTCTATGCAATGCTTATTAAGTTTACAACGAGCCACTTAACTTTTGATTCTTGAATGTAACCTCCGTTGATTTTCTCTTTTTTTTCCAATCCCACAACATGGGCTCCGGGTAACAACCAAAACTAATACACTATATAATACATATATACATTATTTAATTAGTACAAATATTACTTTAAAACAACAACAACATCAGCAACAACGAATTCACCCACAGTACATTACAAATCAATAGTTTTGGTTGGAGAATGCCAGTGTTTTTTTTTCATAAACACACAATTTTTGTGATTGTGAGAAAATGTCATTGTAAAATTCAGCTTAGCATTGGGGGATTAAGAGCCAATAGAAATAGAGAATAGGAGACCCACACCCCGAGGTAGCAATCACAATACAAAATACAAGTCAACAATCTCGGGAAGAATTGAAGTCCAGACAATTTTTTCCTAGCATTATTCAGCACGATCGCACCACCATGAACGACTCCTGTCAACGGCCGAGCAAGGAACGACGATGATCAACCTCTTCGACGGTGATGCTTGCCGCGCTGCTTGCAAAGTTATACATGACCGTTTATATATATATATATATATCCAAAGCAGCCAGTTTCAGCAGCGTTGGAGAGGTACATCGTCGTGCTTCATGCAACTGAAAGACCGTCAGCACTGGATGTGTGCTATGGACGTAAGCAGAACAGGAACAGTGGTTAAGTGAAGTGTGATACATGAGATTCCAGCATCGTCTTTCATAACGACCTATCCACAAGACCACTGAAGAAGACAGATGTTAAACCCCCGGGGAGCAACTGTGTTTCAATGATCATTTTTCAATCTTGCACGAGGAAGGGGAAAGAGCTGAAGTTATGAGCGGACAAAAATTGTCGTTAAGGAAGAGATTGTCGCTCGGCAAATAAGAGAAGTTGCAGTTCAGCATACAACACGCTCAAGTCTGCAAGGGAAAATAAGTGATGGGGGAAATTGTCGTCGAAGAAATGAGGAAGTTGCAGTTCTGCATAATAGTCTAGCACACTCAGGCCTGCAAGAAAAAATGAAGCTGACGTGATGAGAAAACTGCATTTAAGCATTCAAGCAGACGGCTTCCCTCAAGGGACAACGCTTGTGCAACTACTCTTCTTTCTCCAAGAAGGGAAGGAAGCAGGGGTTTATGAGAAAGCGATCAGCAAACATAACACAGTTTGTGCGGTGTGAAGTGGCGTGCATATCCCAGGGCTACAGGGGATGCAGAAGCTCCAAGAAACACGAGAACATGATGAGAAGAAAGAACAGACTGAATGAAAAAATAAGAAGCGCCTGTATGGCAACAGCAGGCTGTGGCAATCTAGCCTATATCAATTGTCCATCACGAAATTCTGCTTTGTCGCGTGCTTGTGTGCAAATATGAAAGAATGGCCATTTTCCTCCAACAAAAACATTCCCACAAATGAGTTTCCTGGAATACATGTCTTTTGAGAAGAAAAAAAAACACTAGTAGTTAGCATTGACGAAAACGTTTTAAAAACAAAATTCTTTAAACAAAATGAAGAAACTGTCTAGGCTGTATTTTACTTCTGGCTAAGATCTTTAAGAAAACGATGCATTTGACTGTGTAAAGCGAAAGAATTTGGAATCTGCAAGTCCGACTTTATTGCAATTATGCGGGGAATTTACCTGAGAAACAAATGATCAAATCGAAAATAAGATCTAAATATTTTATTGGGAACAAACGAAAGAAAATCTGAGAAGCTGGCTTTGGACAAAAAAAATAGTGTAGCTTAGTGTGTGGAGGGGTGTGGGGGGGGGGGGGTGTGTGTGCGTGTGTGTGTGTGTGCAAACAGGCACGCGTGTGTAGAGGAGAGAAGTGACGGAAAGAAACACAGAGAGGGGATAATGTCACGCGCTGATGAGATTCCCAGAGTCGCATGCTTATCAAAAGACCTTTGGCACAGACTGCAGAGACGGACAAGAGCTGGTGAAATGGTGGGAAGAGATTCCACAATGGCTAATCCGCTTCAGAAAAGATGTTTTTAACAAACACTTTGAGGAGCTCATCTAGTTTGGAAATCGCTGCGTGAGCAGGGTTCACAGCCCTCTCTAGCTGTGAGGGCCTAACACTCTAAACTCGATCTTGTCCAGCTCGGACGGATGCTCACTCCTTCCCGTTTATCACTGAGCGAAGGATGCTAACGCCCAGATTCTCAGAGCTGCCCCTGAGTCTCAGCACTCAGTAAAAGGTGACAAAGCCGCCCTTGGCCCAAGAGAGTTCCAATCCCGATCCTGGCAACTGGAGCGCGCAATTTAATTCTTTCCACTGGAATCCCGCTTCTGACACGCGCAGAAAATTGAGGGGGCTGGACAGAGACGGACAATCACTTCTTTATTTTTTTTCCACAGGCAGAGAATACTGTCCATAGCAGCAGTACTTCAGAATCTTATTGTGGTGTTAAGAATCTTCAATGTTTCAAGAAGGCTAATCTGTCGTACTATATTAATATACTACTAGTGTGGATGATTTTAAAAACAATTAAAGTCACACAGACGATCTGAGATGTTTCTTTGATAAAAGCGTACACACACAAACAGCAAATCCGTTTACAAAGTTTCCAATCATAAACGTGCCGCGTTTGTTTCCATTTCAAAACTAGAATCCTAACAAGTTCTGAAACAGTTTTACACTTGTAAGTTTCAAAGAAATCTTGAGAAATATTTGACCAGAAAATATATTAGAAGCCTTTCAAAAGTTTCAAAAGGGATAAGGTTTAAAACTCCCAAACTTGGCGCACGAGCATAAAATTAAAACTCCAACTCTTTACAGTAGACGACAATATACGTTTTGCAGTTCATCGCCTGTGTCACCGGGAGCCAGTGCAGGAGCAGCCAAGTGTTTTGTGATTACCGAAACGTCATTTATGGCTGTCACTCATTACCGCTTTGTCCGCCTTGCTAATGAGATAACGTTGTTTGCCTTCTATTGTGCACGGGCCGAAGGTTCATGCAAAGACGCGAGACCCTGATTGAAGAAAAAAGAGATGCTGATAAGACTGGACGAAAAGAAAATGAAGCAACTGGATGTTCCAGTCGTACTGAGATGCATGTAGTTTCTAGTTATTATGGTGTGGCTTTTGACAAAGAAGTTTGTATTTCATCATCATTGATTATAAGAGAAATGTGACTATAAACCTTATTTTGCCTCAGTCAAAATAAAATATTCCTAAGATATATCAGATTCAGATGAATCTATATGTATAGAGAACGTAGTGTACAGATAAATTTGATAAATTTCGATTCCTTGTTAAAAA
The DNA here is from genome assembly GCA_036898135.1 of Oncomelania hupensis. NCBI lineage: Eukaryota > Metazoa > Mollusca > Gastropoda > Littorinimorpha > Pomatiopsidae > Oncomelania > Oncomelania hupensis. The sequence continues at coordinate 45,740,664 of CM072512.1, forward strand.
CACTGGTGCAGACGAGAATTTCAGATGAGTCAAAATACATTGTATACTAAATCAAATAATGATGTTCAAAAAGAATTTAGTGTTTTACAAAACCAATTCAACTTTCAAAAACGTCATCTTGTCTTCAAATCAATGACACAGTAAAAAAATAAATAAAAGAGGCAGCCATCTACAGGCCTTCAGCTTCTCAGGATGTGTGGTCTCAGCCGAAAATAAAGAGGTCCCAGAAAGAATATTGAGGTCAAAAAGGGTGAGAGAGAGGAGACAGAGACAGGCGCGAGACGCGACGCTCAGTGGAAACGACAATTTGAAATGGTGACAGCTTATGATGAGGACGACAACAGCCATCGCCAAGAAAAATGGCAAACAGACTTCACGATGAAAGACCCGTGAAGATTACGGCGGCCGTCTTGTGTGCAGACAGTTCAGAGAACTCGTGAAGGTCTTCAGATAATACGTTTTGTCATTAACTGGCACCGCTTCAAAACGGGTTTCTCGTTAACAACACTGCTGTCATATTTTAAAACGCATCAAAGCAGTTTCTCGTTAACTTTCACATTTCAAAACGCAAATCTAATACGGTTCGTAGTGGTTGTCCATGAATGATGAACGAGCACAAAATGGGTCTGCTTTTCTCTCTGCGGTTTTGTGTCGGACGTTTTCTGATTGATGACATTGTACTTCTATACAAATGTTTATATAATGTAAGAAAGAAAAAGAGAAAGAGATTTCTCTTATATAGCGCACTTACAAGCTCAGAGAGCTTCTCAAGGCGCTGGCCCGTAATATCCAGCAATCACAAAATAGTTTGCTGAAGTCAGGATTCGAACCCACGTCGCCCAAGACGCACTTACACAAGTCGTGCGCTCTGACCACTGAGCTATCCCTGCCGCCAGGGTAGTAGTACTTGAGCATGGCAATGACAATATAAACTATTTACAGTGCTGTACAAATGTTTACGTAATGTACTAGCACTTGAGCATGGAAATGACAATATAAACTATGTACAGTGCTGTACTAATGTTTACATAATGTAGTAGTACTTGAGCATGGCAATGACAATATAAACTATGTACAGTGCTGAATGTTGAGTGTTCGCAAAATACAGCGTGGGAAGGCTGCAGCGTTAAATGTATACATTAATCACGACATAACTATAAAACAGCCAAGCACGATCGCACGTTTGTCAAGGACGCAGCTATTATTTACCCCAACATAGTCACCTATTTCTTCAAACTGGATAAATGCAATAAATCCAGGTCAAAACCACAGTCATATTTCTGTCGTATCGTTTTATAGTTTGGATTAACTCTAGGAATATTGTGAGCCTAATAAATGTGAAATGTATTACAATCTATGAGACAGGACGACGCCCAATGTATTAAATATACGTAACGAAATACATTTGTTTATAGTCAAACAAGGTATCAAGTTTCTGCACCAAGAATGATCACCGCATGAATCATAGTTTTGTAAGAAAGAATAACGGAACAAGCGTCTGTCAGATCAAGTATCGAACAAGGCGCCCGTACCGTCATAATGCTAACTATGCCAAATCCATTATCTAGGTGTATAGTCTGAAGTGGAGGCGCTAAGAAACACATTGGATTACAGCAAAGCTTATGATGCCAGCTGTCAGACTACAAATCCGCCAGCAAAACCGAGACATCCCGCAAGATTCCGCTGAAGAAAATGGAGGACAGCAAAAGCCAAAAAGCCGACAGCACCCAGGGTCCTCATAAAAGCTCGTTTAACCCAAGACGCGGCAGGCAATAATTCGGATTACCGCAGGGTCGTCCCTCTACGCCTTTACTGTTTGACGGGCCATGACACCGGGGGCTTAGTGTCAAAACCCTGTATATGCAGCCGGCGTCTTGTGCCGAGGTGCGCTGCACTCTTTGAACTGTTCAAATCTGCATATTTTCTTTTCTTTACCTAAATACCACAAACATTGATCTCCGCGGAACATAAGGTGGAAATAACTAAAACATTCGACCCACAAAAAACAAACCTGGGCTCTCTTTTAAATGGTGAATGCATTACATATATTTTTGTGTTAATTTTTAATATTATATGATTGCCAGTCAATTTCCTGTTTTGTCATTTTGACTTGTATTTGCCCGACCGTCGGGCTGATCTTCTAAATCATCATCAGTACAGTACAACATTTATTTAATCTCATGGGTAAAAATACAATTATCTGGTAACATAGCTATATACTATAGGGAATGAATAGAGTAACATTATGTTGAACGCAGCATTATTGATGTAAGCATTATTGATTCGTGAGCGCAGACAGCTATTGTAGGAGTATTTGCTGTTGCAAGAGAAGGCACATCCGTTTATGGGGGGAAAATCGTTATATGAAGTACAACTCTCATGCAGTAACTTCAGCATAAAACGTCCATGATCCAGTAACTGCAATCGATATGTAAATAATTCACACACACAAATCTCTATCTCTCGCTCTTTTTTTTCTCCTCCTCTTTGTTTTGTTGAATGGTGCCATTATAATCCCATGAACTAATTCTGGGGACGTTATTTTAACAACCAAACCAAAATCCCAATGTAAAGCTATAATTTTATGTCCATCATTAAAAACTTATTTGTACTGTGAGCTAGATACAGCCGGCCACGCACCAATTATTTTGTAGCAACACAGTCCATCAACTGACCTCGCCATTAGAGTAATGACTAAACGTAATTTTCCGTAAGTTCTAGCCATTGCTTGGGCTACTGCCGTGAACAATACTGTCACCACAGGGATTCCCGTAATAACTTTAGTCTAAAAGCTGCCGTTAATGCTTCATTAAGGTTAAAAAGCTGATGTTAACGGCAATTATAACATTGTTTCTTGATTGACTTTGCATACCGTGAAATGACTGTGCTGGGAAATGTGTTTTCAACTTGGCAAACTTACAATTTGTGTAAAACGCACTAAACAGGTAACCTCGGGGTAGGAAAGAGAATGTATGAATGAATGAATGAATGAACTAATGACATGAAAACGTTTAAATATCTCCAAGCCGAAGGGCATCATTGCCTGGGGACTAAAATAGCGAAATCTTTTGGGATAAAATATTTCCAAACAATAATAAGTGTAATTATTCTGCGGATGATGTGGGAGAAGCACAAAGAAGAGACGCACAAGCATACTTACCTCCCTTTTACATCTGATTGTACCTAAACATGTTAGTCATTTACCCATCAATAATTAACTGTCAAAAAACAAAATGAAAACCACATTATGTTGACTGAAAATTAGGGTAAAAAATCAATACTTCCCTTTGAATCATTACACAAAATAAAAGCGAAATTGGAACTCCAGTTTCTGCATAATACATGTATATCTGCAAAAACTAGAAAACCCGAGTCGATGACTACCGCAACGGGTAAACTTATATGACTTAGGTAAGAGATTATTAAGGCCACCGAGGCTTTTCTTCAGGTACTCCGGTTCCCTTTCTCCCTTTAATAACGGTATTGGATGCAGTCAGTCTAAAGTTTCAAAAATAACATTGTATTTCCTTTCGTCTTCTAATAGCGATCTCCATGCCTTTACGCCACGTGTTTGGATGATAGATGGGTGTTTGTTGTGTGAAACATTTGAACGTGTAAGTGTGTGTAGATCACCGCTCTTTGAACCTATGGCGATTTGGGGAAAAGCGCGTATATTGCAACTAGTAGTAGTAGTACTGGTAGTAGGCTAGTAGTAGAGGTAGTAGTATTGGTAGTGGTTGTAGTATTTGTAGTAGTAGTGGTGGTAGTAGTAGTAGTAGTAGTGATGGTAATAGTGGTAATAGTAGTAAGCTTAGTAGTAGTAGTAGTAGTAGTAGTAGAAGTAGTAGTAGTAGTAGTAGTGATAGTAGTAGTAGTGGTAATAGTAGTAGTGGTGGTAGTAGTGGTGGTAGTAGTAGTTGTAGTAGTGGTGGTAGTAGTAGTTGTAGTAGTAGTCACCCGATGCTCATCTATTCAGACTCCTTTAAGGAGTCTGACAGAGCCTAGGCCAGGAGAGGTTTAACCAGCCATGGCAGCAACTGGCACACTCTGCTAGATAGCTTAAAGGAGTAGTAGTAGTAGTAGTAGTAGTAGTAGTAGTAGTAGTAGTAGTAGTAGTAGTAGTAGTAGTAGTAGTAGTAGTGAGCACTGCTTTGTATACGCTTGAAGCTCTATAGTCACGGGAAAAGCGCAATTTCACTGCAGTGAACTCATGAAAATAGGAAAATGTAAGTTTCGTCTCCTCTAGGGGACGAATTAGGTCAATCTGTATTAGTTTCTAGGTCAACTGTCTTTTACGAACCGTTTGAGAATATTTTTGAACCGTTTGTTGACGCCGGATAGTGTCCTCACTTGGTTTCATGCAATTTAAGAATCCAACAAGGCAATTGGGTTTTTGAGACGGAAAGAGCGGAATTATTGTAGAGCAACATTCTGTATATATTTACAGTGAAATTGCGCTTTTTCCGTCACTATAGCGCTTGAAGCGTGTAGGAAGTAGTGCTATGAAGCTTTTGTGCCTACTACTACTACTACTACTACTACTACTACTACTACTACTACTACTACTCCTTTAAGGTATCTAGCAGAGTGTGCCAGTTGCTGCCATGACTGGTTAAACCTTTCCTGGCCTAGGCTCTGTCAGACTCCTTAAAGGAGTCTGAATAGACGTGTATCGGGTGTAGTAGTAGAAGTAGTGGTAGTAGTAGTAGTAGTAGCGGTAGTAGTGGTAGTAGTAGTAGTAGCAGTGCTGCAGCGGTAGTAGTAATAGTAGTGGTAGTTGTAGTAGTAGTAGTATACTTTGTAAAATGAAGAACGAACATCATCTGCTGGTATATTCCTACCATAACATTTTTTTAAACTGAATTTATGTTTTCTCTTAAACAGCTTCAAACCAGCAAATCTGGAAGCTTCACTCAACAACCCTTTTTCCGAGGTAGGCAGCTCAAATTTTGGGGTGACGCACTAAACAAGACTCAAATGGTTTCATAAACTAGTCTCGTCCCTTAAAGTGAAACCGCCACGCACCCGCCCCTACGCCTTAATGAAGTAACCCTAACACTGGGCTCTGATTTTGCTGTCTCTTAAATAACCAACAGAGAAAGAGAGAGGGGGAGGGAGAGAGAGATAGGATGCAGGCCTTGGTATCCACGGTGAGAAGAACAAACGGAAGTAATCTCATCATAGGTTGTATCCCTGAAACCTCTGTGGGCAAGTGGAGTAATTGGACAGTAGTAATAATAGTAGCAAAGCTGCATTTAAAGACACCTGGCCACACACATATTAACTAGTTTGCTCCAACGGTGTGTACATCCAAAGATTTCGGGGGAGAGGGAAGGTCCAACACCCTTTCCGACTCCTACCCACCTTTTTTATTTATTTTAAAAATTCCAGGTATTCTTGTAGTTGCTGAGATCAAGGAAGCTATATTGTTGTATCGTTTACTGCTTTTGTTTAAAGTAAACCTCAGATCATTGTGGACAAAAACCTGTTTTTTATTGGAAATTCTTTGTTTTATAGTTAATATCTTGGAGTGTATTTATTTAAAAAACCAGACGTTTCACTCCGATGAACTAAGGTTAGCTCTACATTCTTCAAAACGTTTCATCTCATCACAGCCTGCTGTGTGATTGTGTGAGGGAGCGCTTTCAAATGGTTTGTTGTTGTTGTTTGTTTTTTTATTCTCTACGAAAAGCGCCTTATAATTAGTAGTAGTAGTAGTAGTAGTAGTAGTAGTAGTAGTAGTAGTAGTAGTAGTAGTAGTAGTAGTAGTAGTAGTAGTAGTAGTAGTAGTGGTGGTGGCCAAGCGAGCGTTGTGGCCAAGTGGGCTAAGGCGGGACTAACTTGCCTTGTCCACAAGCCAGAAACCAATGGCGCCTGACAGGTGTGGGTTCGATCCAGCATCTGGGCGTTATGTTTCTCCGAATAGTATTTACTTTCGACTCGGGCAACGTTTCGGGGGTTTTCTCCGGGTACTCCGGTTTGCTCTCCCAGCAAAAAATTCAAAAATCACAAGTAATGTTAGGTAGGTTGGGTTTGGGCGCGCCACAGGCTGCGATTACGCCTTCCCCAGGGGAGGAGGCCCAGAATTTCCCGATAGAAAGGGATAATAAACGGCAATAAAAAACAACAACAAAAAGTAGTAGTAGTAGTAGTAGTAGTAGTAGTAGTAGTTTCCCCCCGTGAAGGTGCCAGGGGTTTCCCCACTTTCTGGAAACTTAGTGCTTTAAATTCCCACTGTCGCTGTCTTTCTCCTTTGTTCTTTCTCATTCCCTACTATGTTCTATCAATTTTCTACACTATATTCTTTTTCGCTAGACCGGTCACCTACCTTTCTTCTTGAAAACACTTCCGGAACGAAACTTCTCATTTGTGTGTGAGGTCTGTTGGATCAGCTTGGGAATATTGGTCGCTTTCTGCCAGGTGGTCACTGGGGCTTCCTATGATGTTATTATTTGGCAATGTAGCATTTAATATGTATGTGTTTTGTTGAGATTTTATAATGATGTTTATATCCTATTTTGTTTTTGTAAACGGGGATTCAATAAATTAGTGTATAGCCTCAGCGTCCCCATGCGTGGGATGTCTTTATTGTAAAGTGACCGGCTGGTCGAGTGCCTTCAATGTTACCACTAGGGTTGTTTCGGCAGATCTTTTATGCGGATCAGGGGTGAGTTCTCTTTCAGCGAAGTTGTGGTTTTGATTTTGTGGTCTGATTCGGCTCTTTGCAGTCCGCTGGACCCTGCAAGCAATGAATAACTAACTAGTAGTAGTAGTAGTAGTAGTAGTAGTAGTAGTAGTAGTAGTAGTAGTAGTAGTAGTAGTAGTAGTAGTAGTAGTAGTAGTAGTAGTAGTAATAATAATAACATTACATTACATGCTTATTGCTTTAGGTCCAGCGGACTCTTCCGAGCCAAATCAGGACCGGACAACCCCCGATCCGCATAAAAGATCTGCTGAAACAACCCTAGTGGTAAAACTGAAAGCTCTTCACCAGCCAGTCACTTTACAATAAAGACATCCCACGCAGTGGACGCTGAGGCTGTACTCTAATTTATCGAACCCCCGTTTACAAAAAACACACAATAGAATGCAAGCATCATTATAAATTATCAACAAAACACATACATATAAAATGCCTACATTGCTAAATAATAACATCATAGGAAGCCCTAGAGACCAATTGGCAGAAAGCGTCCAATATTCCCAAGCTGATCCAACATACCTCATACACAAATAAGGAGTCTTGTCCCGGAAGAGTTTTCAAGAAAAAAGGTAGGTGACTGGTCAAGCAAAGAAGAAGATAGTATAACAGATTGATAGAACAGAGCAGGAATGAGAAAGAGCAAATGAGAAAGACAGCAACAGTGGGAATTTAAAGCACTAAATTTCCAGAAAGTTGGGATACTATTTATACTGAAACCCCCGGCACCTCAACGGGGGTAGTAGTAGTAATAAAAAAAAAATAAAAAAAAAAATAATAATAATAATAATAATAATAATAATAATAATAATAATGATAATAATAATAATAATAATAATAATAATAATAATAATAATAATAATAATAATAATAATAATAATAATAAATCGTTTGCAACATTCTTACAATATATAAAAACAATAAATAAAATATTGTAAGACTGAATATACCCATTACAATTTGCAGGTACCACACCCACCCATCACTTTCACCCCCCTTCCTCTCTCCCCTCAGAAAGAAAAGAAAGGAAAGAAACCCACAAACAAACAAGAAAACAAACATATAGATAGATAGATAGATAGATAGATAGATAGATAGATAGATAGATAGATAGATAGATAGATAGATAGATAGATAGATAGATAGATAGATAGATAGATAGATAGATAGATAGATAGATAGATAGATAGATAGATAGATAGATAGATAGATAGATAGATAGATAGATAGATAGATAGATAGATAGATAGATAGATAGATAGATAGATAGATAGATAGATAGATAGATAGATAGATAGATAGATAGATAGATAGATAGATAGATAGATAGATAGATAGATCCTGGACCAGTTATTACATTGGCTTGTTTAATTCCTTGCTCCTTAATGGTTTCTGTACGTTGCTAGTCATTTTTGAGAGAATCTATTATACGGTTGGGTTGGGTTCTGCACGATGAAATTGCAACGAACGTGTTCACATTAAACTGCCCTCGCTGGCTAAAGGCGTGCTTAGTAAAAACAACACTAAGTTTCATTGTAGCGGTATAACAAAAAGGTTTTATGCTTTCTGCAGGTGAAGCCTGATGGTGGTGTTTATTTTGCCGTGGCCAGATCAATTCACTTCAATAGTACTTTTTTTTTCTGTATACAGTATATAGTAATTAACAATACTAAGTAGGTGTGATACTAATGCGATGAAACATAGAAGCATGTTTCGCGCAGGTGAGTAGAAGAGATAAAATGACAAGTCAGTAGATAAAACACACAGTGTAGTTGAGACTGCTTAATTACCTTTTACTAATAAGAGGCAAACGTAAACCTAGCTCAGCGAGTCTCGTCTACGCTGTGTGAGGTAAAAAAATTCTATCTCTTTCTTTCTTTACCACATACAACATTGAAACACGTCTCTCTTGTCATACAAAAAAACCGATATTGCGTATGAAAACGAATACTGTTGAATAAGTTGAAACAAAAGTATCCTATACAAAATTTTTATATTGGATGTATTTGAAATAAGAAAGTAATGGCCAGATTCGTTTACATATATTTGCGTCGCCAACGACATGCAACGCAAACTATTGAAAACCTGGTCTTCAAGCCCTGTTTGTTTCCGCAACCTTTAAACCTGAATCATAAAACTCTTTGCACGCGCCGGTTTGAAATATTATATTGAAGATCTGCAAAGGCGCATTGAGTTAGAGCCCGTATCGACCAGTGCCTTGAGCAGCTATTTGCTGGAGAAGCGCTTTACAAGAACGATTAAATAAGCAATAATTTTTTTTAAGGTATTCAATGAAACAAGCTTTTTTTTTTCTCTCCCTCTCTCAAAGTGACAACCAAGATTAGGTGAAACTTGGCTGGCTTGAAGATATTCTGGGAAGTGTGTGTAGTATTATTGTTTATGTTTTCTCCTTCCTTCCTTCCTCTCTTCTACTTCTTCTTCTTCTTCTTCTTCTTCTTCTTCTTCTTCTTCTTCTTCTTCTTCTTCTTCTTCTTCATCTTCTTCTTCTTCTTCTTCTTCTTCTTCAAATTCATGTTTGTTTGTTTTTTAAATCGTTTATGAGGTGACATCCCAAAAAGGCTTGGGAAAACTGCTCCTCTCCAAAAACAGATATTTATTGATAAGCTCCAGTCCATCATTTTAGGCCAGATAACTTAACAACTACTGGGGTTCTACATTAACTTTTTATCTCCTTCTGCAAAAAAGAGTATTAAAAAAAAACTATAGTTAGCCTACAGTTGTGCATGCTGGCCGTACAGTTCTTGTAAATTAATGTTTCTCATAGCGCAATTACTTACTCATAGAACTACTCAAGACGCTAGCCTAAATCAGGATCGACCTAAGGCCACGAAAGATGTTAACTTGCTGCATTTTTGCTACGCTATGTCTCACCGCGGACAATTGGTCCAATTGGGCTTGCTGGACGGGGATTGCAGCGAGTAGCAATAAAATAAAATAAAATAAAATAAGCAGCGCGAAGGAGTCTCTACTTTGAATGAGTGCAATTTATCACTGCGCAGCTGTGACAATCTACAGACGCTCTGTGTACTCGGGTGGGTGTCGTCTTGGGTAGCCCACGACGGAAACGGGTGGCGAGAGGCGAGGATTTGCGGGTGTAACTGTAGAAATGAGCGCTGCCACCGTCTGCTGATCTTTTCACGCCGTAAAGCCACGAATCACACCTCCCACCACCTCTCGCCCACCCTCCTCTCCCCCCTCTCTTTTGTTCTAAGTTGCCTGACACCTACCTTTTGCGAGGTTATACTGACGAGCATAAAGAAAGCAAGATGCTTAAATAGTAGGCCTGTATCAAACCCTGACACTGTCTCACGGCAGTAGCTGCCAGGTCTACAATTAATTATAGAATGAGGCGCCCGGAAGACACAAATCGCACACGCACACGTTCTGTCGTAATTGGATATGTCTGCGTCAGAGAATTTCTTTGCACATACAAGAAAGCGAGACGCTTTGCAAGTTCACAAAGATGTTGCATATGTTTTAAAAATTAAAAACAAAATAAGGAGCAACAGACTTTTTTTTTTTTAAAATTAGAGACGATTTCCTCAATAGGGATTCTGTTGGCGGGTCGAGAGCGTTTAGCTATAATCATCTTCATGTAACCCAGGCAAGCATGCTTTTTTACAGGAACCTGGCAGACCGGTCACAAAACGAAAATATCAACCTTGCAGCAAACAATGAAGGCAACGCGTGTCAGGTAAGCCAGCGATTTTGTGCGCTAAAGATTAATGCGAAAAGTGTCTGAGGTCCTCAAGATCAGATTTCAGACCTATGACGTTTCTCCACCACGTTAAGAATACATTTCGTAATATTCCCAATTGCTTTTAAATGTTGTGATAAAACCAAAACCCCGCTCAGGTTGCCATTTTAAAAGACGTCCTTCGAGATTAAACGTGAATTTTGTTTACGTTTTCCACCTTGTTAATATGACGACGTTTGCAGCCGTTATTATTTCAAAGTAGATTTTAGAAATTGCGTTCACTCAAGAAACCGTCGTCCTACTGTCTTCAACTGCAATTAATAAAACAGAACCCTACACAGTCATTGTCATTTCTAATGAGGTTTTAAAGATTGCGTGTATTTCTTTTAATAATGTTTCTACTATCAGACTATGCCTTCAATTGCTAATGCATTAAAACAAAACTAGTGCGGACTATAGTAATTTCTAATGAGATTTTTATGATCATATTTCTGAGGTATTGTTCTGCATCATGCAGTCAAGCAGCTACACACTTTCCATCTCATCCGAATTGACACAAAAGGAACAACATTCTTGAAATGCCGGCCCGAATGGCACAGTAGCACATTGTAGGAAATGTTCGTCTTGAGCGGCGTGGGTTCGGACCTGATGATTATACTGAAGCATGGAAAGTTGTGGTTAACACCTTGAGCAGTTGTTTGGTGCGGTGGTAAGCGTGCTGTAATCAAAATAGCCATACTGCAGTACACAAGCTAGGGGTCGTCCCTTTGCACGGGTACTGTGGACAAAGTCAATGACACCCCCGTTGGGGTGCCGGGGGTTTCAGTATAAATAGTATCCCCACTTTATGGAAATTTAGTGCTTTAAATTCCCACTGTCGCTGTCTTTCTCCTTTGTTCTTTCTCATTCCTACTCTGTTCTATCAATCCTCTATACTATCTTCTTCCTCGCTAGGGATAGCTCAGTGGTCAGAGCGCACGACTTGTGTGAGTGCGTCTTGGGCGACGTGGGTTCGAATCCTGACTTCAGCAAACTATTTTGTGATTGCTGGATATTACGGGCCAGCGCCTTGAGAAGCTCTCTGAGCTTGTAAGTGCGCTATATAAGAGAAATCTCTTTATCTTTCTTTTTTTAGACCAGTCACCTACCTTTTTTCTTGAAGACTCTTCCGGGACAAAACTCCTCATTTGTGTGTGAGGTCTGTTGGATCAGCTTGGAAATATTGGACGCTTTCTGCCAGGTGGTCATTGGGGCTTCCTAGGATGTTATTATTTAGCAATGTAGGCATTTAATATGTATGGGTTTTGTTGATATTTTAAATTCTATTTTGTTTTTGTAAACGGGGGTTCGATAAATTAGAGTATAGACTCAGCGTCCCCTGCGTGGGATGTCTTTATTGTAAAGTGACCAGCTGGTGGAGTGCCTTCAGTGTTGCCACTAGGGTTGTTTCGCCAGATCTTTTATGCGGATCAGGGGCGAGTCCTCTTTAAGCGAAGTTGTGATCTTGATTTTGTGGTCCTGATTCGGCTATACTTGTCCTGATTTGGCTCGGAAGAGTCCGCTGGACCTAAAGCAATAATCATGTTATCTAATGTAATGTAATGTAATGTAATGTAATGTAATGTAATGTAATGTAATGTAAGGTTAATGACCTACCTGACAGGCAGTCTTTGGATCGAGCAAAACGTATTGGACTGTAAAAATAGGTGAACAATGCAAGCTTGAATTAAAAGCTCGTGCAGAGCTGTCACTTCTAATGAGGATCACCTTTAAATGAGCACTAAATAATACGACGGTTCACACCCAAACAGATTACTTGAAAATACAAAACAAATTGCCTTTAGTTAACATGTTGCAAAGTGGTCGTTTTTCTCTAACAAAATCTTTAAGATCACGTTTCAGTGCGACTAAATTATGTAAGTGCTAAGAAATCACACGGGTATGAGATGCTGTAATTTTATAGCAAGATATTTATTATCAAGTTTCAAGGTGTTTAACTATTACGGCCGCAAAAAAAAACCGATTAAACATAATACGAACACATTTTAATAGGTCTACTAGAAGCTATAGTTTCTATCAACGTCATTAGGATCCCGTTTCAATGGGGTCTAAATCAAGGGCACTTAAAAAACACACAGATACAGATACAGTAACACAGAAGAACAAATTGCTCTGCAGCCTTTGCAGGACTAAGTGAGGTGGTGGCTTCTATCTAGGTCCTTGGGACCGTGTTTCAGAAGTATAAAAATCCGTCTGCCGTATCGCCAATGGTGAAGAACAAGAAGTCTTAGATAGATGGACAGAGAACTGTTCTGACCTTTACAACCACAAACCAAACGGAGACTCATCAGTTCCACCATGTCCCTGGGACAGAGAAGAGAAAAAAAATCTTCCCAATTCTCCGAGAAGAAGTTGAGGCAGCAGTGCAATCATTGAAGAAGGGGAAGTCAGCGGGAATGGACCACATTCCCGCGGAATTGCTTCAAGCAGGAGGAGAAGCGATGATTGACGCCCTCATCATTCTTTTTAACAAGATCTGGTAGAGTGGGGAGTGACCCACACCACGGACACAGTCGCTTGTCATCGCTCTTCCAAAAAAAATGTAACCTTTAGGAGTGTGAAAATTACCGCACAATCAGCCTCATCAGCCATTCCAGCAAGGTCCTCCTAAAAATATTACTCAACTTGTTGAAACCCCAAACTGAAAAAATTATAGCTGAAGACTACTCCGGATTCAGGGCAGGGCGAAGTACCATTGAACAGATTTTGAACCTCGGAGTATTCTGCGAGAAATATCTACAGCAACAACAATATCTATACCATGTTTTTGTAGACTTCAAGAACGCGTTTGACTGAGTCTGGCATGCAGCTCTGTGAGCAACCATGAGAGTGTACAACATCAGCTCTAACATTATTGAAGTCATCAAAAGCCTGTATGACAAGGCTACCAGTGCTGTCCTACACAACAGCGCCATCGGAAACTGGTTCAGAACAACAATCGATGTGCGTTAAGGATGCCTATTCTTTCCAACACTTTTCATCTTCCTGGAGCGCATCATGTCAGATGCCCTTGCAGAACACGAAAGCAGAGTCAGCATAGAGGTAGAGCAATCTCTAACCTCCGTTTTGCGGATGACATTGGTGGATTGGCTGGGGAGAAACAAGAACTTGAACAGCTGGTACAGAGGCTTGACATCACCTCCAGAGCCTATGGAATGGAAACAAGTGCAGAGAAGACCAAAATGATGACCAACACCACCAATGCCATCAACATGGACATCAAAGTCCAGGGCCAATCCATCAACACAGTGCATAGCTTCAAATATTTAGGAGCCATTGTATCAGACAATGGTTCCCAACAGGAAGTCCTCTCCAGGATCGCACAAACAACTGCGGCCCCGACAAGGTTGAAGCCCATTTGGAAAGATAGGACCATCTGTCTACATTCCAAGGTAAGGCTGCTATGCTCATTTATCACCTCCATCTTCCTATAGGCTTGCAAAACATGGACCCTCACAGCAGATCTACCACGAAAAATACAAAGCATGGATATGATGTGCTATAAAAGACTTCTGGGCATTTCCTATACCCAGCACATCACCAACAACAAAGTCCAACAGACCATCACACAAACCATTGGACAACTCGATGACATACTCATAGTGGTGAAGACACGGAAACTCCGATGATATGGCCACGTCAGCAGAGCATAAGGCATTGCAATGACCATCTGTAAGGCAGGGTGCAGTGAGGCAGAAGAAGAGGGAGACAGAAAAAGAGATGGGAGGACAACATTCAAGAATGGACTGGCTTGACATCAAGCGAAACCATGATGGTTGCTGAGGACAGAGAAAGATGGAGTACGCTGGTTATACGATCATCTATGGTGCCGCAACGACTGAGTTATGGGATAGGATAAAACAGTGTGGGAATAAAACGTACCGCATACCACAAAACGAATGATTCTTGGATTATTAGTAAGGGTATAAGAGGTCGCCATTTCAAACGAGGTCTTTAAGGTAGGTTTTAGTGTTGTTTAGAGCAATAAGTATTTATCAGAGCGCAGAATTCAACATAAAAGTATCTGGAGTATTAGTAAGAGAATGAAAAGTCGTCATTTCTAACAAGGACGGTCTTAGAGATCAAGTTTCTTGGTGTTTAGTGCAAGACTTACAAGGCCGCAAAAATAAAACTTAACACATAACGCATGTGTCTTGAGGTTTTAGTATGAGTATGAGAGGTCGTCATGTTTTAACAAGGTCTTTAAGATCAGATTTCAGGTGTGTCTAATGATATACGACCGCTAAGAAAGACAGATTAACACGTAACACAAAACAAACTGGTCTACGGTTTTAGTTGGAGAGTGAGAGACCGTTTTAAGCTGTATTGTGATTTTTAACGCCTCAACTACTAACCCACGTTGTCAAAAAACAGCATGCCCGTGGAAACTGTATTATAGGCCTACTACATTTACGTCCCACTTTCTAAGTGCCTAGCACAGCTGTGTCATAATGATCTAGCAAGTACTTGTTATTTTAAGTATCTCGTGTACAAAGTCATAAATATCAAAAATCATTTTACAAGCACTGGCATGCCAACGTTTTCTACATGAAAGCTCAGAATGAGAAGATTAAAGATATTGCATTACGGACAATTAAAAAGAATGAAGCCCATTTTTAATGGTTACTTTAAGGATCCGATTGCAGAATAAAGTTCACTCTTAAAGTTGAGAACCTGTGCCCAGGTTGGCCCATCCCGTAGCTCAGTGGTAGAGCGTTGGCCTAGCAAGCCGATGATCCAGATCCGAGTCCCGTGGAGGGCAAAGGTAAAAGTGACAATTTTCCGCTGGTCCATCTTAACAGTGCTCTGGTGGTTCAGTGTTAATTTAGAACTCTATCCCCTATACCTTAGGGATGGCTGTCCCCTTCTGCCGTCTTGCCAATGGTAGGTGTGGACGCTACATCTCCGTGTTCATTTCAAATGTACCGAAAGTTGCGATAAAAGTTGTTGTTGCAAATTCGTACATTCGAAACTTGTCCCCCTTTCGCAGGTAGTGTGCTACAACCGGAACGTTAACGGGTATTGTCCTCACAAAGCTAAATCTGTGGGTCAAAGTCAAAGTCAAAAGCGCTTTATTCCATAAAACCCCATGGGGCACGTGGATACAACAAATAAGAATAAAAATAAACATAGAATAACCATGAAAATCATAAAATACAATATAAAATACATATGTACATATATTACAAAAACAAAAGTTAATCTTTCACTCTCGCGTTCTAAGACACATAATAAACATTTACAAAATACACATTCATTATATTTATTATCACACAACACAAGCATACTACATAAAACTTATGTCCACACAATCTGATCACAAATCGCACGCATTCTCTCGCAAGATTGGGTGATAAAGAAGGGGAGAAGGGGGAGGGGGGTACAAACTAGTATTGAGTATTTAAATTGTCATTATTGAAAAAAATCACTATTATTACTATCATACAATACATTCTATTACGTTCAGAAGCAATCCATTATTATTTTCATAAACCTAGCCAGTTTCAGCAAAATAGTTTTATTTTTCGTTGAAAATAAATTAGAAAATGTAATAGCATTGGGTCGCACATAGAAAAACCTTTTAAGCAGCTCTTTTCGATCATCGTCGAAATGTGGACATATAAAAATAAAATTAAATTCATCTCCTAACTCATTAAAAGTACATTTATTACACAGATTCTGTCACATCTCTGGATTCCAAGAAACCGTCCCCTTTGCACTGGCAGCTTATGGTTTAAGGTTCTAAATTTTATGACAACAGCAGCTAGGCTGGCGGGCAAAAGCGATAGACCCTCATGCCAAAACGACCTAGTTAACGACCGTATACATGGTTTGGGAATGGAGGTATTGTGGTGGAAATGGAGGAGGGTGGGTGAGCGGGTGGAGAACACATTCATCATTAATGATTATCCGTCAAAAAACAAAACAAAAACAAAATCTTCACGCAAACAGAAAGATGAAGTTTCATAGCAGCGAACGCAGGGTGCGTGGACGACGGACGCGTGCATCGTACCGCGTCAAAGAAAAAAAGGCAGAAAATTGTCTTTTCCACGTCTGTTCGCAATCGGGGCTACGTGCACCGAGTAACGAGGTAGAACAATGCGGCGTCACGTTCGCATTTGTCGCAATATCTATTTGTCATCCCCTGGCTTCATCTTAGTTACAGGGTATCTGAGAAAAATATCTCTCTAACGACAGTTAAAAGAGAGGCATTTTCATCACCATTGTCGCCGTCCTTGATGTCGTCATCATCATTATTACCACACCACTGCCATCACCATTATTTTGTTTGTAATCATCATCATCATCATCATCATCATCATCATCATCATCATCATCATCATCATCATCGTGTCGTCGTCATCGTCAACATCATTTTAAAAAAATCTTCTTCTTCTTCTTCTTCTTCTTCTTCTCGTCCTCCTCCTTCTCGTCCTCCTCCTTTCGTAAAATCTAACAATCTGTCAATCGTCCACTGACTCAGGCTTGTGACCATCAAGGCATCACAAGTCCTGCCCGTATCGCTGGCGCCTCAGTTCCTGGTAGTCTGGAGGGACGCAATTAGGGATCTCTAACTGCCTAACTAGGCCAATCAGGCATTAACACCCAGACACTCCTGACGGAAGACTGGAATCGGACTAGCGGAAAATCCACATTTTAAAATAGACCTTAAAAAAAACCAACAACACCTAAACACTAAATCTGAATTGTGTCACATCTTACAGAAGATTGAATTCGATTTTCAGGAAAATCCCAATTATAAAATTAGCGGGGTTTTTTCTATTTTTTTCACGTCAATAATATTCTTTGGTTTATGCGAGAATACTACAGACAAGTAATAAGGAGGTAGGCATGAGATTTACCAAATAATATATAAGCAGAATTGGTCAGATGGAATGAAGAAGCCTACAAACATCTAAAGCCAAATAGCACTCCACAAACTAGTGGTATTGGGTTAAAAACAGTATCTATGAATGAACTGAGAAGTTCCATACATTTGACGATACAGCGGAGGCACACAAGGTCTAAAATACCCAGCTAACCGCACAGCCCAAATTACTCAACCAGAACCCACACCAAACCCAGTGATAGTAAAAACAAAATAGAGCCACTTAACCATACAAAACCACCCCAGTTAACAGACCCACCACTCCATAACCACCTGGAAGACCTAACCAGTAATCAAAAAAGGGAACTAACAAGTTATACTAGTTTAGCTGCAGACGTCTAGCTGCGGTGAGCATGTGGGTAATGAGCACGATCGACGTACAGGGGGCGGTGCTCAGCGACTCGGCTATGAAGCAGTGTGGACGTCTGATGGATAGGGCTTGTACATTTGGACAGCGAGGGAGCGAGTAGTTGTCAGTAATGAGCCGCACGGTGAAAAATGAGAGACGAATACAATCAGCCACAATCATTTGGAGAGAAAGTCCAAGACAGGACGACGGCTTCAGCTTGAGCAGAAGAAGAATGAGAGAGAGAGAGAGAGAGAGAGAGAGAGAGAGAGAGAGAGAGAGAGAGAGAGAGAGAGAGAGAGAGAGAGAGAGAGAGAGAGTAGCTAGTGCAGGGTTTCAATAAATAAAAAAAGATGAAAATACCAAGATTTACTATGATAATCAGTATAAAGCAAAACAACTGTACTAATATATAGCGCACTTAACATCTTAAAGAGTTCCTTATGGCATTGACCGAAACAGTTATCGAACTCAATCTGCCCGTAACACCAACTACGTATTGTGCGCACTAACTCTATGGATCTGTGAACCAACCTGGCCGACCTGTCCTTCTCCTGGTACCCAGGCGCCCAGGATTATGCTTAGTTGTCTGGACAGCACACGATGCGCCTAAAGCTGCAAATGGGCACTTCGGGAGGCTTGAGTTAGATTCTATATCGACCAGCGCCTTGAGCTGCTCTTGAGTTAGAAAAGCGAACTATAAGAGCGAGACAAGATTGACAATATCACTGTAACAAGTGTCAAGAAGGGGTTTCTTTCTCTAGCTTGGAACTAATGCAACCAGTAAAACAGATGGCCAGCAGCCAGCCGCGATCAGGCAATACAAAGGAAAGAACAAAGGCGACCATAGTACTTTGGGGGGTGGACAAAGGCAAGATGGACTCATCACTCACTAGTTGGACTTGCTGGAAGCTGGAATGAGGCGGCGCGAATGCTTGAGTTACACCATGCCAAAGGAGTTATGAACAGGATTCTCAATTCTCAATACAATACAATATAATACAATACGATGCAATACAATACTATACAAATACAATACAACACAATACGAAACGATACACTACAATTAAAAAAAACAGATTTCAATACAATACGACACGATACAATACAGATTTATATACAAAACAATATGAAACGATACTATACAATAGATTGCAATACATTACATCACAGTAGAATACGATATAATACTATACAACACAATATAATACCGATTTCAATAGATACCATACGACACAATACAATACAACTCAAACAATACTACACAAATTACAATACAATTCAACTCAAAACAATAATCATAAACAGTAAACAGTACTATACCATATAGCTTTATCATCCGTTAAAGTTTCTTTTTGTGCTAATAACTAAATTACGGATCATGTGCGCATGTGTCTCTTTCCCCCAGTAAAACCTAACAAGATCGATCACCACTTCAAACGTTATTGTCTATTCACTAAGTTATATTAGACAAATGAACTATGAAAAGAATTAAATAATAAAATTAATGTAACATACATCGTAACAAAACTCTTAAACTTACAAATTCATTTAAACGCTTTATTTACAGGGGATTCTGCTAGTAAACGAAAGACGATTCTTCTATTGAGACACAAGCTAAGTTCGATTCAATGTCGTTGTACGTTCATCCCGACTGGTGGACATTAGCAGATATAACGACAGAGGAAGAGAGGACTGTCACCAAGTCTGCACGTTAATGTCTCTACTTTTTTGCTTTTTATTCAGTCTTCTTCATTGCCTGTTCATTCCTCTTTCCTTCCTCCTGAAAGCATGTTGGGAGTCTAGTCGAGCCGCTGCTTCCTATCTTTTTTTTCTTCCCCCAAATCCCCTTCTTCTATCCGGTCGCTACCCATTTCCTGATTCTGCTTGTCAGGGGCACCCACAGGGAAAAGCATGTGAATCATCGCCCTTTAGTGCTTTGTGACTTTCCATTCACTGCTTGTTGACTGGCATTAGAATTTAAAAAAAGGTTAAAAATCGAAGAAAGAAAGAAAACAAAACCATAGAGGAAAAAAAAGGTTTAGAGTCTTGTAAGGAATTTATGTTGCACACCGACTGCCGTGCCCCGGTCGGCAAAACAATGATAATAATAAAAACATCAATACAGTGCATATATTTGTGCGCTTTTATCTTGAATTATAGGTTGTGTGGAATAAAAGTTACGTTTAAAGCAATAAGAGACTAAAAGTACTCTTTGACTTTCTCATCCATCGCTGTTGGTTGTCTGACTGGCATTTTATAAAAGTGTCACTAAAACCCCGTTAAAAATGGTCATATATGTGGGATGCTTCCCTCTCCCCCCCCCCCCCTTTTTTTTTTTAAAGTGACTTTGTTGCAAAGATGAAGCCTCCCGAACTAACTAGATTCTAGAGTATTCATGTTCACTTTACAAATGCCCTTGCCAGGTCCCGACAGTTTCTTTTAGATAAGGTATTGTTTCCTTTTGAGTATGAGTTGTTGAACGCGTGCATTTGATAAAATCAACAAGCTGTTTTGTGATAAGGCATCTCTACCGCCAGGGCAGACAGTATCTAGTGTCACTTCAGCTACACAAAAAGTTTACTTTCTTTCTGCTTTTTCAGGATTCCATTACAAATAATTATATTCTCTCTCTCTCTCTCTCTCTCTCTCTCCTTCTTTCCTTCTCTCTCTCTTCTCTCCTTTCCCGCCACAACCCCTCCCTCCACCCACCAAACATGAAAAACATTATCTCCACCACTACAACAGAAACATCGATTCATTGTCGTGTCGCGGATGGTAATCTGTAGTAGCGACGGCGACAACCAGGCCAAGGCGGAAGACTGACAGGTTCAGCCTCAGATTCCATGGGAGATGCTAGGAGTGGTCAGGAGAAGAGGCTGGAGTTTGGGGGGGGGGAGAGGGATCATAGTAGGCTTGGGGGAGCTGGGGGTCAAAAGCCTCCCAGACACCACTTGTTTCACAAACAAACTGATCGCATGGCTAGAAGAACTCGGGAGAATATTTAAGATTGATATGGCCAACGGGGCGAATATATATGTTCGATGATGCAAAGATGTTTGTGTAACGTCTGAGGGATCCCTTCGCACAGTAAGGCTCGTCCTAGAGTGTGGGGGCTTACAGAAGAAGAACTCAAAAAAGAAGGCAAGGTGGGGATGAAGAAGGATAAGGAGGAGAAGGAAGAGGAGGAGGTGAAGAAGAACTACAACTGCTGCTGCTGCTGCTCATACTGCTCCAACTGCTCCTACTACTCCTCCTAAACTTACTACTACTACTACTACTACTACTACTACTACTATGTGGTAAATTAAAAAAAATAAAATCCGACATAGGCCATAAAGAATGAAAGAATTTGTGAGTAATCTTGCAAAACAAGTTCCATAAAGTGGGGATAGTCGCAACAACATCGTGAGACTGGACTGCAGATAGTATAAAACTATATTTGCTGAACCGATTTCCTTATGATTATCAAAACATGAAATGTCGAACATAATTCAAAATGTAACGCGTAAACAAAGTCATTATTATGAACTTCCAGATCATTCCGGAATTTATAGGCAAATTAGCGGTCTTGCTCATAGGTTACTGTTTGAATGCATGGAGAACAAAATATTGCGGTAATATTATTTGCATATGCGGGAAAAAAAATTAGTGTTGAGCATATCCTGACAAAATGTACTGAAACTCGTGATCTTTTACCTATTGAATATCAAAATATAAGAAGCATAAAAAAACATAGATTTTACTGACTATTATAAAATATCAACGGTTTTAATATACAGTCAGATCGGAAAGTTTCTGTGAAACTAATAAAATAGTATAATTTGTTCATTATTTGATACTTTTAATTTGTAATATATGTAGGTGCGTGTGTGTGTGTGAGCGAGAGGGTGTGTGTGAGAGAGAGAAAAAGAGAGAGAGAGAAAGAGAGAGAGAGAGAGAGAGAGAGAAAGAGAGAGAGAGAGAGAGAGAGAGAGAGAGAGAGAGAGAGAGAGAGAGAGAGAGAGAGAGAGAGAAACAAGATCGACATTGACAACTGGAATGTTAATTTGTTCTGATATGGGTTGAAATTCAAGTGAAAGACTGGCATATGACATCGACGTTGACAAAAGAAAAGACAATGAACTAAAAAAGAAGTAATGTATAAAAGTTCTTCTTTTTTGGCAGATACTGAAAGGTACAGAGGTGTTTTGGCAGATTCTGCATGGCTGGTGGTGTGTTGCGATCAAGGTGGCGGTTCGTCGTGTGAATGTGGGATGAATGTGGGGAAATCGAGTTTGCCATTCTGCTGGCTTGACATATATTTTGATAGTACATTCACATGTAAGAAATAAAATGTTTGACGTGAAGGATTTTGTAAATTTTAAGTAGGAGTTTAAGCTGGTGAAATTGTTACAATGTTAATGTTATTTTGTTTTAAATTAAGTAATTAATTCTTCTTCTTTTTTTTAGTTGTTGTTGTTTGTCTAAAACCACTATGTGTACAGACCTCACATTAAATAAATCATTGCAGATAGTTGTTCAACAGGCCTCTATGACACAGCACGCGATTTGTCCTGTAAGAAGAGATACAAGAGATGGTCAACGATAGCACGAACGCATCGGAATCTCCGTGGACAAGAGAGGTCCAAGAGGTTTAATGGTAAATCACTCCTCCTGGCTCCAATTTCGGAATCTGAAGAGATGATGGTGCAGTCAAGCTCTCTTCAGATCCCAAAAGATGGATTTCAGCTTTGTTGGAGACCACACTGTGCATTGTGGGAATTATTTAGTTTTTATCTGCAGAGATAAAGAAACTATTAAAACTTACACTGCATACATTTATACTGGGCATTTCTATGACTCGGTGAAACATTACAATTCAGCAATCCGAATCTAAAGAGATACATTACAATAGATAAATTTGAGTCCGGCGGTCTTGTAATCACTCAACTTCTTGTACTAATGTTCTTTCTTAGGGACAAGCAGGAAGGTGAAGGCGATAAACGGGAAAAAAATCCCGTGACTGCATGCCTTCTTTCACCCCTTTGTGTCTTCACGACCCTGAACTGTCATTTCATCGTTAGCATTTTTTTTTTGCCTGTGGAGCCAGTTCAGATAAAGCTGTGGCTGTCAAAGCCCTTCTTGGAGCCTCCGAATCTCTGGGAGCTCCGATCCCATGATCTCCCAAGCAAAACCGAAAACAACACACACAAAAACCCCACTCTGCTGATCCCCTCACTCAAGCTGCCACTCGTTCTTCACTCGGTGCTTCAACATCTTTCTCTTCCTCCCCAGACGCTTCTCCATACTCACGGCTCTCGCTATCAACAGGGTGTCGGAGCAATCGCCGATGACAAACAGCGGGTAATTGTGACTCATCGCCTGCCGATAGTTCACCCTGGCATATTAAGGGAGAAAAGGGTGTTAACGCTGGAAACTGACAGCGGGAAGAAGCAACAGTCAGGAGTTCTTTCCCCTTCCCCCCATACTGTGTTGTCTGACTCTGACTTTTGTGAATTTCACCAAACGGAAGGACACCCTAGTATAATATATTTTATAAGAGTTAATGGTTTTTTTCATTCTTTTTTAATCATTAATATTGTTTTTTTTTCATCATCATCATCATCATCATCATCATCATCATCATCATCATCATCATCATCATCATCATCATCATCATCATCATCATCATCATCATCATTTTTTTTTTTTTGTTTTTTTTTTTTTTTTTTTTTGACTCGGCTGTTTTTTTTTTTTTCTCTTCTTTATTTCTTTTCTTACTCTTCTTTCTTCTCTCCGTTTCATTCTTCTTCTTTCTTTTTTTCCCTTCTTTATTCTTTTTTTCTTCTTCTTCTTCTTCTTCTTGTCTTTCTGTCTTCTTCTTCATTCCATTCTTGATCATCTTTTTCATTTCATTTTCTCTGTAATTCTTTTTTGATTGATTGATTGATTTTCATTCTCTCTTTTTTCTCTCTCTCTTTTATTCTTTTCTCTCTCTCTCTCTCTCTCTCTCTCTCTCTCTCTCTCTCTCTCTCTCTCTCTCTCTCTCTCTCTCTCTCTCTCTCTCTCTCTCTCTCTCTCTCTCTCTCTCTCTCTCTCTCTATATCTTTTTTTTATTTTACAAGATGTAAAAACAAGCACACACAGTGCTTTCTTTTTTTTTTAAAATTATCTTCTCTCTCTCTCTCTCTCTCTCTCTCTCTCTCTCTCTCTCTCTCTCTCTCTCTCTCTCTCTCTCTCTCTCTCTCTCTCTCTCTCTTTCTCTTCTCTCTCTCTCTCACACTCACACATACACCACCCACCACCCCCCATCACCCTCACCACCGCCACCATCTCCCCTACCTCTGAATGAAAATGCCCTCTTTTGAAGAGAATTTTCACCAAACGAAGGCACCCTAGTACTAATATATTTTATAAGAGTTACTGTTTTAAAGTCAGGAGGTACAAAGAAAGCTCAAATCTTCTGCTATGAAGAATGGCCACAGACAAAATATAATCATTAATATTGTGGAAAAACGACATTCGTCCATCGATTTCATCGGAATCATTCAGCTGGACTAAAGCAATCATCTAATAATTTGTAATGTAATGTAAACGACGATTTTTACAAGTCAACATCATCATCATCATCATCATCATCATCATCATCATCATCATCATCATCATCATCATCATCATCATCATCGTCGTCGTCGTCGTCGTCATCATCGTCATCGCCATCGAAAGGGAATGAAGAGCTGCATCCTGTGATATCAGTGTGTGGGTGTCCTTATAGTGGAGGTGGCTCTCAGAACTAGGGAGGATTTCTTTCACGAAGCGAGGAGATCAGGAAGAGCCGAAGGAAGGACAGCATCCGGATGACTCGGCTGTGGAGGGGAAGACTGAAAAGTGAAATAGTACTATTGTACATAGTTCTCTTTGGGATGTGACCTTTCATATCTTCTTCTCCTTCTTAGTCTTCTTCTCCTACTCCTACTACCCTTCCTTCTTCCTCTTCTTCTGACCATTCATGTCTTCTTCTTCTTCTTCTTCTTCTTCTTCTTCTTCTTCTTGTCTTTCTGTTTTCTACTTGTGTCCATTCTTGATCATCTTGTACTACCAGAAAAAAAATCATCAAAAGCAAATTCAGGGTTTTCCTCTGTGATTACCTGGCCTTTCCCCCGTAGGCATTGATTGATTGATTGATTCATTCATTCTATCTTTTAATCTCTCTCTCACACACACGCACTTCCGTTATTGTTATAAATCAATATCTCTCTCTCTCTCTCTCTCTCTCTCTCTCTCTCTCTCTCTCTCTCTCTCTCTCTCTCCGTTATTCTTACACAGCTATTTTATTATACTTATTGTCATTGCTACAAGCCCCAAGGGCAAGATATAGAAACAAGCGCACCCAGTGCTTAGTCTTTTAACCTTTTTAATTAAAGTTATCTTCTCTCTCTCTCTCTTTTCTTTCACTTAGCTCTCTCTCTCTCTCTCTCTCTCTCTCTCTCTCTCTCTCATACACACACACACACACACACCACTCCTTCCACCACCACCACCGCCGCCCCCTCCCCTACCTCTCTGAATGAAAATGCCCTCCGTTTGTCCCTGCAGGCAGGCCTTAGAATGACGGGGCAAGTGTGAGAACGCGAACGTTGGAGGAGCTAAGCTCATTTGCAGTGACGACTGCCATTCTCCAGTGCTGGGTCTGAACACGATTAGTTGCCACGATCGCCGCCAGAGCTCCGGATGAGGCGGTGGGAGGTTTAAAACTATCATGTATTAATCATCGTCATTCTCATCGTCGCTGTTGTCATCAGGGGCAGAAGCAGAATCATCATCATCATCATCGTCATCGCCATTCTCATCGTCGTTGTTGTCATCAGGCGCAGCTACATCATCATCACCATCATCAGCACCATCATCATCACCATCATCATCACCAACATAACATCATCATCATCGACGTTGGGTTGTCCCAGCCTCTTACTCATGGCCATTACCATTATCATCATCATCATCATCATCATCATCGTCATTAGGAACATTAATCATAATCAATCAGCAGCAGCAGAAGCAGCATCAACAACAACAGCTTCATCATCATCATTTCATTGTCTCATCTTCTCCCTCTTTTCTCTTTGTCCGTCACTTGTATAGCGCACATGCCAGTTTCAAGAACTGCTAAAGACTCTGGCCGTTGGGAACCAACATGTCCACAACAGCTGGCTGACGTCGGACTCCGGTCGCCCAAGTTCCATGTACATAAAAGCTTGCGCCATGGACCTCCGTCACTGCCCACCGCCGTAGCTCAATTGGTAGAGCGTTCGCCTGGCACACCGATGACCCAGGTTCGAATCCCGTGGTGGGCGATATAAAATGTGGCCATTTTTACTGTCCATTTTAGCAGTATGATTGCTTTGGTGGTTCAGTGTTGATTCAGGTCCTTACCCCTCTTTCCCTGGGATGGTAATCCCCGTCTGCCATATCGCCAATGGTGGGTGTAGACGTTAAACCTCAATGTTCATTCATTCATTCCGTCACTGATCCACACCTTACGTTGTACATTTGTATTTCTAGTTTATAGCAGCCAATTCACCTCTCAAGAGTAAGATAGCTCTATAATTTATCTTTCTCTCAATTTCTTTCTCTCTCTGTGTCTCTGTCTCTGTCTTTGCCTCTCTCTCTCTCTTTCTCTCTCTTTCTTTCCCTCTCTCTCTCTCTCTCTCTCTCTCTCTCTCTCTCTCTCTCCCTCTCCATCTCTCTGAAATCATTTCCTAATATAATTTCTTGTATTCTCCTTTCTGTGACCGTGTGTCACTAATTTCATTCTTTCTTTCTTTTTTTTTCTCTTTCTGTCTGTTTTCGTTTAGTGTTTTGTTTTCAGAAAGTGACTGCAGCTGGCCCGCTTGACCAGGGCAGACAAGTTTGTGGTGAACACAAGCAGTATTGTAAGTGTTTTGCCTAGAAAGAAAGGACTGGAGTTGTTTTGACAGCATCTTTGTATATAATCCTATATCCTCCCTGTAATGACGGAATGATAGAAAGGTCTATATTTCCCCTTCTCTGCCGCAAGTCCAGCTGATACACTGACGAGCACCCCTTGGGGTCATGAGCAATCTTGCCACTGTAGATTGTTCTAACCTATAAAGGGAAAAGTGAAAGCCCCAGTTGAAAACCTGTCTTGCCTTTATAGGCATGACAGTTTCACTGCGGCAACAGTACCCCCGTTGGAGTGCCGGGGGTTTCAGTATAAATAGTATCCCCACTTTCTGGAAATTTAGTGCTTTAAATTCCCACTGTCGCTGTCTTCCTCATTTGCTCTTTCCCATTCCTGCTCTGTCCTATCACTCTGCTATACTATCTTCTTCTTCGCTAGATCAATGACCTACCTTTTTTCTTGAAAACTCTTCCTGGACAAGACTCCTTGTTTGTGTATGAGGTCTGTTGGATCAGCTTGGGAGTGTTGGACGCTTTCTGCCGGGTGGTCACTAGGGCTTCCTATGATGTCATTATTTAGCACTATAGGCATTTTATATATATGTGTTTTGTTGATAATTTATAATGATGTTTGTATTCTATTTTGTTTTTGTAACCGGGGGTTGGAGTAGTTGGGGTAAAGCCTCAGCCGTCCCCTGCGTGGGATGTCTTTATTGTAAAGTGACTGGCCGGTGGAGGGCATTCAATTTTCCCACTGGGGTTGTTTCAGCAGATCTTTTATGCGGATCGGGGGTTGTCCGGTCCTGATTTGGCTCGGAAGAGTCCGCTGGACCTAAAGCAACAATCAATCAATCAATCAATCAAACACTGACGAGCTGAGAACACAGCGAGATGGCCACCGCACAACTCCACAAACGCAAACCATTGGCAGCAGAAAAGAGGAGACAGATCTTTGCAATCATTCCCTCATCTTAATAAGATTATATCCAAGACTCGGGTTGCACAGTAGTGTAGTGGTTTGGACACAGGCTAGCAATGTTTCATGTTAAGCGACGTCGGGACGGGTTGGTGCTTGGATGGGTGACCAAGCTTGGAAGGCAACCACCAAGAAGAACAACAACAAAAAAAGACTGAAACAAGCGCACGACACAGCCCAGTCCATCCAGCTGTGAATGGGTAGCTGGGTCTGTTTAGAACCTGGGAAGGTAAAGCAGCGAGGGGAGAGGAGATAGGCACCGCCCTCATTAAGCTGGCCTAGAGAAAAGGGAGTGCCCGAACGCCTCTCTCCCCAACGACCGAAAATGTTCCGCGAACACCTTTACCTTTGACCTGTATCAAGACGCTATCAATAAACTCTAGTCCCATTTCTGTAGGTCTTTCTTTATTTCATTCCTTCTTTCTTTCCTTGTCTTCTTAAGTTTCGCCGCATTCCCAATTTTTTTTGTCACCCTTTCTCTGTGACAGTGTGGAAGCACTCAGCAGACGACAATCTCTTGTTGACCCTTAAGCATAGGAATGCGTCTCTCGCGCCCGATAAATCAAACACCCTATTGCTCTCGTTACGATTGCTTTTTGCCGTGGCCTTAGTGGCTGCTCGGATTGGTCATTGCTCCATGATGTCATTTGTGACAGCATTATTGTCATGTGCAGCCTTAATGCAGCTAACTGTACACCGAGTATGATATGAGTCTGCACATCCCCTATCGGTTAGATGTTTAGTTTTTTTTGGGTATAGATGTGCAATCTTTGACTGTGACCACAGTTGCATCAATTGGTACAAACAGTTCTTTTTATGATCATGGCTGCATCACAATGGGTCCGAGACAGAGCTGGATTTCGACACAACTGCATCAAGAACAAATTAAGGGTGAAAATTTGTGTTCTTGGTTGTTGCTTGGTCAATGACCTTTTTTTTTTTTTAGGTTGAGTCAATAGGTATGCGGCTCTCTCGTCTTATTAACGGAAAAAATATAATAGCTTTGAATTGATTTTGTGTGTGTGGAAATGTTGCAGCAATATTCGGATGCAATGCCTTAGTCATTTCAGCGAAACACACACACACACACACACACACACACACACACACGTTGCATTTTCAGAACTGGGTGTCATGGGATTGAAGCTCCCTGAGGCTGAGACTTGAGCAACATTGGTCTGACAGAAACAGTTTTATCAGAACTAAGTCCAACAGGCAAAGGCCAACTACAAAATGTCAGTTCAGGGTCGAGTACAATAGAAGGAGGAAAAGGAAACACACACAAACGAGAACAGACAAAAAAATCATGTCGGGAGAGGATGGGATTTTTCGTTTTGATGAATTGAACGGGATATTCCTTGTTTTTATCGTGTCATCTTTCATGTAGCTTCTGTAAGAGGAGTATTTTGAGCAGCGTGACAAGAAAAGAAGTCTCCAAAAGGGTGACTGACATGCCATCAGACCGACTATCTACTCATACTGACAACCTTGTCATGATCCTCACGATGCCAATGAACAAACCCTATAGGACTGCCTCCTTCAAGTTCACGTCAAAGAAATCTTGGGAGTGGAAGTTCATATTTGAAGAACGAACCTCATGGTGTTGGGAAGTGTAAGGCCATCTCCCAGCGTAGAACTGAGAATGAAATGAGGAGATCGGTGGCTTGGTATAGTTTCTACTGCAGGACAAAACGTATGTTACAGAACTGATGAAAACCCTAATCAAGCAAGGCTTTCGCCTAGCCAGGTCCAAGGACACGAAGTGCTTTGTACAAATGACACTTACATTCACGACTTTCAAGGCTTTGGCACTTCGAAATGTCTGTCAGCGTGAGTAATATAATTTATGACTTTAAAATTCATAAACCCTAACACATTTGCACGTTAAAATCAGGTTTGAATATAATGCAAGTTAACGAAAAATCGTAAGATTTAAAAACAAAAATGATGACATATGATACATTATTACAATTTCCAAGAGAACTCTTTGAAAAACAAAACACATTTGGTTTATCCGTATTTCAACATTTAACAGGCACATTGGAGAAAGAGAGAGAGGGCGGATGAGTCTGGTGGGGGTAGGGAGTGGGGGTGGTGGAAAGTAATAATGTGAGATGTGACGGTCAATATAACTAGATTCCCAAAACATATTCCAAACAGACTGTCCCTTATTCAAGGGTTAGTATTGCATTCTCCACAATCATCCTTGGTGCCGTCAAATAATTTGTTTCTATCGTGCAATCAGGGGCACGATCATTATGCTTGCAATGGGGGGTACTGCAGTGCAGAGTGATTTAAGATCGGTCCATATCGCATCGCTTAACGACAACGGGGAAATCAGGCCGAGTATCGAGAATGGGTGAACCGCGCAACTAAGCTTAAGGATTCAACGTGAAAGAATTCTTAAATTAGAAAAACAACTGAACACCCTAGAGTAGCCTGTCGTCATTGGAAGGTTCGTGGAAAGGATCGTGGAGGTTCGCGAACCTTTTTTTCGAGGTCCTCAGATCCCAAAGCTAGTTTACTGAACTTTTTTTTTTAAACCAAAAGATTCAGGAACCTAGGTTCGGGATGTGAGAACCTCCACACAAGGTTCGTCAACTATGAACCTTCCACGAACCTTCCAAGGACGACAGACCAGAAGTCTTATTCGTAGTCCGTGTGCGTACAAGACTTTGTCGCCAACAACCACTACATTTGTCGGTCTGGTCACTGCCAATTTTTGTCACTAGAATAATTATATTTCTTGTTCCTCGCGCCGCATTCGGAGATCGGAAAGCAACCCTCCTACCACTGGTTGGCCTGGAAGTTGGCGCCTCGGGCGGCTTGAGTTAGATCCTGTATCGGCCAGCGCCTTGAGTCGCCAAGTACGGTAAGATATGTGCGCTATACAAATCCTCGATAATAAAAAAAAAATAATAAAATAATTCAAATTTTGCTTTGCCTAAACTTGCTGTGGAGACAATGGGAAAGTGAATGGATGGAGGTTGAAGATTGTAGAGAGTGTGATGGTTGGAGGGTACAGAGATAAAAGCCTAAGAATAAAGCTAATGTCAATGAATCGTCCCCTTATACGCATTGTATCCGGGGACGTTAATTTATATAAGCAAGCAAGCAAGCAAATGTCAATTCAAAAGAATGATTACAGAAAACGCAAAGTGTAAGTCAGGAAGTCATCGGGATACACGTCGATTAAAATAATTGCAAGAGGTTTTCAGTGGGTCTCTGTTATTTATTTACTGATCTATTTTATTTCATCACTTTTATGTAGCTCTTTCAACTCAAGAGCCGCTCAAGGCGCTGGCCGATACAGGATCTAACTCAAACCGCCCGAGACGCCCACATGCAGCCGCTAGTGAGGCAACAAGCGTGTATTAATCAAGGAATGTGAAGTCTCTGCAAGAAAAGAAGACTGGAGTCAAAAAAGTGCCTACCATATCATCTCTGGAACTGCTCCTAGCTATCTTTCTGAACTTTTGACTGTCATTGTTCCTTCTCGGTCTCTCCGCTCGTCTGCAGATGAAAAGATGTTCCGTGTACCAGAATACCACAGGGTGAGACGCGGTGGTCGAGCTTTCAGTTTCTTCTCCGTTCAGACCTGGAACTCGCTACCTCGGTCCGTCCGTCACAGTCCTTCACTAGCGTCTTTTAAAATGAACTTGAAGACGCATCTTTTTAGAGAGGCTTTTCCTAGGAGCCATGAGTGAGTGGTTGTTTGTTATTTTTTGTGTTGGGATGTGTATGTGGTTGCGTGTTATTGACCAATGTACGCATGTTGTGTTTACATTTGTTTGTGTAAAGCGCTTTGTGATTTTGGAAAGTGCTGTATAAATTGCCTGTTATTATTTATTATTATTATTATTATTTATTATTATTATTATTATTATTATTATTATTATTATTATTATTATTATTATTATTATTATTATTATTAATTATTATTATTATTATTATTATTATTATTATTATTATATGACCTCCAGTAGAAGCAGTCTTCGCGCGGTTAAGAAGGGTTCCATCAACGAATTGGACTTGGGGCATACATTTGTGTTCCAGACAGTGAGATGATCCGGAACGAAGAACGAACTTTAGAATGTGAAGGAGACTGATGGTGGATGTCCGTGGTCAACAAGAAATAAAAGCAGAACATAACAAATGGGAACAGTCTGGGTAGTGGACAAGGCCTGCATAGAGACTATGCGTGACCTAACAAAGCACTCCATGAATGCGTCAGCTTCCGGCGGGGAGTCGGAGGTCGGAGGTCATATCCTTGGAAACTGGTTCTAGGATCAGATGACAGAGGGCGGATATTTATGACCGTGTGTGCAAGTGATTGCCGTACACCGAGTGTCTGGTATGACAGAGACAGACCAGTGAGTGAGACATGCACACATTTCATAGTTAGGAGGGAGAATTGGGGAATGTACAGGCGGGACACCGTCGGCCCTTGATAGTCTGCGGATGATTGGTCGCACCCCTAGCGGCACTTTCTGCATCCAAGGCTTAATCGTCCAACGTCGGCGGATCTGATTACGATACTGCCGTAATGAATTGCCGTGTCCCGCCGCGTCGCACGTATCGTGTCGCGCCGTCACGCGTGTTACGAGTTGCATTTGAGTGCAACAGGGTGTACTCTAGTCCTCAGCAACAGCCAACAGCCCCAATGCGGCTAGAGAGGTTCAGGCTGACA
The DNA here is from genome assembly GCA_036898135.1 of Oncomelania hupensis. Taxonomy (NCBI): domain Eukaryota; kingdom Metazoa; phylum Mollusca; class Gastropoda; order Littorinimorpha; family Pomatiopsidae; genus Oncomelania; species Oncomelania hupensis. The sequence goes on from CM072512.1 coordinate 45,772,947, forward strand.
TTGCCTAACTTACTGCTCTGACACTTTACAACATAAAGACAGACTCGCAGTATGCATAATTATATACTATGGCTTGACCAGTTTTGCTGTATAAGACTAGCTGTAACCATCAAGTCCATTGGGTCCCACCAACCCCACCCCTTTGTTGTCAACGCATATTCCCCGGACTCTACAGCCGGTACTGCTAACTAAACTGCTAATTCTCGTTGCTCAAGAACCGATATTTAACATCAAATCTGGTGCAAAGGAGCGGGGGAGGGTGTTGCTGCAGGTGGCTATCATTACGAAATTATTATTGGACACTTACGAACACGATTTTCCTTTTTTATTTTCTCATAAAACCGATAGTGTTGTTTTTACATCGTGATGACCTGTTCTTTTCTCAAAGCAGATGCGTGAAATGAACTGATAACGACTTCGACCGAGGAGTGGTGATGTATATGTTTATATGGGAGTGGGGGAGGGGAATGGGAGGTAGAGGGGCGTCTGTGCATCGATATCTTTGTAAAGGGTTGGAGAACAATCTTGCTAAAAAAAAAAAAGGAGAGTCGATCGAAATCGAACGACTTGGTGATCAAAGTAAACTAATGTGGAAAGAGCTCTGCAAATAAAATAAAATAATAATACGAAACAGAACTTTGGAAAAAACAGTTTGATTGCATGATTAAAGGACACAGCCAAGAACGGAGGGGGGGCATATGACATGATTAAAAGACTTCTTTTATTTAATTTAAAACACATCAGAAAAAAATCCTTTCGTTATAGAAAATGGGATCAAAACAAACAAACAAAAAAGAATAACTAGTTTCTTCTTTATGAGCGACTTCCCCTTTTTGAGAGAATGATGTGACTTCCGGGTTCGTGACAAGAGAGCGGAGTGGTTTCCCTTTCATGTTTGACAGTCTCGGCGATCCTCACACGCAACACATTGGCACGTGCAGGTACAAGACGTGCGCACGCGCAGTTCTGTCACGTGCCTCAGCAGACGGCCACGGACTGGAGGAGGGAGAAGGAGTACAGGAGGAGGAAATGGGGTGCTCTTTTTTTTCCTCTTTTTTTTTCTTTTGGCGGTCTGTGGCGGGTTGACCTGCATGCGAAGTGTGAATTATTTCTCAGCACGAATACAACCTCACGAGCACCGTACTCTACCAGTTCCCGCCACAGAACTTGACTTCACCATCAGGACGGAAGAAGGGTTCCCTTTAATTTTACTGGAGGGAAAGACTAACTATTATTCTACAAAGACCAAAAGAACTCGGCTACCGTGACTGTATAACCGGTTATAGTTTGTTGCGAGTGCTGGTCAAAAAGGACAAATAGTTAACAGAAAGGAAAGGAGCTGACACAGAGAATTTATCCCTATAAATATGTCGATATTTTCAAACACAAATTTCCATGTCCAACGCAGGTAGATGCCTATACTTTCTTTCTTTCTTCTCATGAGCTTCCAACAACAAGGAAATTGGCTGGTCATTAAAAGGCGCACATTGATATACTGTTTATATTCTACTCAAATGTATAGAAGTGCTTCTGCAGTGCATTCAAAGCATCTTGCAACTTGCTGCAAAACAAACAACATTTCAACTCTGTTGCCTTCGATCACTGTTCTTCGTCACAAAGTGTTTGCAACTTCCTCTGAGCTATATAGTGTTAGGACATTATTAAATAAGACTCAAGTCTATTTTATTAAAATTATTTTAATTTGTGCTAAACTGTATTAGTGTATTAGTGCACATGTGATATGGTTTTGTGGTCGTAAGTTATGATAGGATGACGATGAGTATGTGGTGGGCATAAACGCAGTGTGCGTGTGGGTGTGTATGCGAGTGTGTGCGTGAGTGTCTACGTGCTTTCATTCCATGTGTAAATTCCCATCTCTCAAATCATTCTCACAGCAGGTTTATTTTGTTGACAATTAATTATTTATGATATTGCCTGTGTAATGTGTTTTTATACAGTGAGTATCCTTGTGGCAAACCAAATTGTCCTTTTTGACAGAATAAAGAATATATTGACTTGACTTGACTATCTCTCTGTAATCACAGTTGACGCAGCCGGCCACAAGTATAGGCTAAAAACATTCGTTCACGATTTAAAAAAAAAGGGGGTCATGACAATGCATTGAAAATATCAGTTAAATGGACCATTGCAGCCTTTGGGCACACTTGGTCTGGCGCCCTGACAACACAATCCTGTAATCTCCCACTGACATGGTTCTCCTTTGCTTTAAGAGAGGACAGAATAAGAATGTAGACCTACAGGATAACAATGGTTGATTTCACAATGTCCTAAAAGGAACATGGATCGCATACCAAATTAATCAGGGTAGTTTTCTGGTGTCAGTCAGGTCGGAATGAGTCACATACTGACATGTTTTCACCATTGACATGTTTTCCCCATTGCTTCGACACAGCGACTATCTTTTCCCCGTTGCTGTCGCTCGTACGGGTGAATTATTCACGCTACGGTAAGAACTTAGTTTGTGCGCAAGCACGTACAATACGCTAACAGGCGCTGTGTGAAAGAAGAGAGAGGCTTGCCACTCTATACCGTTGTACAGACTCCTAAACATTCCATTGACAACGTCGTCCATCAAACTCACAAGCCATCAGAGCTCTTCATAGTGCATTAAAACAATAAATTCCTGTACATTACAACTTATTTACAGCATATTAAAATTAATTACCGTGATCATAGCGCATTCAAAACCTATATACAAAACTGAAAGAGTCAACACTACCCGTCAATGACAATCAAGACAAGCAGTGTATATAAAGGATGAGCATACATTATGTTGTATGTATATAGTTTTGGAGATACAAAGTGGTATTGGGGCTTCAGGAAGGTCTGCAGTTTCGTATCCAAAGGAGGCAGTGTGGGCCCATAAACGATTTTCTACGTCCCGTAACGTTGTTTATTTCTGCCTTGCGCCGAAAAAAAATAAAGATTGAACTTGAATTTCCATTAGGAAAAACAAGAAGAATGCCTTGAACTTGTCATCTGGTACACGTCATCTTAGTGTGACACTGGCATCTCGCAAGTCGCATGCCAAAAAAGCTATACAAGCATGAAAGCCCTTCAATGTTTAATAAATAAATGTTGAGGGTCACACTTGAATGTTGTTGATTTTCTTATTCTTAGTGTTGGGTTTTTTATAACTATTTTAGAGGTCTGCTTTTCACGGGTGTATATAAAGACTACTTTTTTTAAAATTTGCCTGCAATGATGTTGCATCACGTAAGCTTACCTTGAAAATCTTTTTACTTGGCAATAATTGATCGTCTCGTATCGTGTCGTATCGGATCGTATCGTGTCGTGTCGTATCGTATGGTATAAACAAGTCTAACGTTATTTTAAAATCCATCTGATTATAGAACTCTTCAGTTGTAACTTAAAAGTAAAAATGAACTACCACGATGGAATTTCTCTGTTGAGACAATAAAGTGTTTTTACCGCTATAATGTCCACGCTTTATAAACACTTTCAATACAGTTTACTTAAATGAAACCACAAATAAAGAATGAAATTAATTCATGTGCATACATATGTCACAACAATAGTAAATGTACAACAGTACATTACAATTATTAATTAGGTCTATTCGTTAAACTTTTTTTTAATAACAAACTTTTTTATTATCCAAAACATGCATGCAAATAGGCTTATTATATGTTTTTCCATTATCAAAGACTGGAATGGAAAAATGACATAAAAAGAGATTATAATAATATAGAGCGAAGGATTCCAAGTTCCTTATGACGCAAACAAGTAATTAAGACAAAATCATAAACTTCGGATTTACACAGCTTTCGTATTAGACTCTACATACATATTTGGATTTTAATATTTTGTGATAGAAAAAAGGGGGAGGTTGGGAGGAGTAAAGGAGAAGAGAGAGAGAGCCTCATGGGTAATTATTTTACAAATTATAAAAAACCACAATTAGTTGGCAGTGACAAAGTACATACACACATGTTGCAACTATAAGGTATAAGCACTTATCTGCCGTCAAACAGTGGTAAGTATAGATGCCATGCTTGTACCCATTTTTGATATCTTATTTTAAAAGCGCCATATGTTTTTCTTATTTAATATCGACTTTTCAGCACAGCTGTAAAGGACCGGTAAAGTGGAATCTTTTTCTCCATTTTGCATTTTGTAAATAAATGATTCTGATAATAAAATTAACAAGTCCAATATTGTGTCCGTTCTTATATTTCTGTCACAACCAAATATTAGGAGATGTTTGCTGAAGTGGAACAGCAACAGCATTTTAACAATTAGAATTTAACCCTGTTTTAAATTCAGTCCAAAACGTTTACATATATATATATATATATATATATAAATATATATATATATATATATATATATATATATATATATATATATATATATATATATATATATATATATATATATATATATATATATATATATATATATATATATATATATATATATATATATATATATTGTGCTGCTTTTGTTTTTTTATATATATATATTTGTTTCTAGTAACAATTAATTTCATTCAAAGAAAAGGCGCTGAGATGGATAATTTATGTGAAGTCACGACTCAGCCACAGTCGACGACAACCTACAACGTCTACATCAAAACCGTTAAATGGTATTCAGTGCGTTCATGCCAATACTATGCCAACATTGTGAATTATTTATTCAGTTATCAAACAAATTTCAGATGGAGCATGCAAATTTGCACTGAGATTCGAAACATTCTGTTATCAACGTTTTGCTTGATTATTGTTCTGAAATAATTAGTGTTATTGACTGAAAGTGATCTTGTATACATTGAGCATGAGCATCGAGATACCCTTCTAAAATTGTACTGACAATTTGAAATTGGTTGACATTACTCTGAAGATGGTGTTCTTGCTTCACGTTTTTGTTGCAATTCATAAAAACAAGACATTTTAATTGAAATGTGAGGGCTTACCCACCTCCAACCTACTCTCCATACCATTTGGTTTAATTTCTATTCATATATGATATAGGCTATATAATAATGTTTTAAGGGCACTGGAAAATTTAAAAAATACTTAATTCCTACTAGCTGCATGCATAATTGTGTAATTCCCATAAGTTCATTCGAGGGTGTGCTCTACATTGTATACATTGATATAACTACATTGCATCATACAGTATGATAAATCTCCGCCACGAAAACTACAAAACCATACTATAACCTCTGTCCTCGCCATCATTATGCATCATTTCAACCTACACCGGAGACCTCACGCTAACCAGACCACCTAACAAAAGCCTAAAACGTAGACCAACACGTGTTATCCCTTTGAATGAGAATTTACGGCCTTTATCCCCAGCATAAAACGCCAAGGAGCGGGAGAGCTGGGGTGTAAATTACGCCATAAGTCTTGATCGTTCCAAAGAGCAGTTCAAACAAGGCCCCTTACTGAAACGTCAGCCGTTCTTTCGCGTGATTTCCGATCCCAGATTTTACCACTTGTCGCAGCTCAAACAAAACTCAAGTATCATCGATCTAACAGGAGGGGGAAAAAATACAACAGGACATCGTGTTGTTGTTGTTTTTTTAAAACTGCGGACTAAGGTGTAAACACGTCCTACTAAATTGTGGACCACTGCGTCACAAAATAGTGTTGAGTTTGGTTCTGATTAATTTTGATTCGGATTACTTTTTGGTTCTGATCTGACTTTGATTTTGATTTGACTTCTGCCGAATCTGATTTCGAACATATAGCACATCGCACGCGGCAAAAATATGTGAATCCCGCAGACGTTTTTATGTTTATTTTGAGGTAAATGGTATTCTATTCCACCAGCACAGTGCCAACGGGGGGCAAAAGTGGGAACAAAATCCACCAGCCTGTTCTAGTGCCAACCTTTCCTTAATTGTAGTACTGCACCACAACCCAACGCAGCCCCAACGATGGGAAGCGAAAGGGTTCACGAATGCGTATGTCGATGGAGGTCTCTGTGTGTGGTGGGTGGGGGAAGGTGGGAGGAATAGGGAAGAAGTGCAACAGGAATCGAACCCTCGACCTCTAAATAAACACACAAAGTCAGAGGTTCGACCGATTCAGCTTTTCTGTCATCATTATGCTATGGGTAAAACGGATCAATGAATAGTACAGAATTGCAGACTTCGTCATTGGAACAATACTGGGGACTTCACAACGACAGACTAAAAATCAAATACCTTTCTCTCTCTATCTTTCTCTCTGTCTCTCTCTGTTTCTCTCTCTCTCTGTCTTTCAAACAGCACGAAGGAGACCACCACAGACAAACAATTTCTAGCACTGTGGATGAGAGATTGAGAGGGCTACGCACTGATGAGTATTATTTAGGTGCAGTCGACTGTGAATGCTTTGAAAAGTGAATGGTGAAATGCACTTCATTTTAGCGGAGTACACACAGTTCAATATTATGCTGTTCGATTTCACCGCTTGCCTCGTAACAAGGTTGAAGCCCATTTAAAAAGACAGGACCATCAGTTTAAATTCCAAGGTAAGACTGCTGCTCTCCCTTGTCATCTCCATCCTCTTATACGCTTGCAGCAGAACTACAACGAAGAATACAAAGCATGGAGATGAGGTTCTACAGAAGACTTCTGGGCATTTCCTATACCCAGCACATCACCAACAACGAAGTCCGACATACCATCACACAAGCCATTGGACAACATGATGACATGCTCACAGTGGTGAAGAAACGGAAACTCCGATGGTATCCGATGGTACAGCCACGTCACCAGAGAGCATCAGGCCTGGCAAAGACCATCCTGCAATGCATGGTGCAAGGAGGCAGAAGAAGAAGGATACATAAAAATAGGTTGGAGGACAACATTAGAGAATCAGACGATTATCTTCGAGTTACGGGATAGGATAGGAACTTCTTTTTTTTCTGGTCCAGTTTCGTGAGGACTGAGATGGATGTAGAGGGAGGTGGGTGGGTTAGGGGATTGCTGTCGGAAGCATACAACATCAAAGAACGAGTACAATACACGTGCAATTCAAAAGCGTTCTGTAATCATAAATATACATTTGCAAATCAGCTAGAACTGGTCTCTGCAAATGCATACAAATGTCAATTTATTATGTGCGCTTTATTGATCAAAACGATGAATTCTTTGCTTCTTGCAATTGGCACGCTGGCGAAAATGCATTGCAATCTAAACAAACAATGGAAAAAAAAGAAGAGATGAACAGATACACACAGATTGACAGTTAGAGAGACAGAGCTGGGGCAGACAAACGCACAGACAGGAACATACGAGTGCGCGCTGTATAGAAAACATAAAACTGTTATATCGATGGCATTGATAAACAGGACACTGAAAAACTCAATAATATGAGAGAAAGAGGGGGAGAGAAAGGGAAGGAGAGAGAGAGAAAAGGACAGAAAGAGAGAGTTTAGATTTTAGACTTTAAATTGTTTTATTGATTTGAATAAAGCAAATTTCCTCATATGAATGGGAATATTACAAATAAATGGATCAATGAAAACAATAAAACGATCTATTTTGCATGCAGTTTACGAATATGGTGGTTCATAAAGACTGATAATAAAATAATATATATCTCATTCACATTACTATGCAGATCCAAACTCAGTATTTATTACTTCATGTATCAATTATTTGCATTCACGCCATTGCCAAATCCATGCTCGCGTATTGAATTATACACTATAATATGTGCGCGACCGCATTCCATCTCATGGACTTTAAAGATCCTGACGCTCATGTCCTAGACGAGTGAGTGCCGGCTACACAAATACACCCAGCACGCACTCATTCCCCTTTTCCCCATCCCCGATCGCCCAGGGTTGTGCTCAGTCGTCTTGGCGTCAGGCTATGCGCCCAAAGGCTGCAAGTGGGCGCCTTGAGCTATTTCCTGTATCGGGCAGCGCCTTGAGCGGCTCTTGAGCTGGAAAAGCGCTATCATAATAGAGGTGGTGGGTGGGGTTGGTTGAATGGGGTAGGAGCAGACAGACAGAGAACTAGATACAGACAGACAGGGAACTAGATACAGATAGGCAGGCAGTCCGAGTCCTACAGATAGAGGAGGGCAATGACACAGACGATGATAGACAAGCTTGTGAAAGCAGAAAATTGTAGTTTGTAATTATACAGACCAATATGGGACACTCCGTCACTTTCTCCAGAAGTTAATTTCAGATTGAATATCATGATCAATGCTTACCTGCAACAGACAGAAAATAAAACAACTTTTTATTACACCATTACAAACCAGACTATACCAATTAATATTGTACAATTAATATGTGCCTTAATATCACCAACGCTTGTTAAATGTTGACGCCTGTGTAGCATAGGCCTATATAAGGAAACGATAAACGCGAATTCATACACAGTTACAAAAGGTATTGATTGCCATATGAAGACTGTAAATTCTAAATAACAACAACAACGACAACAACAACAACAATAATAATAATAAATAATAATAATAATAATAATAATAATAATAATAATAATAATAATAATAATAATAATAATAATAATAATAATAATAATAATATTAATAATGGATGCTGTATACGCGCTTGTCTCCAAATCATCAATCAGATTCAAAGCACCAACATACACGCTCACATGTTTTACCCACCCTCTTACACACACACCTATCACTCAAACATGTGGTGTAAAGGCAAGGGAGGTCGCTATTAAAAGAAGGGAAGGTACTCGAATTTGTAAGCACTGAAATTTTAGAATGACTGCATCCAATAGGCTACCATTATTGAAATGACCAGGACACGGTGGGTGTTCTGGAGCTGGAGGAGAGAGGTGGCATGAGGAGAGGGGAGGGTGTGTGTGATGAGGTGATGGGGGTGGGGGGGGGGGAAGATGCACGGGGCCAGGCAGGTGAGTGAGACACCAAAGACAAAACAAAACATATGACCTCATAATACAAGCATTATTTTCTGCATAACCACCACATCATCAATCATAACGGTTTTGACAGGTTGAAAAACATCTCGAACGCCGTGGCAAAACATCTTGAGCTCTTTTAACACAATCACACCCTTCAACACACATAATGGTCCTTTTTAGCCTGTAGTCCTAAAATTCGCTATGAGAATCTCCTGTCCCGGTAAAATAATGAACTCGGCTGACTGAAGGGTACAACTATCTTTAACAAAGAAAGATTTACATCTATTGCTATCTATCGCTAGAACAAGGCCGAAAAACACGACAGCCCCTAGCGCAAAGCAGACAGTCTAAAACTATGTTAGCTTAGCCTAGGCAAAACATTACATTACATGATTATTGCTTTAGGTCCAGCGGACTCTTCCGAGCCAAATGAGGACCGGGCCTAGGCAAAAAGCAAAGTAGAACTCAAAAGTATTGCGAAGTAAGAGAACGTTATGGTTCTTACAAACAGCGTTTGCAGGCTCACAGAGCTACTGACGGTGCTTGTCCATCAAGATCTCCTTCAGATGAGAGTATAAACTGAAGTCTAGTCTGTGCACGCACGCATTCCAGAAAATGAACTTTAAAGATCCTGACGCTCATGTCCTAGACGGGTGAGTGCCGGCTACACAAATACACCCAGCACGCACTAGGTCCACTCTCCCCATCCCCGATCGCTCAGGATTGTGCTCAGTCGTCTGGGCGTCAGACTATGCGCCCAATGGTTGCAGATGGGCGCCTCTGGCGGCTTGAGCTGGATCCTGTAGCGCCTTGAGCATCTCTTGAGCTGGAAGAACGCTATATTAAAGTGATAAATTAAAATAAAATATAGATCTATATCTAACCCCAGCGCTCATGAGACATCAACTTCTTGCAAGCTGCGCAGCACCATGCCCCACGCAACAGACCAATGAGCCATTTAATTCAATGATGTCTTTTAATTATGCATGCGCCTTTATTTCGAGCGCGCCACACGTACTTTAAATACAATGGCCGGATTCTTTGGCTTTCCGCTGAGGCCGCACGCGAGAAATCCTCGGAGCACCACAACACCCCGCTTATTATGAGGTGTGGGCTATTATTAATCTGTGTCTCCAAACATAAAAGATGCAATTCCTTATGGTAAACCACAGGGTAAAGACGCGTAGAGGTAGGTGGTTTAGGACACTGGAGGTAGAGTCGTGGCATTATTAATTTTCTATAAACGGAAAAGCTCTTCGCAGGTTGACGTGTTCTCGTATCGAAGGACTGATTTGTGCACAAACACAAGCATTCAATCAAATACAATGCGTATGTTTGAAAAGAGCTGAGGAGGATGAGGAGAAAAGGGCGCGGAGAAAGAGAGAAAGTTAGAGAGAGAGAGAGAGAGAGAGAGAGAGAGAGAGAGAGAGAGAGAGAGAGAGAGAGAGAGAGAGAGAGAGAGAGAGAGAAAGAGAGAGAGAGAGAGAGAGTCGTGCAATGTGTGTGGTTGAAAGGAAGAGCAGTGGAGGGGATGAGAGCGGTGAGTGTGTGTATCTGTGTGGGTGGACGTGCGAGTGTGTGTGTGTACATGTGTGTGTTTGTGCAAGTGTGTATGCGTCTGTGTATATGTGTTTGTGTGTTGGGCTGGACTGAATAACCCCTCGAGTAGGCCTATTATACGGAACGTGTCAACCACTGGCGGAGCCTCTAATTACTACAGCCACAGCATCGTATGAATATACCTGGATAAAAATCAACAAAGGCAATTGTAGCAGTAAATTACTGAGTGTGTAAGTGCACTGTATTATATGGCAGTATACTGCCTACCAGTATAGGAGCTAAGTTCATAATTTTGAAACTAACGCTACACCATAGAATAACGTAACTGAAGGATAGAGCTCAAATCCCACTATAGGCCGAAGATTTTCTCAATTTTTCTGCAACTGCTCTTCCGTTTGACTGTTTTGCTTCCTCTTTTTGTTGCCTCAGAGTCAGGTTAATGAATCCGGTTATTTATGTGTGACGGAGTAGTAGAATAAATACGTACACATAAGTCAATCAATGCTTGATATGATATGATACCATGTGGCAGCTTCCAACATACCAAAGTGCTGGTTTTCCTGAGGCGACGGAGTACAAGGTCGTGGAACAAATGTAAGAAAATCGTTTTCCGAGAAAATGCCCTCCACCTTCCCTTCCCCCCCCCCCCCCCCCACATTTATGTCACGGCGTTATTATGACTTTCATGAAACGCCACATATGTTGTGTTGACAATGGGTCATATTTCGTCCCCTTTTTTAAAGTACTTTTAAGTGGTCTAACGGCAACCCTAATCCTTACCTTAACACAGCCCTAACACTAACGGTTCATTGGTTTTACGTCAAAACAATGCAGGCTGTCAGAACAAGGTATGTAGATGTTCACTAGTTTGTCCAAGTAACGCCGTGTAAACAAGTGCATACACACATACATACACACGCACATACACACACACATACACAAGTATGTAGAACACCAAAACTGGAATTTACTAAGAATGTAGGAATCGGAAAGTCGTTTTTTGACGAAAAGAATGCAAATTTCTTCTAAGAAATCTAATGCAAAATTGGCTCTTTCCGTCTCAAAAGTTGACCTAGTTCGTCTCCTATAGGCGACGAAATTGTTCGAACTCTCTTGCAAATTATTCCGAAAATTGACTGGATTTTCTCCGTCCCGGATAGAGCACTCCCTTGTACTTAAAACACTCTCATGCACTACAACTGAACTGACTCCCATGCACTAAAAGAGCACTCCTGTGCACTTAGAAAAAAGTGGGTGGCTGGAAAAAAAAGTGGGTGGCTAATACACACACCCATTTCGTGCATAAAAAGCAAGGTCAGTCACCCATTTCAAGGCTTATACTTCCGCACATACACACACACACACCCGTACACGTTACAAATAGACATTAAAACACACACACACAGAGTATGGAACCTGGGTCTTTCGTGAACCCGGTCAGCGAACTATCAATTGAGGTACCTTAAATATACAGATACCCTCAATACTAAATACAGTAACTGCAATCCCAGGCAGTACTGACTGCGGCATACGGAGCAATGAAGCAGAGATATAACGGTACCGTGAGTGTGAGATCAGTCTCCCAAGAAGCATGTATGGCACGACCAAAAACTATTAGTCAAATGAGGGCAGGAACAGTATATTTATTTACCCAGCTTTGTGCAAGGTCATTCCGTAAATGGATACTAATACAAAGAGTAGCTGAAGGTGCAAGTTCTCGAGATGCCTCATGCACACAATACATGTAGTGGAAATGGATATCACAATGCAAATATGTGTTTTTCACCCAAAAATTTTTTTTTCTAGGTTTTATTATTTTAGTAAATAATTATGTGTGGGAAACGCGTGAGAATGCGCCTTGAATAACTCTTTTCCTTGTAAGAAATGCGCGATTTATAAAATCCA
>CM072512.1:45790307-45802807 GCA_036898135.1 Oncomelania hupensis
TTCCGTTTCTTCACCACTGTGAGCATATATCGTGTTGTCCAATGGCTTGTGTGATGGTCTGTCGGACTTCGTCGTTGGTGATGTGCTGGGTATAGGAGATGCCCAGAAGTCTTCTGTAACACCTCATCTCCATGCTTTGTATTCTTCGTTGTAGATGTACTATGAGGGTCCATGTTTCGCAAGCGTATAGGAAGATGGTGATGACAAGGGAGCGCAGCAGTCTTACCTTGGAGTGTAGACTGATGGTCCTGTCTTTCCAAATGGGCTTCAACCTTGTCAGGGCAGCAGTTGTTTGTGCAATCCTGGAGAGGACTTCCTGTCGGGACCCATTGTCTGATACAATGGCTCCTAAATATTTGAAGCTGTGCACTGTGTTGAGGGATTGGCCTTGGGCTTTGATGTCCGTGCTGATGCCATTGGTGTTTTTTGATCATCATTTTGGTCTTCTCTACACTTATTTTCATTCCATAGGCTTCGGAGGTGGTGTCAAGCCTCTGTGCCAGCTGTTCATGTTCTTGTTCTTCTCCAGCCAATTCATCAATGTAACCCGCAAAACGGAGGTTGGAGATATCTCTATTCCGTGTGTTGACTGTGCATGTGCCTTCGTGATCTGCAAGGGCATCTGACCTAATGCGCTCTAGGAAGATTTTGAAGAGTGTTGGAGAGAGTAGGCATCCTTGATGCACGCCGATTGTTGTTCTGAACAAGTTCCCGATGGATAGAATGCCAATGCCAGGAACTAGAGGACAGTCTGAATAAGAACAATAGCATGAAGGCCTACCAGACTGTGAAGCGACTGACAAGTGTTAAACAGCCCAAGGTCTCCACGATCCAAAGCAAGTCTGGCATATGCTTTACAGAAGAACAAGAAGTCTTGAGTAGATGGACAGAGTACTGCTCTGACCTTTACAAACACACCCCCAAATGAGACCCTTCAGTTCTAGCATTTCCCAAGAACAGAGAAGAAGAAGAAATCCTCCCAATTCTTCGAGAAGAAATTGAGTCAGCAGTGCAATCGCTGAAGAAGGGAAAGTCAGTGGGAGTGGACAACATACCCGCAGAATTGCTTTAAGCAGGAGGAGAAACGATAATTGACACCCTCACCATTATCTATAACAAGATCTGGCAGAGTGGGGAGTGACCTACACCCTGGACTCAGTCGCTTGTCATCACCTTCCCCAAAAGGATAACCTTCAGGAGTGTAAAAATTACCGCACCATCAGTTGCATCAGCCATCCCAGCAAAGTCCTCCTAAAGAATAATACTCAACGGGTTGAAACCCCAAGCTGAACAATTCATAGCTGAAGAACAAGCAGAATTTGGGGCAGGGCGAAGTACCACTGAACAGATTTTCAACGTCAGAATAATCGGCGAGAAATACCTACAGCACCAACATCTATATCGTGTGTTTGTAGACTTCAAGAAAGCGTTTGACCAAGTCTGGCATGCAGCTCTGTGGGCAACCATGAGAGTGTACAAAATCAGCCCTAACATGATTAAAGTCATCAAAAGCCTGTATGACAAGGCTACCAGTGCTGTTTTCCACAACAGCGCCATTTTTTCACTTGATCATAATGCATAATATATTTTATGACACAAAAATACAGAACATGCTTACATAATACCCAAACCCATTTATCACTATATACTTTTTACCGAGGATCAAAAAACTAATAATAGGGATAATTAACACCAACAACAGTATACAATATAATAACATATAAAAAAAAGATAAATAATAAAACTAACAAGACATAGAAGAAGAAGAAGAAGAAGAAGAAGAAGAAGAAGAAGAAGAAGAAGAAGAAGAAGAAGAAGAAGAAGAAAGAAGAAGAAGAAGAAGAAGAAGAAGAAGAAGAAGAAGAAGAAGAAGAAGAAGAAGAAGGAACTCAGATAATAGTGGTGCAAATCCATAAACCATTGATGTCTTAAGATCCGCCCTGGAGCCTCGTGGTTAATTCAAAAAGGTGTGTGTTGAACAGCTACTCTTCCATGCGTATCCCGCCAACACCCTTTCCATCGACTATCATTGCAATCTGCTCAGTACATACCGATCAGAGGATCAGAGAGTGCATGTAGTTTTAAAGCTTGAATCAACTGTTTTAGTCTTTAGCAAATACCTGCAGGCTTTGATACTCTGTTTGCAATGGGCATACCTTCGCTTCATAGGCCATGCATCCGGTTGTATACGATGAGTATATTGTACAGAGAGAAATTGTTGTTGTACGTAAGTAAACGTTGACTGCTTTACTGACCTAAGACACGTGTTTTATTATTAAGTACATATACGTGTATGTATAATATGTTTGTGACAGTCTAAAATCCTTTTATGAATAAAACGAGTTTAAACAAACAAACAAACAAGCTTAAGAAAATTAATTGGTTTTTTTAAAACGATTAGAGAGAGAGAGAGAGAGAGAGAGAGAGAGAGAGAGAGAGAGAGAGAGAGAGAGAGTTGATACTCATTTGAAGTGCGCAGTGACGTTTTTAATGAAAGTAAGGCATACCCTGTTAACTGCTGCGATTAGAACGTTCACTGAGGCATGCAATTTAAAATTACTATCGGTAGGATATATTAATATATATTATCATTATGCATGAAGTTAACGCACCTCACCCTGCATGGTTATAAACGGCAGCCGTAGTTTCAAGCTCAATTTGACAGATCTTTATATTAAGGTGTGTAATGATTGTCTCCCTTAAATTTAATGCATACAATTTTGCACCGAGATTGATATGTCATTGGTAATGTACTTTAGCGCCCTGAGCAGCTCTTGAGCTGAAAATGCGCTATATAAATATGATTAAATAAATAAATGTATGCCCGTTTTTTTTTGTTAAACCGAAATGCGCCAAGCGTGCGGTTTTTTGCTGAGGATCCGGTGTGAAGTAAGAAAATGAATATTTGAAGCGAGGATCCATCAACTTGCAGTAGTAGGCTTACAATTTAGAAAGGTCATTTCAACCTGTCCAAAGATGATCTTATAACATTTGTCTATTTCTATCTCTTTGTTAATTGTTTTTAAAAATTTGTCTTCAGCATGTTTTTAATCACCATAAACATTTTAAAACTAACAATAATCAAATTGGCAAAATTAAGAATGAATGTATGTTGTTGAACAATGAAGAAATAAAGTTAAAGATGAGGAGCCAACATTTATACATCATGGTTTGTGTTGTTGTTGTTGTTATTATTATTTGTTTGTTTTAAGTAGAATACACAAAATACAGCCAGAGGGGGAGGAGAGACAGACAGACAGACAGAGAGACAGACAGAAAGAGACAGACATTGAGAGTCAGTGAGAGATAGAGACAGAGGGGAGGGGAAGGGAAAGAGAAGAGGGGGAGCAGAGGTGGATGAGAAACAAAGATATGTATATTATTTCTTTTACTTCTTTTTAACAACAACAACAACGACAACAACAAAACATTAATTTAATGTAACATTTTTTTAAATAAACACACGTCGAAGACATACAGTAATTCAGATGAACTCATTGTGCAATAATGGATTCAGATAATGCCATGATAATATTAGTTTGTAAGATGTCCAACGCAGTGCATGCATACGCCTAAAATTTTGGTAGCTGTTGTTGTATACCTTAAGGTACGGGCGCACAGGGATAATAGTTAAAGGTTGAATTTTAAAAATATATATTGAATAACAGACACATATGTCTCAACACCCCAGCAACAAAAACAAACAATGTAACGAAAGCAATGGTTGCTCCTACAAATGCATATATATGCACAGAAATTGTGAGTATTCTCATGATTCTAACATACTTCATTTTTTTAAAGTAGTATTCTCTACTTATTTGCGCTAGCGACAAAAAAATGCACAGAAAACTGCTGAACCCTTACAAATGTATGTTACGAAAATGTTATATCTTTACGATCCAAGCACTCAATTTTCTAATGCCATTTTTATCCAAGTAATTAGCTCTTTTGAATTGATGCATTTACATCCAATTCCAAGTAATTGCTTTTTTATATATATAGATAAAAATATACATTTCTTCACCATCCTCTTCTTGTCATTCAGCGGGTTCTGAGATACAAACATATCTCCGCCAGTTTCACAAGCGACGAACTGATCCGCAAGAACGATAACTCTGTCCGGATCCGGCACCAGTAGCAGACGACTGACGCACACTAACATAATGGCTTCACAAATTGCGAAACATGACTTCTTTGAAGCATGGATATCAACTATCAAAAGAGCGGGGAAAAAAAAGAAGGAAAGGAAGAACGAGTTGCTTGTTGATAACGAGATTATCATCAAATCGTTTGTAAAATTGTGAGCGCTCTTGTAGCTCCTCCATTTTCATCTTGTTAGGTTACAATATTTGGTTTACACACAAGTATATCAACTAACAAGTTAGTATCTCCCTTCTATGTCTCTGTCGACGTGCGCATACAACCGGTTGCTTCCCTTTACATGCTTTGCGCTCCATAGAGCGTCGTCGGCCTAAAATAATTTTTTAGAAACTTCAAAACCCAGGGGAATTATGGGTAGGGAAATCCTTTTCTGAAATGACGTCGGCAGGACTCTTCGCGATTGTTGCATGGCACACGAGACACACGCAAAATGGCGTCACAAAAAGATTGGATAGATCTGAATTCGTCTAATTTGACCTCGCATGCTGCTGGAAAACAATGCAATTTGAATTTGCTTTCAAAAATCAAAAGAGAGCGAGACCACAACAAAGTACAACGAGTCAAGGCGACGCAAACACTCAAGGCCGACAGAACAAAAAGCACACAAACTACAAAAGGTAAGTAACCCGTGACCATACACAATAAAGTAGGCCTAACCACCATTGCAAAATAGGATTGATCATCACCATGATTGAATTTTTCCACCCCACCTTCCAATCGGTACGGAATCGAACATATGCTCAAATCATCATATCTTTGACATAATTTTCATGTGCATTATACAGTGTGATTCAAGCGATAAATGAACCATCACATCGAAGCGATCTGAGCAGCTGAATCAATGACAATGGCGAACAATCGTTCACTGAGACTCACGATCGCCCGCACTGAGCTCAGATACATGTGTGCATGTTTCTATAAATCCATCGTGTTCTCCTTCGATAATTGAGCAAAGCCTTTGTTCACTACCAGAAATATGCAGTTCCTCTCCCAACTTTCGTTTAATTTCAGCCAGCACATCTTCGTGAGAAATGGCTACCATGACTGCAGCCGTAGCTAGTTATCAGTTACTTCCCTTGAACAGATTTCCCAGAATTCTCTATTCTATTTTTAGGTTTGGGATATCCCCGTCTCAGCTTTGTGGCTAAAACCAAGGGCAACGGACCACCGCACGTCGACTGGGGGCAATACGAGATACTAACTTGTTAGTTGATATACTTGTGGTTTACAGTAGCGACAATTTCAGTGTGTGCTCCAACAATCGAAAAAACCTATGACGCCTATAGGCTACAGTGGACGAATTAGGACAACACACCTTTCTAGGAGAGGCGTAAGGGTGGGTTATGAGGTATGGGAATGATGTTTGAAGAAAGAGGGGGTGGAGAAGGGCTGGTGCAAGGGAGGTGAGGGGTTGGGAAGGGATTGGTGCTAAGGAATATAATACAAAAAGCAAAGCGTTAAAAATAAAAATAAAAATAAAAAACTTTGCATATGATTCATATTTTTGAATGGATCTGATTCATATCTGGGACGCCGTGGCTCATTTAGGAAGACTGACAAATGAGTTGGCCACCATTGTGCCCTTTTGCGTGGGTTCAACAAGAGAAGGGTTGCGCAGAACCAACACGGAGACGAACAGAATGAATTTTGGGGGGTGGAGATAATCACGATTTCCTGCACAGGCCTTGATGTCTCGCTATACTGTGAATCGCGAGGCACGACCAAAAAAAAAAAAAAAAAAAAAAAAAAAAAAAAAAAAAAAAAAAAAGAATTTTATTTTTAAAGTCAACAAGACTTAACTGTGTAGTTATAGGGCCCGAGCTGTTTGGATTCCAGACCTTTGGATTTTCAACGCGGAAACGGATGTTCGAGGAATTGAAGAAGGAAGGATGCAGATGATAAAATTCGTGACAAGTAACAGTCGATGGCCAAATTAAACCAAACGACAGATTTGTTTTCTCTTCTTTCAATTCCAGAAGCACAAGGAAGGAGGGTTGAGAAATCAGGGGAGGTATGTGTGCGTGTGTGTGTTTGTGTGCGTGTGTGTGTGTAAAGTAGGGATGGAGGTTGCTGTGTGTTTGTGTGTGTTTGAGGGGGGTTGGGATCTGGTAGAATGAAGCAAATGTCAATAGTTATAAATAAGATAGCATAATAAACAAGTATGACTACCTGTGTGTCGCTATGTTTTATATCTGCATAGGTCTACTTTAAGAGCGTCACTTTCAACCACTACGGGCGCCAACGTCTAAACCCTGTCTGCTTAACTGCGCGCCTCGTCCTCTCGTGAAACAAAAACAAAAAAAGGCCAATGGATAATCTATACTTATCTATGGCTCCTAATTCAAAGAGAATTCAACTTGTCTCTGATATCCCTTGTAAGCAGTGACTTTGAACGTTCTGAATAAATTCTGGACCATTAAAAACAGGAAGAGATCAGGTTTTCATTCTGGAGATGGGCGGTTGGTCCCAGCGCAAGAGGAGAAAGGAACATAGAAGAAACGAAGAAAGAAAGAATTGGGTAGGGGAACAATGTGAGGACAGAAATTATAGACAAGAAGAGCATGGTGTGATTAAGGATGTGATTTCTTTATCTCTCCTCTCTTTCTCTCCTCCCTACCCCCCCTCCCCTACCTCGACCCACCGCCATCGTGCACCCTCTCGCTAAAGGCTTTGCTAGGCACTGTCGCTCACGCAAAGCTCCGACACAGGACGTGATACCTTGGGATGACTCACTTCCAGTTATGAAATAAAAAAAGAATAAATTGATTCTATTGTTGGATTGTTGCTCCCGAACGTAATTGATTTGTTCACCCAGATTATACGTTGTTGTTGTTGTTGTTTTTGTTTTTAATGTTGTTACGTCTAATAGCAAACTGATTCATGATGATAAATTGGGTGTTGTTATTGGCTGATGACGCGAAATAATACATTGAATGCTGTCGTGTCCCGTTACAGGGGAAAAAATATATTGGTTATTCTCAATTTAGCTCAGATAATAAAATGGATGCTATTATTGTCATGTCGTTGTCTCCAATAAGAACCTGATTGTTTGACAACTCGTTCGCTGAAATAATTTACTGGATTTATTTGTTGTTCTTTTTGTTCAAATTAATAATAGATTTCTTTTATATAATTATGTCGTTATATTAATGGTTGTTCATATTAACTCCTTTATTTTAATTTTAAGTTAATCCGTTTCTAATTTAATATGTTGTCTAATATCACAAATGTGAATAGACGTTAAATTAAATAAATAAAATAAATTTTGTTCAAATTAATCTACATAGAAACGTCATTAATCCTCTTTTTGGCTCAGAAAAGAATGGTATTGTTGATTCCTTTTACTAAATGATACAGGAGCTATAAGTGTCATGCTGGCTTCATCATAATTCGTTCGAATCTAATTTTTGTCTTCTCTCAAAAGGTTATGTGACCTTTCTTCAAAATAGATTGTCTCAAATGCTCAATCAAAAATAGTAGGCATACCCATAAAATCTTCGCAAATTGCATTACATTACATGATTATTGCTTTAGGTCCAGCGGACTCGCAAATTGCAAATGTACATGTATGTCTTAAATTTTGTTGTATTTAACATATTTGGCAGTTTATACCGATAACATATAATTATTATTATACTTATTTCTAGTACTGATCTGTCTCTGTCACTGTCTTTATCAAATTCCACAATCACCCCACATTTCTCCCGTTCTCTTTCTCTATAAGCAGCTTTCAACCTTCTCCCCCACACACCGCGTCCAACACAAACAACCGCACCCCCCCCCCCTCTTACATCTCTCCATCCCCTTTGCCTCATAAATGGATCAATCTAAATCCCTTGTGTGCCCTTAAGCTTGTTTCAACAAGATTGTCCCACCTCTGGGAAGGACAATCGTCCTACCCCATGCTGTCTCGCATGATTGAGGGCCTTGAAAAGATGAAGATGAAATAAAAGTAATTGGAGGATTGGAGAAAACAGTGAATGAATATATTTTTTTCTTAAAAAGAACCAAAATGATGCTCTTTCTCCTAGGTTACTCACTGCAGGCTAGAACAACCGCGTAGCAAAGTCGTTCAAAGTCGTTCAACTGTTGTTTCGGTGTCAGTTTGGGTCACAGAGATCCATTGAATCTTTTTGTTCTGATAAACGGCTGCAAAGAGAGAGAAAGAAAGAGAGAGAGAGAATGAAAGAGAGAGAGAGAGGAGAGAGAAAAAGAAGGAGAGAGAGAAAAGTAGAGAGGGATGGATAAAGGGAGAGGGAGAGAGATGTGTGTGTGTGGGGGGGGGGGGGGAAGGGTAGTCAATAATACAATAATTATAATACAGAACGTTATCGCGCTCTTTTTCTTCAATCGAGCAAAGCGCGGCGATCTGAAAAGATCGCTATTACAGAAGGCAGAAGAGAAATCAATTTTTTATTTTTTTTTAAACTTGAAACCTTAGATTGATTGCATCCAATACCGTTCCTGAAGGGACGGAGGAATCCAGAGTACCCAGAGAAACCCTCTGTAATTAAAAGATGCCAAGTCAAGTCAACAAATCTTTATTCCACACAAAAGCAGAACTGTTTAGGACGGCTTCCAAACAAAGAAACATTTTTTTTACAAAGATCACAGACCCAATGCACCAAATACAGATTAAAAAAAATAGGCAGGAAAACTTAAACAGTTTCAAATTTAATACAAAATTAAATTGAAAAATCAAAATAAGCTTTGAGCAAAGAATGGCGCAAAGCGATCTTCTTATAACGACTTAATTATCAAGAATATAATCTGTAGTGTGCAGCTGCAAGTATGTGGGTCTGGTCACGAGCGCGAAGGTGACTCACAATCATGTAATAAAAGATGTTTGTGAAAAGAGCCACAGTCTATGTAAACAGTGAATCAATGTTCATGACTGACAATTCTTCAACAATAGGTTAAACACTTTCGGTTGTAATTATTTTGGTCTGATCGCGACCTTGACGATGATTCAATTTATCATTTAGAGTTCTGTGAGAAAATATAGCAACAGGGTGGCGATTAATCAGGCTTTTCAATCCTCATCAATGAAAGAGAGAGAGAGAGAGGCAGAGACAGAGACACAGAGAGAGAAGGAGAGATTCTACAATTGCTTTACACACATTGGATTGGGAAGATGGGAATGATCAAGCCATAATTAGGGGTACTTTAAGATCTGATTCATGCTCTCTTCTTTATTTCTTCTCATCTTTCTAGCCTTGTGTGCGTGCATAAGCACACGCACACAGAGCGAGAGAGTGCGCATACACACACGCACGCACCCACACACACAACAAACACACGCGATCGCCCGCACAAACATACATTATGATAGTTTTCATTGCAAGTAACATAAGAAAATAACTTGTTCTATCTTTCACATACTCCTCCCCCCTCATCCCACTCCCCACTAACCCCCATAATCACTCCCGCCCCTCCTCCCCCTTCGCCTCCCTTTCTTCTTCTTCTTCTTCTGTTTCTTTAAGGCTGTCGTTGCTGCTACGAACTAGTACTACCATCATCGACTACTATAGTATTGCTACAAGGACGGCTGCGATCGATGACCGGCTGCCGCTGTAGCAACTGCTGCTGCTGTTGCTACTACTACTATTACTACTACTACTACTACTACTACTACTACTACTACTACTACTACTACTCATTTCGTTTTCAGTCTAATCAAAAGCAATAACCGCATTGGCTGCTCTTGCAAATGTTACAGTGGGGGCTGGCCAGCAAAGAACGGCACTCCTATATAATTGTGGTGTCCTATAGGTGTCGTATGGTTTCCATCATTAGCTAAAACAAACTACACACATTGCCTTTTATCCCACTTGGGAAAAGGCGACAATGAAGGGAAGATGTCATTAACTATGCTAAACAGCACTTCCACAGACGTCGCAGCGCTCATTGAATACAATCAATAAAGAAACATATAACCTTAACCAAACGAGAAGCTAACTTGAGAGAGAGAGAGAGAGAGAGAGAGAGAGAGAGAGAGAGAGAGAGAGAGAGAGAGAGAGAGAGAGAGAGAGAGTATTCTAAACTTTCGTAGCGCTGTGTGCAGTTTGTTCATCATCGTCTTCCTACAGATTCCCCCGAACAACAAGAATGAACTGATTAATTTTTTGGAAGTGTTGGTTGGACTGTGGAGTGTGTGGGGTGGGGGAAGGGGAGGGGGGAAGCGGTGTTAGTGCGTATAAGGCTTTCGTAAGGAAATCCGTTTTTGTTAGTGAAATTAACAAAACACAACACAAACAATCAATCAGCAGCAGCGAAAAGAGCTGAGTCTTCTTGAACGTTAAACAACATGGAATTTCTTATGTTGTTCAGTATACTGAATATGGAGAGTAGCACTGGACATGCAAGAAAGAAATGTTTTCTGCTTTTGTTTTGGAGCACAAATTGTTGGCTTTACTTTAGAGTTAAGATTTCATTGTCCATATTAATTTTTTGAATACAAAATGCACATAGATCGATCACAATTACTCTCTCTCTCTCCCTCTCTCACCCTCTCTCTCTCCCTCTCTCTCTCCCTCTCTCTTTCCCTCTCTCTCTCTCTTCTTATTTCTCTCTCTCTCCCTCTCACTCTCTCTCCTTCCCCTTCTCCTCACCACCCGTTTTCGTTCGTGTCTTGAGTGTAATCAGAGTTTCAAGGTCTCATTGTCCATCCATCTGTTCGTCGTTAGCGAGTTGTCCAATATAATTTAATTTCCTCGTCACCTTCCTTGCAAAATCCTTGTGGTGTTGGTGTTTCCTCTGGTGTTGCTGTTGCGGTGTTGATGACGATCCTGCATTTTAGCAATCGTGTGTTGTTGCTGTGGCTATTGTTTGTATTGTTGTGTAGTGTCGTCGTCGTTACTGAAGCTGACTCCGTAACTTCCGTTCCGTTCATTTCAATACCTTATTCGAACTTCTGTTCAAATATGAATGTGAACTTTTTGTAACTTCTGTTTTGTTACTAAGCTGACTCTGTAACTTTCGTTCAAATCATTTGAATAACTTATTCTAACCTCTGTTAGTATGTGATATATGTGAATTTTAGTAACTTCTGTCTTGTTACTGTCGTTGTTCTTAAAGTCATTATTGCTGTTGCTGCTCCTGCTGTTACTACTACTACTACTACTACTACTACTACTACTTAATAATAATAATAATAATAATAATAATAATAATAATAATAATAATAATAATAATAATAATAATAATAATAATAATAGCGAGGGTTTTCTCCGGGTACTCCGGTTTCCTCCCTATTTTCAATAATGGTATTGGATGTAGCCTATCTACAATTTTACATTTCACCAATAAAATTCGATTTTCTTTACGCCTTCTAATAAGATAAGATAAGATAAGAGATAAGATATTACTTTATTAATCCAAAAGCATGGAAATTACATTGTCTGTCAATTAAACATGTCCATTCATTCTTCTTTTACACACACATAAATATTTATACATTATTAATGATCTTCAAACACTTGGACATATTTTCATAATGCAGATATTTCAATTAAGCAGTTTTAAAAATAAATAAATAAATAAATAAAAAATAAAAAAATAAACTAACTAAGCTGCATGAGAGTTGTAGAGTATGTTTAGTAAGACCTACCGACTTGTTTGTTATGTGCTTGAATGGCAAGTGGTATGAATGAGTTCCTGTACCTATTTGATGTTCCCGCTGGTGCCCTAAAACGTCCACTCCTGTCTATCCGTCGAGAGTCAAATTCCAAGAAAAGTGGATGGTTACTGTCAGCCAAAATTGCAGTCAGCTTTTTTGTCACTTGTCTGCTATGTATCGTCGCCATGTCATCCTGTTCCCTCCCAATCACCCCACTAGCCCTTTTTATCTGTTTGTCCAATCTTCGTTTTTCTGTTTGTGATACGTTTCCTCCCCAACATGAGATTCCAAAAGAAATGATGCTTCCTATTACAGCTGTATAAAACATTTGTAAAATTTCCTGTTTTACATTAAAGGCTCTCAGTTTTCTTAAACAAAACATTCTACTTTGCAGTCGCTTGTAAATGTAGTTTGTGTTATCTTTCCAAGTGAATCTATCATCGATAACCACACCTAAATACTTATATGCATGCACTCTCTCTACTTCTTCTCCTTTGATAAAGATAGGATTAAAATCAAACTTGTTTCCCTTCCTAAAATCAATTATAATTTCTTTTGTTTTGCTTACATTTAGATCTAGAAAATTCGAATCACACCAGTTGACAAAGCTATCTATTTCATCTCTGTACATGTTGTCCATGTTGTTGGTAATAAGACCAGAGAGTGCCGTGTCGTCTGCAAATTTTATCAAGGGACAGGATTCGTGCTTTTGTCTATGGTC
>CM072512.1:45807807-45810307 GCA_036898135.1 Oncomelania hupensis
AGATCGTGAAAAAACTGGAAACAATAGATGGAGTCGTGTTAAAAAGGGGTGAAACGGTCCGCCGAAAATCGTCAACCATCGGAAGAGAGCAGCAAGTTGTCGGAAGTGATTGTGAGCAGGCGAAGATATAGATGACGTAAATAGACGGGAAACATTAATCGTGCATATGGATTCGGCAAAGATCGTCAAATAAACTAGGAAGAAAGGGTAAAATCGAGGGTAGTTACGGTGAACAGTCGCTACATTATCCTACTGAGTGATAGTGAGTCTGATAACATCAGAAACATTCGGAAAAAAATCGGCGATTCATAATAATATAACTATTTATGCTAAACAATCGACGACGATCGGTTAAGAAC
The DNA here is from genome assembly GCA_036898135.1 of Oncomelania hupensis. Classification (NCBI taxonomy): domain Eukaryota; kingdom Metazoa; phylum Mollusca; class Gastropoda; order Littorinimorpha; family Pomatiopsidae; genus Oncomelania; species Oncomelania hupensis. The sequence goes on from CM072512.1 coordinate 45,808,167, forward strand.
AATAATTATTGTTATAAGTAAACTTAGGATGAACACAAAATTCAAAGAAATTATAATTCAGCGATCATCGTCGTTCTTAACTTCTGAGTTTGATGTGCTGAGCTATAATTTATTTTGCCTAAAAATAAGCAGAAGGCAAATTCGGCAATCATCCGGATATATTACTATGTCAACCATCGGGTCCAACAAAAAAATAAAAATCACAAAACTTCGGGAAACGTCGTCAGCACTCGGCAAACATCGATAACCCTCGGGAACTAAGCGATAAATATTGGTGGACAAGAGTAAAGGAAAAGTTCGACCAGATTCGGCAAACATCGACAAATCTTCCGAACGATTCGATAAATGTCGGACACACGGGAAATGGATGAGTCGGCAAAGATGGAGGGCAATCGTTTGAAGTGACGGGTGTGAGTGGCATCATACAACTGAAGTGTGTGCTGGGAAATCTACGAAGGTTGATGAATCAGTGTTCTCGTTGAACAATCTTATCTAGACTAAAGACAAAGTGATTCTTAGTACGGCGTGTAGGAGAGAGAGAGAGAGAGAGAGAGAGAGAGAGAGAGAGAGAGAGAGAGAGAGAGAGAGAGAGAGAGAGAGAGAGAGAGAGAGAGAATGAAAGGGAGGTGGAAGCATGTGAATGGTGAGTGGGGGGAGGAGGAGTGGAGAGAGTAGAGGATGGAGGGGGATAGTGGGGATGGAGGGAATGAAGCGAAATATACAGACAGACAGACAGACAGACAGACAGAGACAAACAGGTTTATACAGACTGAAGCAGTCAGAAGAGAAGTGACACACATATCACAGACCAATCAGCAATTACGTCAGTTTCTCCAGTAGCCACTTTCAGAATGAACTTGATCAAAGCTTACCTGAAACATACAGAAAAGAGAACAACGTTTATTAGCCAACCTATACACAACATGATGAGTGAGTTAGTTAGTGAGTTATTGTTTATAGGGTCCAGCGGACTGCAAAAAGCCGAATCAGGACCACAATGTTGAAGTTAGCAAATCTACTTTGATGAATTTTGTTACAATTTGGCATGTATGCACTGAACAGAGGGATAGTGATATAAAATATAGATGACCAAAAGAGAGTGAGAGAGAGAGAGAAATGAGAGAAGAGAAAGAGAAAGAGAGAAAAAAAGAGAGAGCTGAGGGAGCACAACACTCTGCTGCGACCAACCATAGTGTATTCAATTCAATTCAATTCAACACATCTTTATTACCTCTTACAAGGAATTATGACAGGCACTTGATCTCTAAAATAAAACAAAATAAAAATAAAAATAAAAATGCAAGTAAAAAATTAAACATAGTATAAAGTAATATTTGTTTAAAATCTTTACAACATGTAGGATACGATTATATATGGACAAACAAATACACACCCACACTAGTAATTTATGTAGTAAATAGTAAACGTATCCATAATAGTAATAGTATCCACAGTAAACGTTTGAATGTATAAGGACAATACAAGTTCGTAATCGTATTGAGAGAGAGACAGAGACAGAGAGAGAGAGACAGAGAGAGAGGCCGGAAGTGATTCCTGCCACATACACATGTTATCATTATCACGAATTTAAGGAATAAAATAACTTTTAGTTTTTTAATAAGGACCAAAGCCATCAACAAAAAATACCCCATCAGCTACTTCCACCACTACCACCACCAGCACAACAACAACAAACCATCTTTCCCTGTATAAAACAAGAATAAATCCCTGAAACATAGCATGTTTGGGCGGATGGATAAAAGAGACGCAATAACATGGAAAATGAGGCGTCCGGGCATCCGTGAAATGTGAATTGAAGACACTAAGTGGTGTTTCACCCGTCCCCTATACGCTTATGTGTCCGGGGACGTTAATCTACAAAACTAAACTAAACTAATCGTATTTGCAAACACAAAAAATATCGTTCGAAGAGCCGGCTATTTCTTCTCATCCCAAGCTAGAACAACAACAGGACAAACAAACAAAAAATGTCGATAATTTGTATCCTACTTCTTTGAAGGCGAATGATCACAGACATTTTTCGTCAAAACAAAGTTCAACGTCAAAGCCTTTTTTCTCGCCGAGCGGGGATCAATTTCTATACAATAATATATCAAAATCCTAATAACAAGAACGCTACG
>CM072512.1:45812807-45832807 GCA_036898135.1 Oncomelania hupensis
GCACTGGACGGTGCTTAACTTGCGACACAGTAGCGATTGCTCCAACAACTGCGCTATCCAAACACTTCACAAAAGGCAAAATGACAACGTTGAATGGTGTGTGTGTGGTCGAACGACTACTCTATAAGTTATGAGATAATGGATTTTTGTGGATGTTTCGTGATGTACTTGGGTATGGGGGAGTGGGGGAAGAGAAGGGAGAGGGAAGGGGGGGAGGAAACAACAACAACAACAAGCAGCGCAGGAAGCCTTGTCCGAAAGATTAAAAATATTGCACAAGACGATCGTATTTGTGAGAGGGAGGTAACCTCTCACTAAGGCGACTCTCAGCTTCGCTGCGTGGCAAATACATTGTATTGTTGAGAAAATGTTGCAGTTAACCAGCGAGCTGCTTATGAACGCTGGAAGGCTTTGTATGAAATATTAATGAGCGGTTCTCGATCTAGCTTACAACACAACACTCATTAGTGCAATAATGCTTTTGATTGTTAGGAATCAAAATTCCTTATTGTATATCTCAACTTGATTGCTGATAACCGATATCATATGGCATGCGAAACCGGCTGCAAAAATGTCTGATCTCTAAAGTATACGTTGTGAAATGTAATAGATTTTAGATTAACAGTTTGTTATATTATCTTCTTTCGCCCCCTCCCCACTTCACTCCCCCTTACACAAACACACACAAACACACACACACACACCCACACACACACACACACACACACACACACACACACACCACGAACTCTCTTTGTAAGCTGCGCTGTGTCAATCTGCACTTCTAGCTGTCTCCATTGAGTCAGTCTATGACACAAGACAATGGATTCGAACTAGGGACCCCACAAGAGACCAGGATGGAGGGGTGGTCTCTGTACATCGAGTCTATGACCGAAACAAAAGATTCCAACTGTGGACCATCAGGAGACAGGATGGGTGGTGCGAGTACGTGCCTTCACGCAGCAGAGAAGCATTTGACATGTGATCAACAGTAAGAGCGGATGTCATGTGATCGGGGGGACAGAAGCTAAAAAACCTGCTGTGCGTTTATGCAGAGAGAGAGAGAGAGAGAGAGAGAGAGGGAGAGAGAGAGAGAGAGAGAGAGAGAGGGAGGGAGGGAGTTCATTAGTTGATCACTCCCCACTTGAAGGGTTTATTAGGTTAATAATGCGAAGAGGGAAATGCAATAGGGGAGGTGGAAAAGGCGCGAAGAAGGGAAACAAATCGCCATGATGATGATGACGATGATGATGATGACAATGATGATGATGATCACAATGATGATGGTGGTGGTGGCGGTGACGACGATGATGATGATTGTGATGATGTTTGTAGTAGATGATAATGATAAAGAAGAAGAAAAAGATGATGATGAAGATGATGATGATGATGATGATGATGATGATGATGATGATGATGATGATGATGATGATGATGATGATGATGATGATGATGGTGGTGGTGGTGGTGGTGGTGATGGGGGTGTACAACGTGCTGGTGGTGGTGGTATAGTTGATGATAGCTGTGGTGGACGCAAGTTGTAGTACTTAATTATTATGGTTGAACTACTACTAATAATAATAAAGAACACCACCCCAAGCACATATCCGGCCATTCTTGATTACAAATCTTCAAGTTTTCTGTCTCTTTCAAAGAATCCAGAAGCACGGAATCAAAGAGGCCAACATTTCAAACAAAGGTTGCTCAAAACAAAAGTGCGAAACGGGGTAAATTTAATGAGATATTATGAACTCGAACGGATACTATCTCTCTCTCTATATATAATATACTTTTTTTTTTGGGGGGGGAGAGGGGTGATGGGGAGGGGGGGGGAAGATGATGAAATGGGAAAAATGGAGGAGAGGGTTGGGAAGAAGCGAGCTGGTGTCGGTACCCGCTGGGCCACCAGGAACACAACAGCTCCATCACCATCCTGCCACGTGCCTACCCAACTCATCAGGCGCCTAATGGTTCGAATCCTATTTTGTTTGTCACACCAGAAAGCGCCGAAAAGCAAAATGACCGATTAGGCACTCCATGGAGTAGTAGTAGTAAGGCTGGAACGAGTGGTGATGGCCTAGGTTACAATAATTATCATCTGTGACAGAAATTCTATATACATTCTAATTAGCAATGCAAATACAAAACACAATGGGGGAAAAGAAATAACAACACTCGCGGAATAAAATCAGAGCGATAAGTATTAAGAGACATTTAAAATAAATGGACAGTCGCACAAAGCCTCACAGGTTTTATGGAGACTTTTATGACACGTACGTGTTTTAATGAACAGGTGCACACCCAAATGTGATGGCCTCAGATGAAAATGCTCTCCTTCCATGCACCCGTTCCTATAATTTTTTTGAGCAAGACGGAGGCCGAATCCTTTGTGCCAAGTGGTCTTGTGGGTATTGTTCAAAAGAGCTGACACGTAGCGCCGTTACCTCCTCCTGCGTAGCCTTAAGGCGAACTAGGGTTCAAATCCTGTTTGTTTTCATGGTGACTGTTCGCACTGTGGGTCTAAAAGAGTTTGTTCCACAGCCACCCCTATCTTCTTTTCTTCTCCTCTTTCGCATTTCCCTCTTCTCCGTTCCCTTTCCCTTTCTCTGCTCGTCCGTTCATCTGTTCTTCTGATTTCTTCATAATCCTCTCATCCCTTTGTCTATATCCGGTTCAAGAGACCTCGGTAACTTTTCGATCTCACCTCACCTCCTTCTCTCTCTCTCTCTCTCTCTCTCTCTCTCTCTCTCTCTCTTTCTCTCTCTGAGCCCAAGGCCCTCTACCCTCGCCCCCTCCCAACCCTTTTTTGGTATCCCATTTAACTTATCATCTCTTTCTCTCGCTCCTTTCTGCCTCCAAGTCACCACCTCTTCCTACACTGATCGTTCAAACTGTTTGCCTTCTTCCCGTTTGAGATTGTTTGCAAATGACATCCCTTGTCTTCCGATCCATGAACCTAATCTTCTTCTGTTCTTACTTTCGGACTTAAATTTTTGGATGCTTGTGTGGCGCTTGTTTTATTCAATCGTATTGTAAGTTTTCGAGAACTTTTTAATTTAAAAATTCATGGAATCCACTATCCATGATTATAGCAAATATGGAAGATAATCAAGAGTAGCATTCGCAGATCAAATGGGAAGAAATCTTATAAATATAGTTTGTAACACGTTTTCTTTTGTCTTTTGTTTCTGAAAAAAATAATGTTTCCCTTTTTTAAAAAAGGGAAGCGTAACAAAGTCAACGCGGTATCAACCACGACAAAAAGGGAATGTCGGGGTCGGGTCCTTAGCAAACATTAAAATGAGAGAGGCTGCGACTCGGACCTAATCCTTTAAAAGCAATTCCTTCCAAGTTCGAGCTAAAAGACATCTCCTGAAACTCCAGATGCTGAGCTGGTCGGATCTCTTTCTTGAGGGCATGCGAAAGGTCCACATGCTGAGCACAGCGATCTTTGTGAGGTTTCAGTCAAAGTTTGCCGAGTTTGCAACAACAAAACCAGAAGAAGGTTCACTGTTGCCTACAATGGGAAACTTGCCCAGTGACGAACGGGAAAAGTGTTGTTATACGGTCTTCAACTTGATGAAGGTCAAAACGTTTAATCGCTGTAGTGCTCTGGCAAGATCTCTGTATTCTCTGATTGCATGTGAAAGGTCCACGTGCTGAGCTGTGTTTTCCAGAAGTTTGCCAAAGATTCACTTGACAACAGAAAATCTTGTCTTCTTCTCACTCTTCCTTCCTCACCCGCCCCATGTCTCTTTTCCTCCCTCCGTCCCTACCGCATTCTCTCTCTCTTTCTCTCCCCCTCATGCAATGGAACTATTCTCTTCTCAAGTAAACGTTTGCTATCAGTCTTTCAGCTTGATAGAGGTCAGATATCCTAGTGTCCTTTAAAAAGAGAGGGTCACAATAGAATGTTTGGGTCAGATTTTTTTTCATCAAACAAGAGCTGGATGAAACTCTGGGATCTTTTCGGACGCCTAATTGATTTTCGTCTTCATCAGAGCGGATGATTGCGGGGGAGGGGCGCAGTATTGTCCAAGGAGCTGCTTGCCTCAGCTGCCCGCTACAGCCTGGAGGGGTTATCATGGGATTTCTGGGGCCCAAGTGCAGCTGTGGTGAGGGAGTTTGTATTTCGGTTGCTTCTCGGGTGTTTGTGGAATGCTCAGTGAAATCAAAGAACGTACAGCTTCACAAAGAAGGTGCATAACTCAAAAGCGTGCAAAATCGAGAGTACAGCGCCCCCAAGCGGGGGGTCTGAAGCTTTGCTAGCTGGCTAGTGTTGATAACATGGCGGACAGCATGTGTGAAGCTGCGGGAGGTTGCAAGCATGCGGATGAAGTAGGGCTAGGATAGAAAAATTGGAATGAAAGATAGACTGTGAAAAAAAAGAGTGAATGCTATTCTTTGCGACTCGAAAATATTGAGGTGTATGCTATTTCTATTTTTCACTGTGGTGAATCTGGATTCTGTTCATGACAGACACGGTAATTTGAATATTTATATTTTTATGATTTACTTGTTCAAAATATAATATTGAAACTAAGTTTGTAACAATGTTTTCATATTTTCATAAACGTAATTGTCTGTCAGACCGGAACGGGGTTGTTTCAGAGAGAGATAAATTCATATTAAAGTTCAGCTACTTAATACTTATTATTTTATTACTATAAGACTTATAGTTTTCTTGAATATAGTTTTTTTGAATTCCGTTTTAATTATTATTCTATTATCTTATGTGAGGAAGAAGAGAACCATAAAATTAGCAAAACGTAAATTGGTGTTGCGTTCCAACTGTTGTGTATTTTTTGCGTCTTCAGTGTTTCTAGTTTATCTCCCTGTCTTAACTTGAGTAATTCTATAAGAAAGGCCTTTTGATGAATGCGTGTATATGTGAAATTGAAACATTAAAAACAGTTTACAAAGTAATATCAAGTTTGTAGGAATCTTAAAAGTGAAGTGAATTATTAAAATCAAAATGTTTCTTCAGAATCAAGTGTGTGTGTGTAGATTTCCTAATAATTCATATTGCTTCTCTAAATTCTTATCAATTAACTTTGGGCATGTATTTGTGCTTTGGCACTTTACATGGCTATGTTTCAATTTGTTGCATGTTGTATTGTAATACAATTAAATGACATGCAAGTTCAGTAATGCACTGTTTTTGTTCATTTTCACTTGCTTGTCCGTCTTCTTAACTGTCTGGTCACTGATTTCTTTTCCCTGTCTTATTATATGAATGGTCACCGATTTCTTTTTCTCGGCAAATATGCCTATTATACAGTTGCACACATACAGGCCTGAGTAGGCTACACAGGAATGCATTATGAAGTTATTTCATAACAAGTTCAGATAAAAGTTATAAATGCACTCGAGCTTTCTCAGAAGAAAAAAACCCTGTTGCATGTGTAGGCCTACAGCACAAATTAATACACACGCAGTCATGCACTCAATTAATAGGCAGATTCACACTTTCATATAGAGGAGAAAACAAGGCAATAACTGCACAACAAGAGCAATTCAGTAATACTGAATAATTGCATTAATTAACAGGTTTGTTGCCAAGTGGTTGCGCACTAATGAATCTATAATAAAGGCAAGCACCGTGTTTGTTTTTAATGTCACACGTTTTTGCTGGTCAGTTACTGTGTGATAGGTCTGCATAAAATCATGAATCGAACAGCTTTGGTAATTAATGTGAATTTAAAAAAAGTATTTACTTGTATAAATAAAACATTTTTGAGTTCGTTTTACTACAAAAGGATAATGTTTAGGGTTAAAAAAAAAAGTCCTGCGGCAAGGTTTGTTTACGTATTGCTAAGCAGAGGATTACGTCCCTTGCAACGAGCGTTCAGACCATCCGCTTGGTGCGCGCCAAACGCATCTGTCATCACTTTTTATATAGCGGTGTGGCGTTATGATCCTTCTTTGTGAAGCTGTACGTTCTTTGGTGAAATTTCCTCATTGTCTTTCGGGCTGTACGGTTCAATTGCTAGCATGTTCTTCAAGCGTAATGTGTGCTTGTTCTGCAATTATTTCTATTGAATTACATGACAGACGATTATGGCCGAACAAAGGAGGATATACTATATCATCCATATATAGCACAAATTGTTAAGTGTTTTGATAAGATCGACAGTTGGAAATTGTTTATTATAAGTTTCATTTAATTATTTATTGTCAAATTGCTAAGTTATTAAGATGTTTGTTTATTTTTTGTTTAGTTTTAGATGCGTGTGTGAGTATGAGCAAATGGGAGGGTGTATGCGTGTGTGTCGAAAAATCACCGTAGTGTGTGTGCACAGACAATAAATAAAGTACTGAGCTGTTCAGCAGAGAGCAGAAGTTGGTACACCGTCTTCGTCTTGGATCAAAATTCTGCATGCCTTGATGTATTTTAAAAATTATCTTTCACAGGACAGAGGGTGAGGTGGAGGCAGGGGAGAGGAGTGGGGCAGTGGGGGTGGGGTGTTCCATGAGTGTTCGACTCTGCGGCCGATTTAGGTATTCAGAACACCATCTTAAATGTTTTGTAAATATACGTCGTCAGATGCCTAACTCTAGGACCAGTGACCTGCAGACCTACTATTAGCAAATGGCGTGATCACTTTAAAAAAACATTGCAATGGATGCCCTTAATGCAATGTACTTGGTCATTTTCAACAAAGACACAGACAAACTCGTACTATATTCCATGGCTTGAAAATAACAATAATTAACCTTATTAAACTGCTGTACACTAATAATTCAATAATTATAAGCTAATGAAGACGCTTTTAAGGACTCTGACATTCAGAAAGCTTACGACAATGTTCAGTGTCCTTTATACACTACGCAGTACAGTATACTTCCTCTGTATAAAAGTTACATAAAATTTTCTGATAAACTGTTATTGTTCGGAGTATGATACTAGATCCAGTGACCTACTGTGCACTCTAAGCTGACACAGTATAAGCCAATGACAATTTTTTTAACGAGCGGGGGTGGTCAAGTGGATTAACGAAGTGACAGTGAGGATTACTCTCTGCGTTAAGCGACAAGCCTTATAATTCCCTTCATGTTCTGTATAAGTGATATCTATATATGTCGTATTCCAAGTATGGAATTTTATGTTCTTTATCTAGCATGGCTGGTCCTGATTTGGCTCGGAAGAGTCCGCTGGACCTAAGGCAATAATCTTGTAATGTAATCTAGCATGGCAAATCTGCATGATAAAGCCACGAGTCAGTCTCAATCCCGTTCATCTTCGTACGTGCTTTAAAGTTTGTTGCAAAACGGTGTGGAAGTATGGAGTGCAAATTTATGAATACATCGTTATAAATCTAATTAATAAGTAAGTTGGTTAGTTTAAAAATGTAAAATGCATTATTTAATTGCATGCAAGCTAAATGAGGACAAACGCAAACAAATCGTTCACGATGCAATAAACTGTTTAGAAACCACAACAAACTGTCAAACACCAAGCTTAAATTCTAAGAGAATTGTTCCGAATTCCATGTTCGACTAACCTGACGCCCTTGTCCATGATACTACACATTTCTCTTTGACCGCTGTCCTTCAGTATGGACAGGGTCGTGAAGGGTTTCTCTTTCTAGTCAAACCCGCTCGTGACTGGCATTGTTATTGGTGCACACAGTTTGTGGCGAACCGAAAGTGTGTTGTTGTCATCTATCTTTCCATTCATCTCAGGAATATCCAGACTATCGAGATCGCCCGAGTTAGCAAACGAGCTGGGCTGGCGTCTACCGACTCATCACCTCAAGCCTGCGGTCATTTGTCCATCCTCTGATCCCCCTAGATTAGGTCGATGGCAGGAGGATTCCGTGTAATGTGAAGGTCAATTCGCCCAAATCGGACAACTGGGGTGATATTTAGGAAGCAGTTTGCACTGTGGATAAATCCACGAAGTGATTGGTAATTTCATATTGTACTGTACGGCTTCGCGGATTTATTTACTGGGTAAATTCTTCCTGAATACCACCCCTGACGGTGCAGTGTGTAAGCATACTTCCCCCTACTTTGTCGAGTTTTGTTCCAATTTTGTGGTCCTATATTGCAGCTAAAGATTCCTTTCGGTGATCCGTTTTTTAGATCCAAAGTCACCCTTCTGTTATCTTACTCCGTAACAAGGTTTTATTTGTTTTAATTTTTGATCAGTGTCCTAGAACCTTTGTAAAATTACGAAGATGTTATATCTACTATCGTAGATATATTTACTTTGGTTGGTTTAGTTTTCTTTCGAAAGTGAAAACGATATGGTTGACGCTTCTCTGGCGTTTGCTTATCGGGTTTCTTGCAGACGTACGCCTTTAAACATGCATTGTAACCTGCCAAACACAATCTACGCCCTTTATTTGTTTGTGATGGTGGAGTGTGTGCGTGGGCATGTGTGTGTGTGTGTGTGTGTGTGTGTTCGGATGGAGATTTACATGTAGATTTAATGCAGACTCTGAAATTCAAACGTTTAAAAAGGTGATTTTGAATTGTTCTCGTTCAACTGATTGCTCGGACAAAAAGTGCCAGGTGGCGTTACGGAAGGTGCACAATGGGCATCTCCTCCCCCTCCCCCTCCCCCTCTCCCTCCCCCTCTCCCTTCATATCCCACCCCGAGCAGTCTCAGTCCTAGTCCAGCAATTACCCCCTCCCCACCCCCACCCTTCCAGCCTCCTAAAAGACAAAGGAAGAAAGGACCATCGCTCGGTACAAAAACATGCTTCATCATCATCATCATGCTCAGCGGCAGGCTCACCGCAAGACAGCGGACAAGCTGAAGGGCTTAAGAACGTCTTGTTTTCTTGTCATGACCCTGTCTAACAGTGTATAACACCCTGAGTATCAGAGCCTTGCGAGGGCACGCGCCATGCCTGTTTAGGAGCGTTAAGCCATTGGGGCCCTAAAAAAAATCCATAGTACTGAAGCCTGCTCAGAATAGTTTAATATAGAAATTGTAGTCAAGTCGCCTCAGCGGTCTCTCGGTGCTACTGATTGTAGGAGCATCTCAACGGCCGCCAGAGAATGTTTTTGGATTGTGTGTGGTGTTTTGCTGGGGTTTGGAAGTGGAAGAGGCTGCGCTTGCTTGCATATGCTGGATTATGATAGTCAACCGTCAGTTCTGTCGCACCATCTGAGGACTCGTAAACAAACGTTTTTGCCTGCATAATTAGTGTGTGAGTTTAGAGGGAGAGATGGGTGCTAGGATCTTCCCTCCTTTTTCTGCCTTTTCCCTCCTATAGTCATAATTCTCTGCACCCCCTCCCTCCCACCACCCCCTTACTCCCTTCCACTCCCGTCCTCAATTGCTCTCCTCTCTCTTTCTGCAAGCCCACCCCCATCATCCCCTGTCTTTACCTCTACCTCCTCCAGCACTCCCACCCACACACACCCCTTTCCACGCATATCCTCGCCTCTTCCCAAGATGACAAGAAGGTGATGAAGACTGATGAAGAACGAGCAAATGAAATGATGAAGGGTCCGGGTGTTAGTTTACCGGCATCAAAAGATGCACCAAAGAGGGCACCTCAGCAACGCTGAAGCCTCACATCAGCTCAACTCCCCTGTTTCGTTTGTGAGTGTGTGTGCGCGGGCGCTAAAGAGCGGGATAAAAAGACTAACATTAACTCCTAGCCAGATGAAAACAGGACAAAACTCCAAGCACTCGCTCTTATGATTAGGTACGAGGCTTCAGGTCACCGAGGGGTTTCTCTGGTTATTCCAGTTACCTCCCTTCTTTCAAAAATGGTATTGGGTACAGTTTGTCTGCCTAGAATGTCACAAATAAAATTCGATGTCCTTTCCGTCTTCTAACAGCGACTTGCCTTTACATCACATCTTTGAGGAATGAATGTGTGTTTGTTGTGTATGTAGCATGTTTGTTGGTTTACAGATCGCCGCGCTTTTAGTCTGATTTAAAAATAAGACGCGTACGGCACACATTTGATGTTACTACTACTACTACTACTACTACTACTACTACTACTACTACTACTACTACTACTACCACCACCACCACTACTACTACTACTACTACTACTACTACTATTATTATTACTACTACTACTACTACTACTACTACTACTACTACTACTACTACTACTACTACTACTATTACCACACTATACGGAGCATTTTAACAAAAGAAGAAGAGACAGGTAAAAGCCAAACAATATAGATAGATAGATATGCAGTGTTTATAGGGTCCAGCGGACTGCCAAAAGCAAGATCCAAAACACCAGATTAACACGTTCTGTATAAATCTATATTGTGTTTCGTTTAAAATGGCTTTTCTTCAGCTATAACCGGATACTGTGCTGCGAACAACAACAACAACAAACAAAAAACAACCAACAACAAAAACGGAATTAAAAGGACACAAATATATTTATTACATTATCTCTCATTTTCCCGGTTATTACGATTTCCTTTTAGAACAAAAGCTGGGTGATCAGTATTATAACTAGCATATCTAAAGTATTGTGGTACAGGTCACGTCATACTATATTAAGTTCAAAACCTACAGAAGATGAATATACCCCAGTCACAACAATTCTGAGCTTATCTGTCTATCCTATCCTATCCTATCCTATCCCATAACTCGGAGGTCATAGGGGCACCACAGATGATCGTTTAACCAGCGTACTCCATCTTTCCCTGTCCTCAGCAACCCTGATTGTTTCGCTCAGTGTCAAACCAGTCCATTCTCGAATGTTGTTCTCCCACCTCTTTTTCGGTCTCCCTCTTCTTCTACCTCCTTGCACTGTGCCTTGCAGGATGGTCTTTGCAAGACCTGATGATCTGGTGACGTGGACAATGACAACACAAGACTTTAAAAAACCGCAAGATCGTGCAGCGGTAATTACGAACTGTGGTTCAATCTGAATAATTTAGCCTTGTTTTTTTTCTCTGTGTAGTTTCACCATTGATCATCATCGTCAGTGATCATGTTCAACCGCAGCAGACCATCCCCCTCAATGCCCAGGCTTTACATCTCATAATGAAAACAACAGTATTCCCTCATTTACGATGCTAATGCAAGGATAGTGCTTTTTTGGGGGGTACAATATTGCGGTGTTGACATAATTTTCCGACCGCAAAAATCGAGGACATTCTTCTTCTGCTGCTGTAATTGCTCCCCCTTCTCCTTCTGTTTCCTCCTTCCTTCTCCTACTCCTCCTCCTCCTCATCATTATCATAATAATTTTCATCATCGTCACCATCATTAGCATCATCAACATCATCATCATCATGGTCACGAAGTGAATTGGTAAATATTTACATTTGTGTATATATCACATGTTTATAGAGTTAGAGTTAGTACATGAGCATCCTCCGTAGGGGATGCCGGGGGTTTCTGTATAAATAGTATCCCCATTTTCTTCAAATTTAGTGCTTTAAATTCCCACTGTCACTGTCTTTCTCATTTGTTCTTTCTCATTCCTATACTGTTCTATCAACCTACTATACTATCTTCTTCTTCGCTAGACTAGTAATCTACTTTTAAAAAAAACTCTTCCGGGATAAAACTCCTCATTTGTGTGTGAGGTCTGTTGTATCAGCTTGGGAATATTGGACGCCATCTGCCAAATGGTCACTAGGGCTTCCTGTGATATTATTATTATTTAGCAATGTTATCTAGCATTTAATATGTATGTGTTTTGTTTATATTTTATAATGGTGTTTGTATTAAATGGGGGTTCGATAAATTAGAGTATAGCCTCAGCGTCCCCTGCTTGGGATGCCTTTATTGTACAGTGACCGGCTGGTGGAGTGCCTTCAGTGTTACCACAGGGATTGTTTCAGCAGATCTTTTATGCGGATCAGGGGTGAGTCTTCTTTCAGCCAAGTTGTGGTCTTGATTTTGTGGTCCTGATTCGGCTCTTTGCAGTCCGCTTGACCATATAAGCAATGAATAACTAACTAACTAGTACACAAGCGACGGCTGCTGACATAAGCCCGTGGCGTACGTACAGTATTCGTTTGTGTTAGTACTATATTTCCTAGTTCATTAATATTTTGGTGATGAAACTCTGCTATATAAAGACTGTTTGGAAAACAGAAGGCTGTTCTCCTAGGCATCTGAGAGCGCCTGTGATTGGATAAAATAGGACTAAGATAGAGTGTGTTAGTGGAATGAAAAATAGACTGTGAAAAAAGGTGAATGCTTATTTTGTGTAACTTGAAAATATTTGGTTACTGTGTTGGCTACTTCTGATTTTCACTGTTGTGATTCTGGATTCTGTTCATGACAGATACGGTAATGTGAATATTTATATTTTATGATTGACTTGTTGGAAACATAATATTGAAACTAATTTGTAAATGATTAAAATATTTTTTAATTTGATAAATGTAATCGTCTGTCAGATCGGGAACGGGATTGCTTCAGAAGGAGTGATACAATCACATTATAGTTCAGCCATTTATTATTTTATTACTTTATGACTTAAAGTTTCCTTGAATTCCGTTTTAATTAGTATTCTACTACGTTGAGTGAGAAAGAAGAGAACCATAAAATTAGCAAAACGTGTATTGGTGTTGTGTTCCAACTGTTGTGTATTTGACGTCTTCAGTGTTTCAAGTTTATATCTCTGTCTCAACTTGTGTTATTGTTTAAGAAAGGCCTTTTAATGAATGCGTGTATACGTGACATTGGATCGTTAACAAATGTTTACAAACTAATATCAAGTTTGTAGGAATCTTCTGAGAATAAAAACTAATTATTTTATAACACGCACGAGAAGTTTATGACAATCATCGCCATCGTCATCGTCGCCGTCATCGTCATCACCATGATCAACATCATCATCATCATTTTCATCTTTGTTTTCATCTTCTTCCTCTTCATCATCATGATCAGGATCAACTTCATCTTCCTCATCATCTTCATCTTAATCTTCATCCTCATTTTCTACATCTTCATCTTCTTTTTCTTCTTTAGTAGCAATAATGCGAGAGGAACAAAATTATGTTCTCATTCGTGATGCAAATTGTGCTTTCTCTCTCTCTCTCTCTCTCTCTCTCTCTCTCTCTCTCTCTCTCTCTCTCTCTCTCTCTCTCTCTCTCTCTCTCTCTCTCTCTTTCTCTCTCGTTTCTTCCGACAAAATAATTTGACAAGGACAAATTTCTGACTCCAAAAGAGCAGACTTTTTGTTAGCAAAACACAATGTCATGAAAGGGGATTTTTAAAAAATATATATATTTGAAATCCAGCTTTGCAAATGAACTTTAAACACTCTGTTTCAGGACTATACTTTCAATATAATAATAACTCTTTACAGAAATCGTGTGTTAGCATAACAAAATGTCAACCACGCCGCTCGCTTGTTTGGCTTGCACAATGTAAAGGAATGTTAAATGCCAACTAAGCACACAAATTCAGATCAAACGCAACTTCATACAGAACAAACCAAAACCAAAAAGTTATTTTGCAGAACAAAAATTCAACAAAGCAAGTTTTTCTGTATGTATAGCAAAGAACATTTTACAAAAAAGCGATCACAATTTCAGCACACTAAACTATTCTTCAAGAACATTCCAAATTCAGTTATGTAAATACTTCCAACACAATTATTTAAAAAAATTAAATAATCGTTGTAGAATGGAACAATGTAAATATTTTCGCAGTATTTAAACACACACACATATACACACCCGCACATATGCACGCACACACACACGCACACACAAACTTTAAATAACTTTAAACTGATTACGCAACTGTTTCCTGCAAAACTAAAAGCTGTTCAAAGAATAAACTAAATAAGTTTATTATAAAGAATGTCCCGGCATAGACTAAATTTACCGACGAAAGAGAAGAAGAAGAAGAAGAAGAAGAAGAAGAAGAAGAAGAAGAAGAAGAAGAAGAAGAAGAAGAAGAAGAAGAATGTTACACTCGATTGATGTTGGTGTTTTTCTTTTAGTAGTTGATTCAGCCCCAATGCTGAAGTCCTGATAAGTGTAACTCGGATTCGTTTATCCACGCAACCCGTTCAATCAGCAACAACGCACGGAGTCGTCGTACGAAGGTTTCAAACTTTATTCAGCGTACATCAACAACTGCATTCAATCGCCTTTTCACTTTTCACCCCTCACTTTTACACAGAGCATCCATTATATAGTTTTTTCTAGACTCCAGATAACGTCAGATCGTTCCAGAATGACGCGTTACCACCAATCAAAATAAACTTCGTCATCACTGTATTACGTCATACATCTTTCTTCACAGTCCAAGAATTTTCTCAAATATCTACACCTATCGCGAAGCTTCGATCGACAGTAAACAAGTAAATCTAGAGAATTCTACAATAATATCGACCAACTAAAATTACCAATGTTATACAATGCTTCTTCTAACAACAACGCAAACTCAAATCAAAGGTAAATACACTCTATTATTGCATACTTTGCAAAACAAAACAATCGGATCTATCGTGTGCGTTTCAGACATACTATCGTTCGCGTTTCAACGTAACAAAGAAGAAGAAGAAGAAGCAGAAGAAGAAGAAGAAGAAGAAGAAGAAGAAGAAGAAGAAGAAGAAGAAGAAGAAGAAGAAGAAGAGAAGAAGAAGAAGAAGAAGAAGAAGAAGAAGAAGAAGAAGAAGAAGAAGAAGAAGAAGAAGAAGAAGAAGAACAACAACAACAACAACAACAACAACAACAACAACAACAACATATCAAGAAGGGCAAGAAAATAAAAACTATATTAACAAGAAGAAGAAAATTAAAAGAAAGTTTAATGAGCAACTACGATTGATTATGAGATTTCAGCGTTCGTTTTGCTACTTTTACTCTGTAGGTGCAATAATAGCAAAACGAAACCATTGACAAAATGTTCGCGAACATGTCAAGACCTATGCCAACACTAATGCTTATGATCGACTTCTGGAATAATTGCTTCTAATCAGGCAATAATAGAACGTTCTTTTCCGAAAAAAGATAACAGTACACAAAGTAATTATGAGTAATTGTTGCTAGGAAAAACTATCAATAAGTAATGAACACAAACAAGAATATAATTTTATAATTGACTTTTTGGATAATTGTACTTGTTCGTGGCTTTTTGTTTTCTTTTTCAATAAAATCAGCAGCTATCAAAACTATCCTCCGAGCAACACAAAACGTACAAAGGAGTTTACAAGCAAAACCTGCTGATTCCTACAAAAAGAAAAACAGTATTTTTTTAAAAGGCGACTTTCGAAATAATTGAATTTTCTGGGATTTGTTTGCCTTCTAAAGCCATACACTACGATAATAAACATAATTCCTTATTGGGAAACATTAAAAGTATTTGGAATGAAAGACAAATAATCGAGTAAACAAAAGGGTCATGTCCCATTATATAAATTCAAAATAATATTTTGTTTCCATTGTAATACAGAGAACCACGTAAAAATCAAACGTTCAACAATCCTTTTTGATTTTTTCAGTATATTGGGAAAAAAGGTTGCTTTTCTTTGGAAGACCTCGTAATAAAGAGTTTTAAAAACATATAATATGTAAAATAAGTTATCAATTATCCTTCAAAGCTTTCCAACTAGTCCTTAATAAAATGCCGTATTCTTTCGTTGTCGTCATTTTCCATTTTGTCTGGTGAGAATGGTAAATATAAGAAATAATCATCATGGAGAAAACTGGCGAGCAATTTCAAACATTTCTAAATGCTATTGACGTCTACAATAATGTAATTCTTTTTACCCTTTGAGTTAACAAAATACCATAATCTTCTCCTTAAAACAACCCACGGAAAAGGTCTTTAAAAAAAAGAGTTTATTGAACTGCGAGCTGCAATTTCTGCAGCTGAAAAAGGCAAACTTCAAACCACTCTTAAATTACAGCCATTTTCTTCTACCGCTCCTGTTCTTAACAAAATCCAAAGTGGATCCAAATGTCACGCAGCTAAACTTAGAGCCCCTTCTCCCCTCCCCCACCCGCACCCCCACCCCTTCTCTGTCTGTCTGTCTCTCTCTCTCAATAATATTTTCGTTTTCATTCGAAGGCAAAACGGTCTGTTCGTCTGTCTGTCTCTCCTTTTCGTTGACAGCATGTTTGTCTCTGTTTCCCCGTCTCTCTGTTTCTCTTTGATATTGTCATTTACAGAGAAATTGGTCTGTCTGTCTGTCCGTCTGTCTCTAAATCCCTCTGATATTTTCGCTTTCGTTCCAAGACAAAACTGCCTGTCTGTCTGTCTGTATCTCTTTCGCGTTGCCTGACTGTTTGTCTCTCTGACTGTTTCCCTGTCCGTCTTTAATTCTGTCTGTCTGGTATTGTCATTCACAACAAAAACGCTCTCTTTCTCTTTCGCCTTCTCTCTCTCTCTCTCGCCCCCTCTCTCTCTCTCTCTCTGATATTTTAAGTTTCATTCCCAGAGGAAACAGTCTCTCTCTCTCTCTCTCTCTCTCTCTCTCTCTCTCTCTCTCTCTCTCTCTCTCTCTCTCTCTCTCTCTCTCTCTCTCTCTCTCTCTCTCGTTGTCTGTCAATTCGTCTATTTCTCTGTCTGTCGGCCCGTCTCTCTCTCTCTTTCTTTTTCTCTGTCATGTCATGTCTGTGTCTGTCCGAGTTCAATCTGCTGCATTTACATGTACTAACCATTGTTATGAAGACCCAAATAGCGTTATGCCTTTACTGTACAGGAGTCAATAGTCTATGAATAATACTAACCTTTCCCCCCACAATACGAAAGTGGCTAGTCCTGCTAAATTACTATACTCGATACACAACGCGATACCATCTCTTTTCTATTAGTATTATTTTTTTCCTTTTTTCTTTCTTTTTTATTTTATATTATACGGAGATTGTAGGGCTACGCATTAGTAGGAATAGGGCATATAATAAAGAATGAATAGAAGATAGAAATTATGTTGTTGTGGGGGTGTGTTGTTTTTTTGTTTTTTTTTTACCACAGATATTTTGTTTTTAGAAATAGTGTTTTTAGCGTAGAGTAGAAGGTTAAAAGCCGATAAATAAAGAGCTTTTCCCCTTTACCAACAACTGGCCCGCTGGTGTCAGTATAAATCGGTCCAGTAGTCACCTATATGCGAAAGTGTCGTGTGACTATAATCTACATACAAACAAACAAACAACAGCTGCGTCAATGACTCTTAGATATAAAGAAGACCAGGCTCCACAGATTGCTAATATTCGGGATGCGCGCGTTCCATGTTTTATTCATTTCGTCCACCTAACATCGCTTGCTGTGCTTCTGTTCTCATCCTTCACAGCAGGTCTGAGCGTCTTTTTCTATGTCTGTCTGTCAGTCTTTGTGTCTGTCTGTCTGTCTGTGTGTCTGTCTGTCTGTGTGTCTGTCTGTCTGTCTCTCATTGTATTCTGGTCTGAATTACACTGTTATATTAAGTCAAAAAAATCTTTAGTTACAAATTCGCGTAACTGCAATACAAAACTACAATATTTTAAGACAATTAAAACGAACTTTTTGACCCAAGCAAAATAATTACAGATATCACCGTCTGTCTTACAGTTCGTCAAGGTATATTAATTAATAACCCTCACAGGAGCCTAAGCCTTATCTGCTTCTATTTCCTAGGTCAAGACAAGTAACTCCGTCAAAATGCTCCACCATGCACATACAAAAATTAATTAAAAATGCACCACCCAAAATTATGTTCCATTTATCATTATTAATAAATCAACCACATATTTTTCTGCAAAATGAAATGTTACACATACATTTTTACAATGTGTTGCAACTGGATAAACAATCTGAATGTCAACATTGCATACTGCAACACATGCAGCAATACGATCACTGCCACAAATAATAAAGCACCGGTTGTTCAACGTTTCTGTTATAAAATTCAAATCCGACAGAAAAAGATCGTCAAAGTGAAAGTCCAAATCACTTTCCTCTCCATCATTAACCTGTACCAAATCAGCCTCCTAAAATCCTTCAAATGGGTCATTTTCTTCGCCATAATTCTCCGCCTCTCAAACTTCAAACTTTAATCAAACTTTGAAAATTCACTGTGTGCGTTCTACACACTTTAAAAATGCAGTGAAAACTCCGCCGGAAACAGCAGGAAATCACAATCACGTGTGCGAAAATCTCGCTCGTTTTCTATAAATATATTTCCACATGGCAGCCTCTATCAGACCACGTCATTAACGGCCGCTCCGCGAGCGTGCACATAGCAAAAATATTGGTCGCTCTAGGTCGCTCCGCGTGTTAAAGGTTAAATGGAACTAGCTATCAGTCCCCTATACGCTGATGTGTCCGGGGACGTTAATCTACTTGAACTGAACTTAGAAAACTTGCAGTAATATGCAGCAAAACTGTGGGCAAACATAAATAAGCTTATACCATTGTTCAGCTCAAACCATCTCTCTCTCTCTCTCTCTCTCTCTCTCTCTCTCTCTCTCTCTCTCTCTCACACACACACACACACACACACAAACACACACACACGTCTCCTTTTTCAATTATTGGTTTAAAAGTGTCAATTTCTTATTAATATACGCATTTGATTTCTAGCTAATTATTTGATTCATTGTTTTTTATTTGTTTCATTTAGTTACTTATCTATTTATATATGTGTGTGCGTGTATGTCCGTGTAATTATTTACTAAACCTTATTATCTTTAATTAATTTATTATATTATTTTTTTTAGAATTGCAATTGTTGTATTCTTCTTTATTTATATGCAACTATCATTTGCCTGTCACTTAATTATTATGTCGAATTCTGTCATACAGGGTGGGCTTATATAAGCTTGCTTGTTGCCTATCCTGTAAATCATTGTTTGAAATTATATGTTATTTTCCTTGAATAAAAATATTTGTTTAAACCAAATAAGCTTATAGTCTACTTCGTCTGCATCAATGGGTGCATGGTTTAAATGTAAGATCTTTGCACAATAATATTAAGTTAATATAATTAATTACAACGTCTCACAGTTCAGTCAAGGTATGGCATTCAACTATAAACGTAAAAGGTAACTAGCTAACTGCAAAACTATAGTCAAACCTACTTTACCTGCATCAGTGGGTGCATAATTTCAATGTAAAATCTTGACACTATAAAACAATTCATTACAACTGTCTCACAAGACAGTCAAAGTATGGCATTAGACCTTAAAGGTTACAGTTAAATAACTGACTACAAAACGTTAGACAAACCTACTTTACCTATATCGGTGGATGCATGGTTCAATATAAGATCTTGACATAATACTAAGACAAAACACAAAATATTAAAGTAGTTAACGCTTGGTTCTGTTCTAAGAGTGTGACAAGCAAATATAAAATAAACATAAGCATTGGATACGGGTGTGTGGTTCAATCCCACTAAATTTGACAAACTAATATAAAGATAAACACTCCTACGCATCAGTATCCAGATACACATAAAAATGGCCCTATCAGTAGATTTTGGTTCAATTCCAAAGTTTGGTATACTGGGACTTAACCCTTTAAATCTCAACGTTGTTCCATGTACTTACCGCTGTATCACGTATTTAAGATCATTGTTTAGGTAACGTATATCTCTCTCTCTCTCTCTCTCTCTCTCTCTCTCTCTCTCTCTCTCTCTCTCTCTCTCTCTCTCTCTCTCCCTCTCTCTCTCTCTCGATGGCAGCGTAGTGAATTCATTTTTTTATGTCATGACTGGATTGATGACGGTACAATGACTGTTTATTTTAATGACTGTCGTCATATCTTGAAATGAGGTTGTCCTCTACCGAAGTAAGCTTAACCATTTGGATTGAATTGGATTGGATATAGGATATGTTTGTCCATTATGAAATTTTGTCTGCTGATGCATTATCATGGAACTTTGCTTATGAAACTTAACCTATTGTTGATGTTGTGTCCTATCCTATCCCTATCCTATCCTGTCCCGTAACCCGAAGGTCGTAGGGGCACCACAGATGATCGTTTAACCAGCATACTCCATCTTTCTCTGTCCTCAGCAGCCCTGATGGCTTCGCTCAGTGTCAAACCAGTCCATTCACGAATGTTGTCCTCCCACCTCTTTTTCGGTCTCCCTCTTCTTCTA
>CM072512.1:45837807-45865307 GCA_036898135.1 Oncomelania hupensis
TGGGGGATAATTGAATCGCTCATGTTACCCCTCCAGTAACACTAAACACAGGGGGGAAAGAAGCAGCGCGAAAAACAATGTGGTTTCTGGAAGAGATGGAAAAACAATGTGTGAAACAAAACAACCACAGAATCTCGATGGCTTCGGAGCAAATAGATGAGAGAGAGAGAGAGAGCGAGAGAGAGAGAGAGAGAGAGAGAGAGAGAGAGAGAGGAGAGAGAAAGAGAGAGCGGTATGGTGAGGTAGGGCACAATCTCTCACATTACTCTACATTATAATTAGTAGCAGAGGTAAAAATGTTGATTTTTCTTGGGTTACCTCTCATCCTGGTTTGTACTGGAATGAGCAATGAAAAAAAAATTGCCAAAATAAGAGCTACAATACAGATTCGATTTGAAATTGTAATATTACATTATCTAGCCATACGTTTGTTTCATTAGTAAAAATACATTTTCAAACATTGGTAAACCAACATAAGATCTTATCACGTAGAACTCTTTGTATACAGGGATTACGATCCTCTAAAACAAAATAATGTAGATTTACTACTTCTATTGAGTGGTGTTGTATTGTAATATATTGTATTGTACTGTTCATACGATACGTTCCACAGAAAACGAGTGAGAAAAAGAAAGAAAAACAGCATTTCACATACCTTTCGAAACTACTTTCAACATCCCAACACATTCTATTACTTCGATTAACGTGTGTTATTTTTTGTTGTTGTTGGTTTGCGCTTTAATCGCACTTTGTATCAAAGAGGATAGGACACGCACAAAACTACAGAAACGTTTTACAAGAAAAGGATAAACTGCCGCCAAAAGCGTAGATCTATAGCTTAGATTGACAGCCCAGTTCAAGTATCTTTTCTCTAATACCCTTTAATTTTTGTGTATTAAAACATTGAGAAAAAAAACGCGGATGCTTGGAGAAAGTCTCAAATTGCATCTAGAACGCCAAAGGATTTCGAAACAAAAAAGCTGCAAGACGATCAGTTGCTGCTGAAGTTACAAGATACCCTGGCAGTCTCTGGTACTTTAAATGTGTCAATCAATCCCTGTCTTTACTGACAATGTACAATGTATTTGGGGGGATATGTCGACACAGTGAGCAAAGTTCTTTTACTTGCATGCATGCAAGCCTGTGATGTCGTTAGCGTTGGCAAATTTCTTCAAAGGAAAGAGAAAATAAAATAATGAAGAAAAGGATAGTTCGAAATGACGAGCAAGAACGGAAACAACTTAACTGATAGAGAATACTTCACAAGAAAAAAACGGCCAAACAATTAAGTTTTATTTTACTTTTGAATTGATCTTATGTTACTTCAACAAAGAAAATAAGTTTTATTCAGTCCCCCTCCATCAACCCTCCCTTTTCAGGCTCGTGTTCTAGAGGGTTTAAATGTTTATTTATTTATTTATTTAATCGTTCTTATATAGCGCTTTTCCAGCTCAAGAGCTGCTCAAGGCGCTGGCCGAAACAGGATCAAACTCAAGCCGCCCGAGACGCCAACTTGCAGCCTTTGGGCGCATCGTAATAACGCTCCGACAACTGAGCACAATCCTGGGCAGCCAGGGATGGGGGAGAAGGACCTAGGTGCATGCTGGGTGTGTTCTTGTCACCGGCACTCACCCGTCTAGGACATGAGCGTCAGGATCTTTAAAGTCCGTTATGATGGAATGTATGCGACACTGACTAGACCTCGGTTTATACTCTCATCCGAAGGAGTAGGAAACGGGAGTAAAGTGTCTTTCCCAAGGACACAACACAATGCCCCAGCCTGGGCTCGAACCCGGGACCTTCAGATCCGCAAGCCAAAGTTCTACCATTAGGCCACCGTGCCTCCCTCCCTGAGAATACGCTACTTCGGTCTGCTCCCAGTCCTTGTCCACAAATCACTGTGACTGCCTCTAACGACAAATATCAAATGTCACTCACGGAGCTCGGACACATTAAAATAAAAATTCTATCATCCAGTGTTATTGCGGACTTCTAGTCTATCTGACCACGACTTTGTTACCTTAAGATACCTGCTGTGGTAACTACCCGTCCGCTGCCATGCGTGCATCCTGCCTCTATTCTACGGATATGTTGTATTTTGTTTCCACCTCTTTCTGTACTGTTTCTTCGGGCCCATTCCTCTCTCCCATGTGCAGCCCAAATTACTAGGCGTCTGCCTGCCCGGAATGCTAAACAGAGAGAAAGGGCAGTCAAATGGGACTGTGTGATGCTAGGGACAATCACTCTATACAATTATTTAATATACACCAAAAAGGGTATAGGTGAATGGGGCCAGTTAGTATTTTACTGACTGCAATTTCCAACAGGGTGGGAAGGTGTGGGACGGACACAGAACGAGCGTGCGAGAGAGAGAGAGAGAGAGAGAGAGAGAGAGAGAGAGAGAGAGAGAGTGAGTGAGAGAGACGCACACACACACACACACACACACACACACACATACACACACAGTGTGGCGTTTATAAACAATTTAATCTCTTTGACATCCCATTCTTCTTTGACATTAAGGTGCTTTTTCTCCATTTCTTCTTCGTCTTCTTCTTCTTTCTTTCTTTCTTCTCCGTTTACCCTCACCCTCCCTCCCCCCATCATCACCCACCCTTATTTATCTCTTTCCTTACCCACACCCACCCTCTTTTTACTTCTTCTTTTCCTCTTCCTCCCCTCTTAATCTCCTTTTCCTCCTCCTCCTCCTCCTCCTCCTCCTCCTCTTCTTCTTCTTCTTCTTCTTCTTCTTCTTCTTCTTCTTCTTCTTCTTCTTCTTCTTCTTCGTCTTCTTCTTCTTCTTCGTTATCGTCCTCCTCCCATACTTACCCCTTCTTCCTTCTTCTTCCTCATCTTTTCTAATACCGTGTACGGCTTTGTGGCTGACAGGTATGCAAAGCCCTACAGCCAGAAGGTGCTTGTTGTGAAGTTGTCAACGCCGCTACATGACAGCACAGACTAATCGCTATAGGACTAGGTGAGGGGCGATTCACATGACTTTATTGCTTTCCTCTGCACTGACAAATGGTTCAATCATTTAGGTGGGAAAAACTTGAACTCCCAAGTTCAATTTTTAAACAGTGCAGTAGGTAGATTAATTTTAATGTCTGTTTCAATTCCAAATCCTGAGAGGCGATTTATTAAACTGTATTGCTTTCCCTTGCACGGATAAATGGTACATTTAGTCGGTGGGAAAATTAAAACGCTCAAGTCCTGGGACTACAGGCGTCAGATGATTTCCTAAACTTTATTATTTTACGCTGCACTTATAAATTAATGGTACACGCATCCAGATGTAAAACTTTCGAGTTATGTTTAAAACAGTGTAGTAGATCAATTAATTTCAATGCACGTTTAAATTCAAGCTCTGTGAAAAAGGTGTGAGACGATTTCTAAACTTTATTGTTTTACCCTGCACTGATAAATGGTACATTTACTCAGGTGAGGAATTTGTAAACGCTCAAGTTCCGGGTTAAAAGAGTGTAGTAGGTCGGTTAATTTGAACGTCTGTTTAATTTCAAATCCTATGACTATAGATGAGAGATGATTCAGTAACTGTATAGCTTTTTAAATGGTATATTCATTTAGATATGAATCTTTAAACGTTCAAGTTCCAGTTTTAAAACAGTGTAGTATATATCGGTTAATGTTAATGTCTGTTTAAATTCAAGTCCTGTGAAAAGGCCGGTGTGAGGTTCTTCACTAAACTGACTTTGCTTTCCGCTGCACTGACAAATTTTACATTGATTCAGATGAGAAGCATTAAATCTATCGAGTTCTATGTTTAAAACACCGTAGATCGATTAATTTCAGTGTATGTTTAAATCCAAATCCTGTGAATAGGTGTGAGGTCATTCATTAAATTGTGTTGCTTTCAGATGCACTGGCAAACGGAACATTCTTCGTTCAGGTGGAAAACTTTAAAACTATCGAGATCTAGTTTAAAACGGTGTAGATCGATTACTTTCAAACTTCTTTTTAGATAATGTTGTCTCGGCATGGTCTGTTCTGTCTGTTCCTTGCCGTAGCGTTCGTAAGACCTGATATTTTCAAACAGATCTAACAGGGTTTTTTTTAAATTAATTTTATTTCGTCTTTTAAAACCCCCACATCTCAAATATCTTAACGTTTATGATAAAGGGAACACACCCACACAAAAACTCTCCTACAAGACGTTGACAGAAAAGCGCTGATTTCACACACGCCCTCGACCCTTGTGAATGGTTCATAATTCAATCATCCTTACGTTTTATGGGTTGTTAATTAATCACATGCGTATAATTACTCTCGATGTTCGTTGCTATTTCGTAGTCAATGAGAGGATCATAGGAAGAAATTAAGGTCAGCAATCAAACACACCGACCCGATTGCGTGAGATTGCTGTAGAACTTGTAGAAAGGAAACGGAACACAGTGTTATTGTTATTGTTGTTGTTGTTGTTGCTTTTGTTTTGTTTTTTTAACATGTAAGTGCGCAGACGGGGAAGAGAGAGAAAAAAAAGACAAAACAAGAAAGAGAAAGAAGAAAGAAAAAGAAAGAAAAAAAAGTGAAATGATGTTCAAATTCCATTTTTCTAAGGGTATTACTCATTCAAGCTTTGCTTTTATGTGCCTTTTATATAATTCTTCATTTGTTGTTGTTGTTTTAAAATACAAATTATGTTTAAATCAAATTCAAAGAAAAAAAAGGAAGAACTAAAGTGTGAACGGAGAACAACTGGTGTTTACATGTCACTCGATGGACTCCCGGTGTCACATCCTTCAAGTTCCGGGTTTCCTAGTTTATCCGAGCGCATTTGCGCATGCGCCAGGTCATGTCGGGCCGGCTTTTTCACGAAGTTCTTAGGCGGCATAACCCTAACCCTAACCCAAACCCTAACCCTAAACTCTTAACTCTAACCCAAACCCTAACCCTAACCCTTACGAAGACTATGATAGCACTGTGCGCATGCGTCGAATTTTGTAACGCGTCGACCAATCAGAATGCTCCCATTCGCTCCCAGCCCAGCTAAGATACTAGGAACTGTGAGGATGTCACACCGGATCCCATATCCCAACCTTTTAATAGGGAGGCACGGTGGCCTAATGGTAGAGCTTTTGCTTGCGGATCTGAAGGTCCCGGGTTCGAGCCCAGGCCGTGGCATTATGTTGTGTCCTTGGGAAAGACACTTTACTCCCGTTTCCTACTCCTTCGGATGAGAGTATAAACCGAGGTCTAGTCTGTGTCGCCTACATTTCATCATAACGGACTTTAAAGATCCTGACGCTCATGTCCTAGACGGGTGAGTGCCGGTGACAAGAACACACCCAGCATGCACCTAGGTCCTTCTCTCAAATCCCTGGCTGCCCAGGATTGTGCTCAGTTGTCTGTAGCATTATTACGATGCGCCCAAAGGCTGCAAGTTGGCGCCTCGGACGGCTTGAGTTAGATCCTGTATTGGCCAGCGCCTTGAGCTGCTCTTGAGCTATATAAGAACGATTAAATAAATAAATAAAATAATAAGGTTTCTGGGACCAACTGCATTATAAAGCTGGAGACTTGTTGGCAGCAGCACACCCGCATTCAAACCCATAATTCTCACACTGCCACTCTTTTATAGTTTTCTTTATTGGATGGTTCGTAGAGGTTAAAAAAACTGTTTTTGAGATTCTCAAATCCCAAACCTAGTCTGCCTAACCTTTTTGACAAAAAAAGGAAAAAAAAGGTTGAGAACCTCGAAAAAAATCACGTTTTTGAACCTTCACGAACCTTCCAATTAATACTGGTCATAATTAGTGTGCACTAGGGTTTTGAAAGTACGTCTCACTTGTATTTGTTAGCCATGCTGACCAGACAGCTGTTTCTATTCTGGGAGCGTCTTCAGTGGTCACAGGGCTGGTGAGACACATAATACTCGGACAGAAAAAAAAAGAAACGAAGGAAAAGAAAGAAAATGAGCGAGTGGTAAAGAGAGAGAGAGAGAGAGAGAGAGAGAGAGAGAGAGAGAGAGAGAGAGAGAGAGAGAGAGAAAGGATGGGGGGAAGGGGGGAGGGAGAAAGACGGAGGTGACAAAAGTTGCTGAAACAGTTCATCCAAAGATAACATAGAAAGACAGATCCTTTATGTGATGGCGTGGAACTAGACACCTCTTCATCTCGTAACTGCACGCGTGTGGGAATTTGCTAGGCGCTATAACACTATACTGAGGACAAAGCAGACCAATTCCAGCTGCAAACCTGCCCGAGACATTATTTTGATTTGCTGAAAAATCTATCAATGTCAATGACAACTGATCTAAAGAAATACTACAACACTTAAAAGAAGTAGGTGCACCAAATCCAAACTTAATTTAGACTAGAGAACAGTGAAAATACTGAATCAGTAAAAATTATAAATCATTGAATAGCCATTGACCTGTTCAGCCAACTCTTGCACCAGTGCATGAAATGCACCTTGCTGGTGCCTTTGCAACACATAGGGCATTGTTGCCTTTTGCTTTCTTTCTCTTTCTGCTGCCCCTTCGTTCTCGCTTATGACATACAGCGCTAGAACAACGCCAAAATCTTCTGCAGTTTTCAATTCACGATCGAAGGCCGCCATTGTTGCTAACGTAACTTTGTCACGGTATGTCAGTTTCGACGCAGCTAAAAATAGACCCAGTTCAGAAACGAAAGAGCTCGCCGTGACGCCCGATCTCCTGTCTGTCTCGGCTGGTCTCGGGAAGACCCAATTAAGAATAAAACCGCAATTTTGACCTTTGGTTCGCCGAGACAAGGTTCGGTTTGTCTCGCCCAGTTAAGCTAGGGCTTAACGGGCTACTCAATGCAGATTGCCGCAATAAACAACAAACAACAACAAAATCTCCAGGTTCGAACCCCTAACCCCTTGGTAGGGCAAAAATAAAAAAGTGGCCATTTTCCCTGTCCATTTTACTTAGCAGTGTGCTTGCTCTGGTGGTTCAGTGTTAATATAGGTCCCTGTCCTTAGGATGGTTATCCTTCTTCTGCCATATCGACAAAAGTGCGTGCCGACGTTAAACTGTAATAATGTTCATTCATTCAATTGGGGTGTCGGATAGCGCAGTGGTTGGAGCACTCGCTACTGTGTCGCAAGTTAAGCACCGTCCAGTGCGGTTAGCACTTGGATGGGTGACCGCAAAACGTGAAGCGACAAATAACAACGCCCCCAGTTGACTCGACTGTGACTGAGTACCTACTCTCTGAAGGGTGGGGAAGGTAAAGCAGCGAGGAAGAGAGATGGGCATCACCCTCATTACGCTGGCCCAAGATAAGTGTGATCTCCAACATCCCGCTCCCCTACGGCCACAAGGCTATGTAACCACCTTTACCACCTTTACTCCTTCAATTATCAAACAAACAAATCTCTTGGTTGAAAGAAGAGGAGGGAGGATGAAGGAGCGGGAGGGTGGGGGGTGGAGGTATGAATAGGATTCAAAAATTCAATATGTCAAAGCGGCCTGCTGACATTGATAAATCTAGGGTCCTTAGTGCTACATAATGTGGAATGATGACTGACATGCCAGGTCATTGCCTTCTTTAGTGAGATGTATACACACATGTTTGAAAATAAAACAAAAGCATCTTACATAACTTAACGTTGGAAACAAGTGAAAGTAAAGAGAGAGAGAGAGAGAGAGAGAGAGAGAGAGAGAGAGAGAGAGAGAGAGACAGACAGACAGACAGACAGACAGACACAAACACAGAGAGAAACAGAGACAGACAGAGACAGACACAGAGAGAAAGACAGAGAGAAAGACATGCAGAGGGAAACAGAAAGAGTTGTTGTATCAATTTTTATTCATCAGATTAACATAAGTTGTACTGATGGAAACAAAAAGAGAAACTGAGAGAAAGACAGAGAGGGAGAGAAACAGAGACACACACTAACACAAAGAGACAGACAGAGAAAATAGATAAGTCAGAGACAGATAGAAACAGACAGTGAGCGAGCGAGAGAGAGAGAGAGAGAGAGAGAGAGAGAGAGAGAGAGAGATAGAGAGAGAGAGAGAGAGAGAGAGAGAGAGAGAGAGAGAGAGGGGGACGGAGACAGAGAATGGCACATTGAGATTCAGAGAGAGAGAGACAGAATGGCACATTAAGATTCAGAGAGAGAGAGAGAGAGAGAGAGAGAGAGATACAGAGATACAGAGATACAGAGAAAAAAGAGGGAGTCATACAGACAGACGGAGAGCTAGAAAGGTAAGGTCGAGAGCGGAGACACAGACAGAGGCACAGAGTTTCAGATTAAACATTTGTATTTACTATCAATGATGGAGAACTAAGGCTGTTCGTCTGTTTTGACAATTTCCCCTGACATCGTTCAGTGGCACATGTATATATATATATTTTATATTCATTCATATTAATAATAATATACAGTGAGAGTGACTGAGGTGATGAGAGAGAGAGGGAGAGAGAGAGAGAGAGAGAGAGAGAGAGAGAGAGAGAGAGAGAGAGAGAGAGGTGGGCGGTTAGGGGATTTAACCACATAATCGCCGGTTGGGGGAGAAAAAAAAACAACTTCTACCTTCTTTAATTTTTATTTTATCCCATTAACCCTGAAGGTACAAAAAGGGTGGGTCCCATTTTCTCTTTATTACCCTCTTTCACCCTTCAGCAGACATTGTCTATGGTCTGTAAGGCCGGCTGAACGCTGTCCGCTAGATGAGAAAGCCAAGGTACAAGGGAGGAGAAAGAAATGGGGAGGGACAGGGAGAAGAGAGAAGAAGAAGAAGAAGAAGAAGAAGAAGAAGAAGAAGAAGAAGAAGAAGAAGAAGAAGAAGAAGAAGAAGAAGAAGAAGAAGAAGAAGAGTTAGTTAGTTATTCATTCCTTACAGGGTCCAGCGGACTGCAAAGAGCCGAATCAGGACCACAAAATCAAGACCACAACTTCGCTGAAAGAGGACTCTCCCTTAATCCGCATAAAAGATCTGCCGAAACAACCCTAGTGGTAACACTGAAGGCAATCCACCAGCCGGTCACTTTACAATAAAGACATCCCACGCAGGAGACGCTGAGGCTATACTCTAATTTATCGAGCCCCCGTTTACAAAAACAAAATAGAATACAAACCTCATTATAAAATATCAACAAAACACATACATATAAAATGCCTACATTGCCAAATAATAACATCATAGGAAGCCCCAGTGACCATTTGGCAGAACGCGTCCAATATTCCCAAGCTAATCCAACAGACCCCACACACAAATGAGGAGTTTTGTCCCGGAAGAGTTTTCAAAAAAAAAAGGTAGGTGACTGGTCTAGCGAAGAAGAAGATAGTATAGTAGATTGATAGAACAGAGTAGGAATGAGAACGAGCAAAGGAGAAAGACCGCCACAGTGGGAATTTAAAGCACTAAATTTCCAGAAAGTGGGGATACTATTTATACTAAAAAACCCGGCACCCCCACGGGGGAAGAAGAAAAAGAAGAAGAAGAGGAAGAAGAAGAAGAGATAGAGAGGGGGAAAGAGGGAGAATTAGAGACAGACAGACAGACAGAGGAATAGAGAGAACTAAGAAAAAGATGGAGAGAGAGGGAAAAGTGCTGACTTGGAGACTATGCGAAGGGGATGGGTTGGGGTGCGAAAATAATAATAGCAAAATAATGTATGTGCGTGCGTATGTGTGCACGTGTTTGTTTGTATGTTTGTACGTGTGTTCGTGTGTGTGTTTTGTTCGCATTCATGTGCGTGTTGCTGTTTGGGCACAGTTTTGTTTGTATGTGCCTGCGTATTATGTGCGTGTGCGTGTGTATTTCATCGCGTTCTGACAGACCTAGTGACCTTTCTGCAAAACCCTCTCCAACCCCTCACCCCCACCCGTCCCCCCACCCCCCACCACCTCGGAAATCCTAGAAAGGTATACTGGCCAACATTGGGCGCCGTATGCATAAATCCAAACACTAGATTTACAATAAAAATGTTTTTGTTTGTTTGTGTTTTTTGTTGTATATTTTTGGGAGGGTGGGGGGCGAGCGTGGAGAGAGGGGAGGGGGAGGGGGAGGGAAGGGGCTGATAGAGCACTAGTTTCTTGTGCCTAAGTCAGTGTGCGAGTTCTGTGTCTGTTGCTGTGTTTGTGTCTGTGTGTGCCTTCCAGTCCCGTCATTCGCTCCACAACGACCAAATGCGGGGCTAACTGTATTTTTCTCTGGCATAAATAAGACTTTCCAGGTCACCGACAGTTTACCTCGGTTTCTCTCTCCCACAATAATGGTACTGGATGCGATCAATGTTAAAGACAAATACAAAACAATAATTATTAAAAAGTCTCGTCTTCGGTTCAAATACAGCGATTCGCTGTGATCGCTCCCCGTCGGAAAGTTCGGTTGATGAACGGGTGTGTGTAAATAGGATCCCGTAATAACAACAAGAACAAGAACAATAACAATACTACTACTACTACTAATAATAATAATAATAATAATAATAATAATAATAATAATAATAATAAGAATAAGAAGAAGAAGAAGAAGAAGAAGAAGAAGAAGAAGAAGAAGAAGAAGAAGAAGAAGAAAAAGAAGAAGAAGAAGAAGAAGAAGAAGAAGAAGAAGAAGAAGAAGAAGAAGAAGAAGAAGAAGAAGAAGAAGAAGAAGAAGAAGAAGAAGAAACCAAATTTTGCCGTTATAATAACAAACCCTACAGAAGCGTTAAGACTTTATGTCTTCATCATTACTACAGACAGTGACTGTAGTCTATAAACAATGGATTCCATAGATATTGCACTAGGCACATAAAACCTACATTGTGTAGTATGAAAACTAGAAGAGGATGCGAGAGAAGATGATTTGACAGTGATGCATACGAATGCTTTTGGGTGAGGTTGTACTAAGCATTGTTCAAATGTCATAATTTGCTCTATATCATAAAAAACCATAATAATACAAAACTAAATCGGTTAAATGTACGCATACAATCCTGTTTATGTGTAAATATGGAAAGGTAGTAAAACAAAAAAAAAACTCGAAAAAGAAAAGAAAAGGAAAAAACTGAATAAAAAGCAAATAAAGTACAAATGAAAAAAGAAAAACGGAACAGAATAAAAAGAAAGGAAAAGAAACGAAAGGAAAAGGAAAGTTTTGTATTTAATGTTGTATTTAATCCCTCTGAAATTATACACTGCGAGCTAACAATCAAAAGACAATATAGAAACTATAAGCTTCTCTTTTCTTGTGCTAGTTGCCAACGGCAGCTAATATACATGTATAATAATAAACTCGAAGTTATATAATCATGCTTTCATTACAGTATGTACCTATTTCATTTATAACATAGCCCACAAAACTCAACACAAAAAAGGTTAACAATAGTAACTTTTACTATTAAATACCACCCCATCCCCAGTAGACTACCTGTACGTCTGATGAGCGTCAGATAAAATTTTGCTTAATCGTCTCCTTTACCCATCCTTTTCCCCAACCCACACTCCCCCACTTCACACCTTCCTGTGTACCTGCCGCTCCAGGTAATGTTTACCTGTAAACACATCACTGTTTTCACCTGCCTGCGGGTAGACGCCGCCACCCCAGGTATATCCTCTATAACGCGCATGGAAAGTGAACTTAGCGTATAGTCCGTGTACACTGTAATATTTAACTACAATTCATGACTAGAAATTATACTTTGTACTGAATGGGGTGGAAGTATTTTCTGTAGCAGGTTTATTAACGTTAAATAGCTGTAATATAGTGCATGATGAACCAGAAACTGGAGTGGTCATATTCAGGAACTGAGTAAGCTTATAGGCACAAAAAAGCAGGGTGATGCTTTCGAAACATATCAAGGTAAATCTTAGAATCTGAATCAATACCTACTCAATATTAAATAGTTTGTGTTCTTTTTTCACATAGTTTACCTTATAAACAGAATGAATCCTATTCAGTTAATGCATGTGACACTAGATTACATATATTGTGGTCGAGTGGGCAAAGAGGGACTAACGTGCCTTGTCAGGCTACACACCAATGGTGCCTGACAGGTGTGGGATCGATCCAGTATGTGGGCGTTACGTTTCTCCGAATATTATTTACTTTCGACTCGGGCAACGTCTCGGGAGTTTCTCCGGGTACTTCGGTTTGCCCCCCACAGCAAAATTTCAAAAACACAACTAATATTAGGTAGGTTGGGTTTGGGCGCGCCACAAGCTGCGACTACGCCTTCTCCAAGGGAGGCGGCCCAACATTTCCCGATAAAAAGGAACAATAAAGTATCAAAAATGACAATAACAATTTTAAAAAGTTAACATATAAATATATGGTTGGCGTTTTAATCCCTTACGAAGATTTTAGTAATATGCTTAGTTACGTCTTAAAATATCCATATAATTTATT
Organism: Oncomelania hupensis; assembly: GCA_036898135.1. Lineage (NCBI taxonomy): Eukaryota > Metazoa > Mollusca > Gastropoda > Littorinimorpha > Pomatiopsidae > Oncomelania > Oncomelania hupensis. The sequence goes on from CM072512.1 coordinate 45,850,139, forward strand.
AACGTTAATACATATTTATGTGTTATAACTTATATTTTGTTTATTTATTTATTTATTTATTCATTTTTTAAATTTATTGTTAACATGTTAGTTAGTTATTATATATCTCTCAGTAAAGATTATAAGCAGTAGGAAAACCCGAAAATAAATAAAAATTGAAAAATGTATCCAACTTTCCAACTTATGCAGCTTTGATCATTTCTATTCCGTAGTATACATGGCAGTAATATATCCCAAACTTTCAAACTAAAGTTCTGTCGACTGTAGTAAAACGTTGCGTATACGAAGTATAAAAATATATATGTATAAATGTATATCTCTATATCTAATATATCTATTTATACAAACTTAAACTTTTCTATTAAAATCTCAAACTCTTATGCTTACCCAAAATGACTAAGTCTCCGGCTGTCTACTCGCAGTTGTTTTTGTATTATTTCTTTAAAATATGTATTATGTCTAAGTATTTTGTAACTGTACATGGTTTGAATTGTAATTATATAATTATGCTTTTACTGCTAAACGAGAGAGACAATTATATGTAAATGTAATGCATTATGAATTAGAAATATAAATTGTGAACATGCATGATTTGTAAATAAAACAAGTTTGTTATAAAAAAAAAAGTCTCCGGCTGTCTACTACCCTGATTTACGGTACCTATAAAGGGCGAAAAGACAACTAAATAAAATAAGAAAAAAAATGAAGCTACATAACGTGCTTGTGTTCATAAAAAAAGTAAGAAATCAATACATTCATGTGAAGAAAAAAAACACGTCTTAAATTTTACAAATTGTTTACTTTTATTGTATTTAGTTGTCTTTAGCCGTCTTTAGTTGTCTTAACCGTCTTTAGTTGTCTTTAGTTGTCTTTTCGCCCTTTATAGGTACCGGTCTTTAGTTGTCTTTAGTTGTCTTTAGTAGTCTTTAGCTGTCTTTAGTTGTCTTTAGTTGTCTTTAGCTGTCTTTAGTTGTCTTTTCGCCCTTTATAGGTACCCCTGATTTAGTCGAAATCACGTGAGCTCTTCAGAAGACGTTTATCACCCCCGATCAACACTGATCACTGATAATAATTGATCTTTTGATCACACTTGCGTTGACCGTCATTTACGCATAGTCTGACCTTCATTATTTACGCTTAGACGGGTTTTAAACTTAATAACTTCTACTGATGTCGCCGCTGCTTGGACTGACTTAAGAATCGATAGGGACAACAAGAAAATTTAAGACGACGCCTAATATTTTAATGTAAACAATTAGGAGCAAAAATTCTTTACGAATCTTAAAGTTGAATTTTACAATAAAAGTAAACAATTTGTAAAATTTCAGACTGGAAGTCAGATTATTGTGCGTGTTTTTTTTTCCTTCACATGAATGTATTGGTTTATACATAATTTTATTATTCACGAAAACAAGTGGACAAAGCATGGTAAACATAAAGGGCACACAAAAGCAAAGCTTAAAACATGAATGTATTGATTTCTTACTTTTGTTATGAACACAAGCACGTTATGTAGTTTCTTTTTTTTCTTATTTTATTTTATTTTACTTTAATTAAAGATTGCTATGTGTGTGGTTTTTGTTTGATTTTGGAAACACAACTGTAAGAATTACGAACTTGTAATTTTTCTGCTGCTACATTGCAAAAGCCTTTATAAGTCAATTTCCTCAGGTATAAATAACTCAACAAGGAAAAAAAAAGAGTCGGAAAGGCAAAGTTACAGTAAAAGATAACAGATAAAAGCCATGGACATGAATAACAAACAAACGAAACAAGAGACAAACCAGTCATTCCCGTAATGTATACACACAAAAGAAGACAACGATAACCATCCCGACGACAAGTACACTGACGATATAAACTCAGTTCCGACGACGACATTGATAACTATTAAAGCACATCGCCATGCGCGGTGACATCTTACCTGTACCAATCTAATCCTTTATTATAGTTGCGATCGAAGAAATGGGGTTCTGGGCCGGGTGCTTGGACATCGGGGTGGATCCTGAGAAACTCCAAAAGAGCTCGGGTACCCGCTTTCTTCACCCCGATAATGATGGCGCCGGGTAAACGCCGTTTCCAGGTAGAGTTCCCGGGGTGGGGATCTACCCTCGAGCCGTCCTGGTACTCCTGACCCGAGAGAGACAGTCCCCACCCCCCGTCCTCTCCACTATCATCTTCGTCCAAGTATATCGCTGAGGCGGTTTCGGAGATTTTAGGCTGATGCTTGTTTTTGACAATTCCGCCGTTACTGCTACTGCTACTACCTCTGTTGTTATTGGCGTCTAAGCTACCCATATTGTCTACCCAGTTGTCTTTGTTATTGTGTGAAAACTGCAGAGTTCTGTGATGATGCTTTTGTACACTGTTAGGTCCTGCACCACCCACACCCATCACCGCAGGTTTTCCATTAGGAGAGGAATGAGGTCTACCATTCGTAGACCCCAGAGGTTTGTGTGTATCAAAGTGAAGTTTTCGTGCTGCAACGACAGGTGATAATGGATTGTTGTTTTTGATGTTATTATTGTTATTATTATTATTATTATTATTATTATTATTATTATTATTATTATTATTATTATTATTATTGTTGTTGTTGTTTCTGTCGCCGTCGATGTTGTAATTAACGGCGTCGGCATCGTTGGGGGATCTCCAAAGGCCCTGAGCGGAGGCGCCTTGTACGGCGTCCCCGTTCCCTCTCCCTGGGGAGTTGGGCCACTGAGGTAAGGACACGCACCATGACAGTGCCAGGGAGTAGACAGATAGGACCAACAGGCAGGTGACGGTCGTCATGGCGGCAAGTTCGCGTCGCCTGAAGCAGCAGCAGTAACACCACCAGCAGACACCACTACCACCACCTCGAGTGTACAGGCTTCCTAAGCAGCCTCCGCATCTTTGGCGGTGTCTGGTGATTCCCTGTCGTCGTACCCTCCCTCCGGGCATCACCCTCGGGACGGCCACCCGTCCTGATGGTGCCCACCCCGATTAAGTCCCTCGGTCACAACCAGCATCGTGGTGGACCGCCGCTGCTGCTGATGCTGATGTCGTAGTTGTTGTTTCCGGGGATAAAGTAGTAACAGGGTTTGTTTCGTTATCCCGGTTGAATATTATTGAATATTAAATTAGCAAACTGTAGAAAGACTTTTGCACTCACACCAAAGTATCACATTATTATCCATAGGGAAAAATAAAACCAATGTGATGTCTGCGATGAAAAAGAATCCAGGTTTTCGGCGATGAAAAAATTGTGTACCCCACTGCTAATAATCCACTATTTTTGCTGCGATGAAAAATAATCCAAATCACAAAACTATAATTGGGCACTCATATATACTGCAGATTTTTCAGGGTGCACGCACAAACAGTAGGTACACACTTCACGTTATTCCAGATTTGAATTATAATCCAGGCGTTTTTTATTTCGATTATTATACACGTCGAATGACTGATGGCAGCAACACACTAATCCAAAGCGGTGCATTTCACTTTACTATTGTAGAAATTCTACCTTCGAAGTAAAACTCTTTTCACTGCCTAAATGGCCATTCTACATGTTGTAAGGGCCCTGGCAGTATAAATATGGAAATAAATAATCAAGTAAACCTCCAAATTCAAATTGGAGCTTAGATAAACGAGGTATGTACTTTTAGAGATAATGTTCTCTATATTTAGAGATCGCGCAGATGTCCCTCTATCTATTTATGCTTATCTACTTCCACGACGAAGTTTTCAAACTGTCATTGCATCCGAGGGCTGAAACGGAACACACTCAGTTGTTCTACGCTGAGATAAGGCTTGTAAGCTGTATAATCATGTTGAGATATTGACTGCTTACTCTTCGCATATCGAGGAAAGATAATCTTACAGCAAGCACAGCACACATTTTAAATCATAAGTCCGCTTGCAGTATTATGAAGTTACGAAGTGACTTCCCATCGACGATGCGCCACAGTAAAATCCATTGTAAAAAACAAATGTGGGTAGGCTTAATCATCTTCACATAGTAAAAATCAATACAGCTAGCAACAAAAACGCACACAAAAATAAGAAGGATTCAGTTTTCACGTCAATCTCCCAAGTTTTGTGTCAAGTTTCAAACTAAAGTTGACTGACGCGCACTGACTGACAGGTTTGCAAAAAAGTGATACCGATGTATACACAGGCCCGCGCTGTGCAAGTTGGACCGCCACAAAACACAGGTAGATAAACGAGCTTCGATGATCGGTCTTTCAGGTGCTCGTTCAAACACACACATTGCAGGACTGTGTGTTCTGAGGGAAGCAAGGAAAAGGTAAACACAGCATTCCCTTACTTGCACCCTGCGATAATCAAACTCGCATCTTGTCGCAGTCTTGTAAACCCAAAAAGCGAGCAAAAAGGGCATACGGCAAACTTGAAAACTGCCGCGCCGCGCTGCGCTCTCTCTCTCTCTCTCTCTCTCTCTCTCTCTCTCTCTCTCTCTTAAAGCCACGGACCTAGGTACACGTGCTCTCTCTCTCTCTCTCTCTCTCTCTCTCTCTCTCTCTCTCTCTCGCTTTCTGTTGCTCTCTCCACAGACCAAAATACTGCTCTCTCGTTTCTCGTCTTCGTCGAAAGGCGCCGTTAAAGAGTTAAAGAGAGAGAGAGAGAGAGAGAGAGAGAGAGAGAGAGGTGGGGGGTGGGGGTCCAACAGAAGAAGAGGTGTATAGTATAGGAGTAGCGCGTTCCGTTATGAATGGGAAGCCGACCACGCTCTCTCTTCTTTCAGGGGCACTGAAGCGCTGAAGCACGGACGACTACAAAGCATCCCCAAAAAGCAAAGCGCAAACGCCAAGGGTTGAATAGGGCGACGACGCTCTGCAATAGCCATTGGCCCGCCACGCACTATTTGGCGCTGTATAGTGTGGTTCCCTACAGGTACACGCAGCGTCAAATAGCCGTGAAAAAGGGGCGGCGCAATTTTCCAGGTAAAACCCTTAACTGGGAGGTGGCTCCAAGGGGGGCGGAGTTCATTTGTTTTGACTGGCAGGTCTGTGGACATGATTATGAGCTAAGGTGTTTGGGCATAATTATCATCGAGGTAAAAAAAAAAAAGGGAATGTGTGGGTGTGTGGGGGTGTGCGTGCGTGTGTGTGTGTGTATGAGAGACTTCAGACTTCAGAACTTTATTTTAAAAGGTTAAGATTTTGGCATGAGCCTATTCTTACAATCAGACCTTTTGTAATAAGATAACATCAAGATTTACTATACCATTAAAAAAAAAACTAAAAAAAAAAACAAACAAACACGTGCATTACAACAAATACAAAAAAACTAAAGCACAACCACCATTACTGCTACAACTACTTATACCACCACTACTACTACAATAAACGGCTAGAAACATTAAAAGCAAATCTCTTTAGGAGACAATAACAATGAAACAATCTTAAGAGGTTCAATTAGTTAAAAGCAAGTTACACAACAACAAAAGTTTTACATATTTAGGAAACAAATTAATCAATATGAAGCAATACATTTGATTTTTACATGCACCATATAATATACATTATAACATTAATTTTACATTTACAATTATCATACAGTTGTTTTTTTTTAAAACCAAACAAACAAAATAACCACACACACTTAATATATACGTTATGAAAATTAAGGCTGTGACATACTTAGCAACTTAGCATTAATAATATTGGTTTTATTTAATCTGATTGAATAAATGGTAGCGTAAATTTGTTTTGAAACCGCCAACTGTTGTCTGTTGTTGGATTTGTGTTGAGAGAAGGTTCCAAATTGAAGGTCCAGAAAAGGAAAAGCTGGATTTGAATTTATCAGTGTGTGGTAAGGGCAATAAATACCTTTTAGATCTGATGGATCGACTGTTTGAGGCTGCAGAGAGAAGGACCTTTATGTATTCAGGTGATTGATTTGTGTGAACTTTGTACATAAGCATTGCTTTGTTGTAAATAAATTGCTTATCCAAAGGTAATATTTGCAAAGTTTTCATTTTTTGTTCAGTAGTCAAAGTTGGGTCAGTGTGAATAAGCTTAACTGCTCGTCGGTGAAGAGAGTTCAAACTTTTTAAAGTGTTTGCACTCGCCATACACCCGATCGATGATGCATAATTTATATGAGAGAGAGAATTTTTAGAATTTATTTTAGAATTTAGAATTTATTTTATTTCCAAGAAAGGCCAACGCCCGTTATGGAACGGGGGCGTTTACAAAAACAAACAATACTACAAGTTACAAATATTACGCACACAAAGTCAGATATGTACACAATCATTACAATCATGAGCTAGCGTGATCTAATCGTCTTAAGGCTTTATACAAATATATTGCCAAATTACACAGAGTGTTCACGTTCCTTGATGCCAACAGCAATGCAAGTTTAAATTTCGATGGGTGTCTAAAAAACTTTGGAGGAATAAAATCGTGTCTTAAATCTTGAAGAGCCGAGCAACACAGTACAAAGTGAACTTCATCTTCTACAGAAGACGTACATAAACGACACACATTATTCACAATGATAGTACTGTATCTATGGGAATGTACAGCAATGCTGGATACGCCAATTCTAAATTTTACAAGAGCCTTCAAAACATGCCTATTAACTGCTACAGAAAGATACATTTCTTCTAAAAACGTTGTTTTAAATGTGCGATAAGCCTCAAACCTGTCACTAGTTTGAATATGGTTATTCCAGTCTTGCCAACGGCAGTCAATGATTCTCTGTTTGAAACAAGACAAAAAAGACTTTACACATCCAACACCCTGATATAGCCAGACATAATGAAAGCCATAATGACTCAGACATAGTCTAATATTTGTTGCCCATGTGCTTTTACCTTTGCTATCTAAGTTTTGCAACATCACATATGCTTTATAAGGCAGTCTGTCTGTATTCATTCTAGTTAATTTTAGCCAAAAGCTTATACAACGTACATAGGAATTTAAATAGATTGGATAACGTCCAAATTCCCCATATACTAAATCATTGGGAGTACGTCTGTCAACACCAAGAAATCGTTTCAGAGCAAACAAATGCACTTTTTCCACAACTGTTGAATAAGTCAGACCCCATACTTCAGCACCATATTGAACAATAGGTTGAACCTGTGCATCAAACAATTTAATAAAAACATGGACAGACGCTTTATCAAATTTAAATAGACTACTTAAAATACTTAATACAGCTCGTTTTGCTCTAGAAACCAGGTCATGACAAGCAAAATTAAAACTCAACTTAGTTGAAAAATATAAACCAAGATATTTGTATGAATTTACTACTTCCATTTTCTGAGCACCAAAATACCATTTTTCACGAGCTGCTAAATACCCACCCTTACGAAAAACAACAATACTGCTCTTGCCCATATTGACTTTCAACTGTAATTTTGCCGCAGCAGAATATAAATTATTTAACTGTGACTGCAGACCAACAACTGTTTCAGCCATTAAGGCAATATCATCTGCAAAAAGCAAAATAAATAACTCAATGACTTCAGCAGATAAAGCAACACCATGTTTACCATTATTAATAATTTCAAGAGCTAGCTCGTTTATAAAAAGAGAAAACAAAATAGGACTACATACATCTCCCTGCTTCACGCCCTTTGTGCAGTTAATAAAATCAGAAAACGTAGCACCACATCTGATCTGAGCCTTGACATGTGAGTACATATTTTTAACACATCGATACAGCTTACCCTTTATACCATTCTTCATCAAAATCGGCCAAAGTAATTTTCTAGAAATACTGTCAAAAGCCTTTTCGAAGTCAATAAAGGCAACGTATAATTTGCGATTACTTGAGAATTGTTTTTGCACAGCAGCAAGCAGTGTAAAAATATGGTCCATAGTAGAGTAATCTTGTTTAAATCCTGCTTGGTATTCACCCGTTATGTTAGTTAACTTTATCCAATCTTGAAGCCTACTGTTAAGAATAGAACCATATAATTTACTGCTAACATCACATAGAGAAATTCCTCTATAATTATTCGGGTCATTTATGTCACCTTTCTTAAATAACGGCAAAATTATTGATTTACACCAATTTTCAGGATAACTACCTGTATCAAACAATGTATTAAATAATTTTACCAGAAATTCAACTACTGTATCACCAGAAAATTTGAAAAATTCTCCAATTAATTTATCAGGTCCAGCAGCTTTTTTATTTTTAAGTTTTCTAATTGCAAGAATAACTTCATCTTTGGATATAGGTCTATCAAGTACATTATTATTATATTCATCATCACCACCACCACCGTCATCATTATTTTCAACATCATCATCAACACCAACACAATCAATAAAATCATCTTTTTCTAGGATACATTTAAAATGCTGAAACCAATCGTCCACTGTTATATTGTTCTGTTGAACTTTAATAGGTCTACTAGACAGGTTCTTCATTTGCTGCCAAAAGTCCTTTTGGTTCTTAACAGCATTCATAAGATTATTAAACAAAACGTCATTATACAATTTCTTTTTATTATGTAACATGTATTTGTATTCTCGTCTTACTTTGCAATAAGTGTGCCTATCAGCAGATTCTAACGATTTACGAAATTTCCTTAACAGCTGACGCACGTTACGCCTTGCGAGAAGACAGTCATAATCAAACCAATCATGTTTACGGGGACCTGTATTTAACACGATTTTAGACATCATACACGAAGCACAGTCTTTCACTGCATCATTGAACACGTTCAAAGCATCATTAACATTAACCTCTAACAAACCTGCTGCTTGCTCTAGTTTTGCCTTGAACTCGTCACCTTTCAGTTCATCACGATACTGCTGCTCACAATCAGAATTCCAGGAAAACTTTTCCAATATTTGCTTACCAGTTTTCGTCTTGTTAGATTGTGCAATGCTATTATGTATAGATACTGTGAATACCAGTGGCATGTGTTGGGACTCCGTATGATCAGCAACGGTCAAGTGGCATGTATCAAATATGGCATCAAACAAATCATGTGAGACTAGGAAATAATCATTAACACTATTTCCAAAATCACTGATGAATGTGTAACGACCTTCTTGGTCGCCATTACAAGCACCATTCAAAATGTAAAGTCCTAGAGAACTACACATGTTTAACAGGCATTTCCCATATGAATTTAACACCGTATCCTGAGAACATCGAACAAAGTTCGAGTCATTAGTTTTTGATGTACGATCAAACAACAAACTTTCGTCGTAGACCTCGGGGAAAACATTAGAAGTTCTGCCGTTCAAATCGCCGCACAACAGCACAGGCATTTTGCCATGCTTACAAAAGCAATCAACCACATAATCTTCCAACAAATTAATCCCATTATCTATATCAAAATGCGCATAGAACCGAGAGTTATCAGGGGGAACATAAGTACAAACAAACAGTACATCAGCCGACAGACCAAACAATCTTTTATCAAAAATAAATGAAAGAAAATTACCAGGACAACCGCCACCACCAGCACCACCACCATCCAAATGACGAATGTATTTCATAAGTGTAGAACGAAACAGACATACAATACCACCCGATTCCCTTCCCTGCCTACCTAGATCGACTGAGGATTTGACAAACACAGTATGATCCGGAAACAGTGATGACTTAAAATCTTTTACAAAAGTCTCAACAAGGCATATAAAGTCAAACGATTGTATATAACTTACAAAATTATAGTCATTAAGTTTTGCAATTAACCCCCCGATATTCCAGTGGAGAAAAGTACAACTGTTCTGAGGAGCAACTGTTTCCATCTCATTATCACTCTCATTAGCACTATCATTTAGGCCTATAAGTAATGAATCACAAATGAGCGTGTCTCGTGTAGTAGGCCTATTTGATCGTTTATCGTTTTCGTTGATCAATGTACTATCAGGCGTATGTTGAATCGTACCTACATCCGTGCGTGATCTTGAGAGTTCTTGTACTACACTTTCTACAGCATTAACACTAGCACGGTTAAACCGATCTTTAGCACGTGCAGAAATCACTGAAGCGTCATAATTGTGATTACAGGTAACACAGGTAGGCGCAGCAATCAAATTTTCAACACAACAGTTGTCCGGTGTAGGGTTACTTTTTGTTGCCTCCGCTGAAACAATACTTGGAGATTTACTGGACTGGCCACATCGTTATTGTGGTTTCTGATTGCGGACTTCCTTAAGTGAACCATCGCCATCAAGAACGTACTTTTTCCCGTCAATCAGGAGATGATTAAAGATCATGGTCGCCTTCTTTCCAGCACTCTTGGCAGCCTTCAGGTATGGAGTCAGCTTCTTCCTGATGTCGCGAATCCTCGTAGTGAAATCTTCACCAATGAAGATGTTTGACCCTTTCAGCCTGTCTTTGGCCTTCAGGATGGCGACCTTGTCCTTGTAGAATGTGCAACGCGCCACAACAGGAGCATTAGGCTTGTTGCTCGTACGGTGCACATGGTCGAACTGCACAGTCTCAGCAAACTCCAGCCTGCCGGTCAGAAATTCTTGAACAGTGTGTTCACATTCTTGAGGCGTTTCCTTGGGTGTTAATTTGTGCAGTCCGTAGAAAAGCAAGTTATTCCGTCTAGATCTGCTCTCCAAATCATCCGCTTTTAGGTCGATGTCAACGAGCTTGGACTTCAGTTCTGCATTTTCTTGCCTCAGTTCCGCCACCTCCTCACGAAGACCCTCCACTTCTTCCTTCACCTTGGAATATGCCGAATGAAGCTCTTCACTCAAATCTGCTAACTTCTTATCAAGATTGGAGTCTGTGTTAGCAAACTTCTCGTTGATGTTGGAGTCCATAGTAGCAAACTTCATCTCAATGTTGGAATCTACAGCAGCCAATCGTTGCATAACGTCATTCAAAGTAAAGTCTTTAGCAGCGACTTCTTCAGGCTCCTTCTCTTTCCCCACACTGTCGCGCCGAGCACCACCCACATCACTCTTATTGGCTAGTCGTGTCTGTCGCATCTGCTGGTTTGGCCCTGGGTTGGACTCAACATCACCACATTGTTGCAGTAGGTTGCAGTAGAATATTTGTGCGAAAAGAAAACCAACAATTACACCGGCATGTAGACTTCTCATTTTCAATGTACGTATGGTTACCTTGTGGGTTCGGGCAAATAGAATAGACCCAACGTTTCCCGGCGTGTCGTAAGAGGCGACTAACAGGGGTGATGTTAGCACGGCATCACGGGGCGAAAGTCTTCTACACAGAAGTCACCGGCCAGGGCGGAGGAACCTCACGTTACTACAGGTTCAACGACCACGTGCTCAGGGCCAAGGCGAGCCACACTGTATTCGTGGATTTCGGCTGTGGCCAACAGCCTGGAGAGGATTGGGCCCTGCCAGGTCTTTTTTGCCCAAGACACACTACATGATGACACAATCCACTAATTCCATACCGGATCGGTCGTCGCCCGGGCCGTCACCCGGCACAAGGACCGCGCCTTCCGTTGGCCACCAGGACGGAGGTGTTAAGTATGCTACTGATGGACAATATAGCAAGATCCGCACGAGAAACAACATCGTCATAGGAACCTGGAACGTCAGGACCCTAACTGCGGAAGGAAAATTAGAAGAACTGGCCCACGAGCTGGACCACTATCGATGGAACGTTCTAGGTATCAGCGAACTGCGCTGGAAAGGCCTAGGTGAAACAACGACTGACAAAGGCCACAAGCTCTATTTCAGCGGTAGAGATGACAGGCACGAACACGGCGTTGGATTCTTGGTCCACAAGAACATTCTAGCCACTGTCATGGGTTGCCGCCCAGTCTCCAGTAGACTCATTACCATCCGTCTGAGAGCAACCCCTTTCAACATTACCATCATCCAGGCCTATGCCCCAACATCAGACTATGAAGACAGCGAAGTGGAGGATTTTTATGAAAATATACAGGCGGTCCTTGACCAAGTGCCGAAGAAGGACATAGTCATAGTGCAAGGCGACTGGAATGCCAAGGTTGGCCAAGATGCGCACCGCAACTGGGGAGACACATGCGGACCCCACTGCAACAACGAGACAAATGACAGGGGTCTGAGGCTATTGGAGTTTGCCAGATACAACAATCTGGTACTGGCAAACACGCTTGGTCTCCACAAAAAATCCAGACGATGGACATGGCACAGTCCCGGCGGGGAACATCACAACCAGATCGACTACATCATGGTCAAGAAACGCTTCAGATCAAGCATCAACATTGGCAGGACACGCACTTTTCCAGGAGCAGACATTGGAAGTGACCACGATCTCGTGATGATGTCTTTCCGGCTCCATTTGAAGAGAGTAAATACAGCAAAGTGCACTAGGCTGAAGTTCGACCTGGACAAACTGCAAGACCCGGAGGTGGCAAAAATATTTCAGGCCACAATTGGAGGGAAATTTGCACCACTGCTTATTTTGGGGGCAGGCGAAGTAGATGTCAACACCATGACCAATACCTTCAACTCAGCTGTAACAGATGCCGCCACTGAGATCCTCGGCAAGCACCGACCAAAGAAGAAGCCGTGGATCACACCTGAACTTTTGGATCTGTGTGATAAACGAAGAGAGTTAAAAAAGAAAAAGAACACCTCACAGGGAGCTGATGTCTACCGAAAAATCAACAATGACATCCGAAAAGGCATGCGCACAGCAAAGGAGAACTGGATAGAAGATCAATGCCAGGAAATAGAGAACAATCTGAACAAGAACAACAGCAAGAAGGCCTACCAGACTGTGAAGCGGCTGACAAGTGTTAAACAGCCCAAAGTCTCCACTATCCAAAGCAAGTCTGGCATTTGCCTTACAGAAGAACAAGAAGTCTTGGACAGATGGACAGAGTACTGCTCTGACCTTTACAACCATACACCAAATGGAGACCCATCAGTTCTAGCATGTCCCGAGAGCAGAGAAGAAGAAGAAATCCTCCCAATTCTCCGGGAAGAAGTTGAGGCAGCAGTGCAATCGCTGAAGAAAGGGAAGTCAGCGGGAGTGGACAACATACCAGCGGAACTGCTACAAGCAGGAGGAGAAGCGATGACTGATGCTCTCACCATTATCTGTAACAAGATCTGGCAGAGTGGGGAATGGCCTACACCATGGACCCAGTCGCTTGTCATCACTCTTCCCAAAAAAGGTAACCTTCAGGAGTGTGAAAATTACCGCACCATCAGCCTCATCAGCCATCCCAGCAAGGTCCTCCTGAAAATAATACTCAACAGGTTGAAACCACAAGCTGAACAAATCATAGCTGAAGAACAAGCAGGATTCATGGCAGGGCGAAGTACCACTGAACAGATTTTCAACCTCAGAATAATCTGTGAGAAATACCTACAGCACCAACAACATCTATATCATGTGTTCATAGACTTCAAGAAGGCATTTGACCGAGTCTGGCATGCAGCTCTATGGGCAACCATGAAAGTGTACAACATCAGCCCTAAAATTATAGAAGTCATCAAAAGCCTGTATGACAAGGCTACCAGTGCAGTCCTCCATAACAGCGTCATCGGGAACTGGTTCAGAACAACAATCGGTGTGCGTCAAGGATGCCTACTCTCTCCAACACTCTTCAACATCTTCCTAGAGCGCATCATGTCAGATGCTCTTGCAGATCACGAAGGCACAGTCAGCATAGGGGGCAGAGCAATCTCCAATCTTCGTTTTGCGGATGATATTGATGGATTGGCTGGAGAGGAACAAGAACTTGAACAGCTTGTACAGAGGCTTGACACCACCTCCAGAGCTTATGGAATGGAAATAAGTGCAGAGAAGACCAAAATGATGACCAACAACACCAATGGCATCAACACGGACATCAAAGTACAAGGCCAATCCCTCAACACAGTGCACAGCTTCAAATATTTAGGAGCCATTGTGTCAGACAATGGGTCTCGACAGGAAGTCCTCTCCAGGATCGCACAAACAACTGCTGCCCTGACAAGGTTGAAGCCCATTTGGAAAGACAGAACCATCAGTCTACATTCCAAAGTAAGACTGCTGCGATCTCTGGTCATCTCCATCTTCCTATATGCTTGCGAAGCATGGACCCTCACAGCAGATCTCCAACGAAGAATACAAAGCATGGAGATGAGGTGCTACAGAAGACTTCTGTGCATTTCCTATACCCAACACATCACCAACGTTGAAGTCCGACAGACCATCACACAAGCCATTGGACAACACGATGACCTGCTCACAGTGGTGAAGAAACGGAAACTCCGATGGTATGGCCACGTCACCAGATCATCAGGCCTTGCAAAGACCATTCTGCAAGGCACAGTGCAAGGAGGTAGAAGAAGGGGGAGACCGAAAAAGAGGTGGGAGGACAACATTCGAGAATGGACTGGTTTGACACTGAGCGAAGCCATGAGGGCTGCTGAGGACAGAGAAAGATGGAGTATGCTGGTTAAGCGATCATCTGTGGTGCCCCTACGACCTTCGGGTTATGGGACAGGATAGGATAGGATAGTATGGTTACCTTGTTTTTTGCCCGACGATACATGAAGGCAATCAATACTGCCACAAAACAGCCACATCTTGCCCTAAACTCCAGTTGTACGGCAGGCATGGTCACTTAGCTAGTAGCTGACCAAAGCTTGAGGTGGACAATGGCCTTGTACCACGGTAATTTGACCCTTTGTCCAGAGCTCGTGCACACACCTTGTGATTGGAAACATGTACAAACCGCACCCCCATATGAGAGAGAGAGAGAGTGAGAGAGAGAGAGAGAGAGAGAGAGAGAGAGAGAGGAAGAGAGAGATTTTAACTGTTAAATTAATAATGTGAAAACACCAAAGCAAGAACTTTGCCCAAATCGTCGACATTTCCATTATTTAGAATTTTAAATTAAACCTTGGCCAAGACTAAGGAGAGCGAGACAAGGAGAGAAAAGTCAACAAGTCTTTACTTTCCACAATGGGTAATTGATACAGCACACTGCGTCTCAGCAAATAGAAAACGTTTTAAAACAAATAAAAGATAATACATAAAAACACAACATACCCTCAGACACCTGCAGAACAAATTTACAGAAGATTTCGTTTGACTGACAGAAAAGCACGCATAATATGCACAGACAATTAAAAAAACAACGTTTGCATTGATTATAATAATGTTGAGGGTATGAACATAAGTGTAATAGAATATTAGCCTAGTGTTACGTTACACAGAAGAGAGGTTACATAAAAAGGACGGTTTGTGTTTGGATACAGAGATTTGTATA
>CM072512.1:45870307-45930307 GCA_036898135.1 Oncomelania hupensis
GACTATAATCTACAAACAACAACAACAACAACAACAGAGAGAGAGAGAGAGAGAGAGAGAGAAGATGTGTGTGTGTGTGTGTGTGTGTGTGTGTGTGTGTCGGTGTGTGTGTGTGTGTGTTTGTGTGTGTGGCGATGTAGAGACGCCGTTATTGTTATTCTTTATACACTACCTACGTTCTTTTGACGGTCCCGTTATTTTTTATGTCAAAACAGTGTTCAGTTAGGGCTAAGGCTTTGTTAGGCTTAAGGTTAGGTTACGGGTTAGAGTTAGAGTTAGGGCTAGGGTTAGCTTCAAGAAATGGTGAAAGTAAAAAAAAAAAAGGTCAAAACACCGTATGTTGCACTTCATGAAAGTCATAACAACGGCGTTTTTAAACGGTTGTGCGTTTGTGTGTGTGTGTGTGTGTGTGTGTGTGTGTGTGTGTGTGTGTGTGTGTGCTTTTGTGTGTGATTCTCACCCAGCAGTGTTTATCCTCCAATCACCAAAACCTTACTACGAAAGTAAAATCTGTTATATAATAGTGGTAAGCTTACATAATTATAATTACTAATGAATTACCTAATGATGAGCCTATACGAAAGCAGACTTCGAATCCATTTCAAGCTTCATCCATCATGGAAAAAGAATTGTGCGGCAGGCCTTAAGACCTAGCTTAACTGCGCGAGACAAACCCGAACCTTGTCTCGGCGAGACACCCGAGACAGTCTCGGCGAGACACCCGAACCATCCTTGCCCTTAACTAGGCTCGGCGAGCAATCCGAGACAGGATCGGCGAGAACATCGAGACGTGTCTCGCCGTGTCGCGGGCCGGCTTTTCGTCTTGCCGTTCGTGCGCAGCAAACCTGCCCGAGACACTATTTTGATTTGCTGAAAAATCTATCAATGTCAATGACAACTGATCTAAAGAAATACTACAACACTTAAAATAAGTAGGTGCACCAAATCCAAACTTAATTTAGACAAGAGAACAGTGAAAATACTGAATCAGTAAAAATAATAAATCATTGAATAGCCACTGAGCTGTTCAGACAACTCTTGCACCGGTGCATGAAATGCACCTTGCTGTGCCTTTGCAACACATAGGGAAGTGTTGCCTTTTGCTTTCTTTCTCTTTCTGCTGCCCATTCGTTCTCGCTTAGGACATACAGCGCTAGAACAACGCCAAAATCTTCTGCAGTTTTCAATTCTCGATCGAAGGCCGCCATTGTTGCTAACGTAACTTTGTCAGGTATGTCAGTTTCGACGCAGCTAAAAATAGAACCAGTTCAGAAACGAAAGAGCTCGCCCTGACGCCCGATCTCCTGTCTAGTCTCGGCTGGTCTCGGGAAGACCCAATTAAGAATGAAACCGCATTTTTTACCTTTGGTTCGCCGAGACAAGGTTCGGGTTTGTCTCGCGCAGTTAAGCTAGAGATATTTCACTATGAAATGCCCTTTAAAAATAGATCTACTTATTTGCGATTTGTTTCGGTGTTTTTTTTAAACCACTTTCAGTTAAATAATTTTATAATAGAACATATTTTCCAAACAATCATTTGTTTACAAGCAATGTAAGATTTTTCTAAATAATATATTTTCTCCGTAAATAACGTTTTATTTACCCAAATAATACATTGTTTGCGTGCATAAATCATAATATAGGTAAATAAGGCATTGTTGCTAAATAAGGAATTATTTACCTATATAATGCATTATTTAGCAAATTGTGTGAAAAAAATATTATGTAGTAATGTTAATAATTAATTATTTGTTTGCATAATTATGTAATGCATTATTTAGCAGAATTTGGTAAATAATGTATTATTTAGAAGATATTGCTAAACATTGCATTATTTACGCAAACACTTCATTGTTTAGGGACTGCGATTTTTATTATTTATGGGATTCCAGGATTCTCTTAAAAACTATTAAAAAAATAATTTGACTACTTTCTATAATTATATGCAAGAGCTTTCCAAAGACTATGTATCCGAAATGTGTGTTAATTATTTATTTTTCAACATAAATCACTCCACAAATTCGAAGATAAAACGCCTATAACGTCCCGAAGGTCAAGGTCAGTTTTGTGCGGGAGTGTTCAGTGTTTTCAGTATCTCCGTCAGAAGAAATAAAAGTATGATTCCTTTTTGCATTTATTTACCCCAAACGCAGAGATAGTAAGTTGTAGTAGAAGAAGAAGTAGTAGTATGTGTATTGAATTGTTGAAGAACTACAATCAACGTTTCTGCTTTGTTTTTTTATAAGACCGCCGTTAACTTGCGAGCTCTGCTTTTTTATTTACTCTGAAGGCAATCCCGCAAATGCAAAAATAATGACTGATCCCTCTTTTCCGGAGCCATTACCGTTGCAGTTTCGAACATCAATATTGTTGCAAACAAATAATAAAAATAGAGTGAAATAAAGCAGCTGCCTCATTTTAAAATCGCAAAACAGCATATAATCACGATTTTCCAATGTTCTTTATCACTACACACTACCTCACAGTAATACGACTTGTATCCGCGAATCCCCTAAATAATGAAAATTGCAGTCCCTAAACAATGGATTGTTTACATAAATAAGGTATTATTTAGCAACATCTTCTAAATAATACATTATTTAGCAAATTCTTCTAAATAATGCGTTATCTAAGTAAACAAATAATTATTTAGAAACATTTCTAAATAATACATTATTGAACACAATGCTAAATAATGCATTAAATATGTGAATCATTTCTTATTTAGCAACAAGTAATGCTTTATTTACTTATATCATTATTTATTTACCTAAACGATACATTGTTTAGGTAATTAATAAGTTATTTACTGACAAAATATATTATTAGGGAAATCTTACATTGTTTTTAAACAAATGATTATTTAGAAAACATGCTTCTAAATAAAGATTATGTAGCTGAAAATGGTGAAAACAAATATTTTACAAAGGGAAATTCTATATTTCATGCACTCTCCATATTATTATCAAAAGAATGAACAGACCTTAGCTGTATTTGATAAATCATCCAATAGTCTACCAAATATTGTAACTGCCGCGTACGTCAAATATCTTGCAATGAATCATCGAATAACAAGTGATTCATTTATTATGCACATGCATCAATTAATTGTCATTTGAAACATTTTCTCCCCATCAACAGCCGATAACAGTGACCTTGACACTGTACGACCGAGCGCCTAATCTTGAAGGACAGGAAAGAACATGAAACATTATCTCTGAGGAGAGGAAGAAAAACGCGGTGACGTCCCTTGAGAGAGAAACAATAACAAGAGCGCAGAAGGGACAAACTGATCCTATACGGGTTTGGATGGGACAGACCTGCCCTGTTTTTCTCCATTCCCACATGACGGAAACCCCATTCCCACTCTTGGAGTGAACAGACTATGAAAGGAAAGAAGAGAGAATCTTTCTATATCTCATACCGAGAAGAGCGGAACAAGGGAAGCAACCGATGTGGTCATATCAAATAACATTAAGTGACTGATCGAAAACATTGATGCTTTTGTTGTTGTTGTTGTTGTTGCTGTTATTGATGACGATGATGATGATAATGATGATGATGATGATGAGTGTCACGTGGGTTTTATGGGTTTTAGGGCTCTGCACAATGGAATGATGTAAACCTCACGCTTTATCCGATGGGAACTGCTAGTTAGTCACCCTGTGGAGTACTATAATAAATTTATTTATTTAGCTCGGTCTGTGTTAAAGGCTGGGTTACAGAGATAGATAGAAAAATGGTAAAAGATTACTGTCACACTAGCTTTCACACGGCTATGAATCATATGTAGTCCAGCCACTTGATAACAGTTAAACATCACACATTTATTTCTTCTACTCTATACAAGATTTTCTAAGTACTAATCTACCTTAAACGTTAAATAGTCACTGTGAATAATTCGATCGCTGATAGTCTATGCAGCTATTAGTTCATCCTTGGGCACTGGATGTTATAGTTCATGAGAAGTGGACTACTGTGGTCCTGTAGCTCTCAGCTTTTTGTGCACACACTGCTTTGGACTTAACTGTGAGTCTGGCGTGCTGTGCTGTGGTCGGTTTGTTGACAACTTGTGTTGTCTTCTTCTGGTCCTTCCCTGTGGGTAGACTGGTTGGCTTTCCTCGCGCAATGCTGGGGATACCGTTGCAGCCAACTAATGCGTCGACGTGGTTTCGTCTGAGGCAGTGTTGGGCGCACTATAGAACGCCTGTTCGTCTGTAACATATGAGACGAAATTCTGCACAACCTTGAATGATAGGTGTGTGCAGAGCGTCTCACTGAAGGTCGTAATAGCCCTCAGTGATTAGCTCCACATCTACATATATAAGCGACGAACATTCTGCTAAGTCCGTGGTCCACTGGAATCTCCACTCTAATTTCCTATACATTCATAAGTATAAAACATGGCTACTTATACACATCAAGAATTAATAATAATATACACATTCAGTTGTACAGCCACTGGTTTGTAAGCATACATATAAGTTAAACAACAGTGGGTCCGTACATAATTCAAGATGGCGTCTGCCCGGTCGTCTTTTGCCTCGTGGTCAGCTACGCCACGTGTTCGGCAAAGTCGGGCTACAATTCAATTCTATGCATATCAAATTCCACAAACATAATTCAACAATAATATAATACATCACGATGAAACAGAAATATGTTCATTTACCTTCGTGACAATATCAGGCAGTGGCTACGTGAGTGAATTCGGATGTTCACAAGTACTGCGTCCTAGTCTTTTCTGAAGAGAACTACTGCTCCTGTGTAGCTCTGTAGCTCTTAACTCTTCCTCGGTTTAGACACGAATGAATTAAGCTATGCTAGGTTTTGACACAGTCAGAACTGGCTCTAACCGCTCTGCCTGCGTCTCATTGGTTAAACTTACTCGCCTATCGTAATTACGATGATGTCATTGCCTTGGCCAGCGTCAACTACCACTGTGTATAGGCGGCAGTATGCTATTACTACGCTTGATTACTTCCATCGTCTGCTGCCTAACTTTGAAATTCTAATATTACATAGACTAACCAAGCTAAATATTAAAATAAGCAGAGTAAAACTGGTCCGTCCGTGACAATGATGATGATGATGATGATGATGATGATGATGATGATGATGATGATGATGATGATGATGATGATGATGATGATGATGATGATGATGATGATGATGATGATGATGATCGAAGCTGTATTATGACCAGACTAGCAAACTTGAGAAAAGTTGTGTTAATTGCATCTTGTAAACTTGTTTTGTTGAATTTTCATGTATAAGCAGACGGGTGTACTGCGTTTTTCCCTTGTGTGTGTGCGTGTATGTGTGTGTATGTGTGTTTTAAAATAATCAACATAGATTTATAATACAATGGAGTAATATTTGCTTTAAAAAATACTTATAATTAAAAGGACATAACTAAATAAGAAAAGAATTAGATTAACTGTCCTCAACACACATTTCCAACTTTATTATATTATTGTGCCTGAGAAGACACGGTTCAAAGAATCCCAAATTGGCTTAAACGTTCTGCAACGTTCACACTGTCGTCTGTCGCCTTGGTAACGTCGTAATTCTATAGCAAAATACATCGTTTGTAGGCCTTCGTAATTCAAAAAGTGTGCTTATTGCACAAGAAAAGATGGGGTGACTAGCGCCCCAAATTGGCTTAAACGTTCAATAACGTTTAAATTGTCGTCTGTCGCCTTGGTAATATCATAATTCTATGGCAAAATGTATATCGTTTTGTAGGCTACACAATTTGGAAAGTATGGGTGCACACGAAAAGATGCGGTTATTGGAATCCCAAATTGGCTTTTCACGATCAAATCTTCGTCTGTGGCGCCAGTTAATATCAAATTTGGGGTCGAAATATTGCTTTCAGCACGTTGGAGTTGGGAATCAAGAACCCCAAGCTAAACAGATGAGAAATAAAATAAAAAATAGTGCTAAAGGTTTCACCACATGCTTCAATTTGTGACCATCGGATAATAGGATAAACTTCGAAGAACGACTTATCTAAGGCTGTGGAAGGATCTGGTAGAAAAAAAATCCGTTCATCTACTTGTGGGCGGCAGGATTTCACCCTTACGTTGAAGAGTTTGTTGGTTACCGCCGCTCCTTGCATGATCGTTGAAACATGGGTTTTGTTCCTAAGCTAAAGACAGCTTGAGCCCTTTAGGCAAACCCCACATTATTTTCCTGTCAACTGCACTAACAGTTTTGATCAGGAAGAAGAAACAAAACAGGATAATTGGTAGACAACTCTGATAAACAAACCATTATCGTCTCCTGTTTTTCCCGCTTGACTCTTTTGTCACTTTATATTATCAGATTTTGTTTCCCACCTCTTGCTGACACTGTGCGTGGACACCTTTTGTATTGTGTGATATTTATTAATAAGTCTTGTATTTTGTGATATTTATTTTGGGATAATTCTTGAATTTAGTCATATTTTGTGGTAGTTCTTATTTCGTGTGATATTAAGAGATAATTCTTGTAAGCTTATTTTGTAAAATTTAATGGAAAAATCTTGTATTTTGTGAATATTAGACACTTTATAGACTGCTATTGTGTTTTGTGATATTTAGGGACAACTCTTGTATTGCGTAATATTACGAACATCCACAAGCATTATCAGACAAATTCATTGTAACGGGTGCTGCTTTGACACCATTTGCATTTTGGTGATATTTTGCCACATGAACAGGATAATGGATAGATAGATAGATAGATAGATAGATAGATAGATAGATAGATAGATAGATAGATAGATAGATAGATAGATAGATAGATAGATAGATAGATAGATAGATAGATAGATAGATAGATAGATAGATAGATAGATAGATAGATAGATAGATAGATAGATAGATAGATAGATAGATAGATAGATAGATAGATAGATAGATAGATAGATAGATAGATAGATAGATAGATAGATAGATAGATAGATAGATAGATAGATAGATAGATAGATAGATAGATAGATAGATAGATAGATAGATAGATAGATAGATAGATAGATAGATAGATAGATAGATAGATAGATAGATAGATAGATAGATAGATAGATAGATAGATAGATAGATAGATAGATAGATAGATAGATAGATAGATAGATAGATAGATAGATAGATAGATAGATAGATAGATAGATAGATAGATAGATAGATAGATAGATAGATAGATAGATAGATAGATAGATAGATAGATAGATAGATAGATAGATAGATAGATTGATAGATAGATAGATAGATAGATAGATAGATAGATAGATAGATAGATAGATAGATAGATAGATAGATAGATAGATAGATAGATAGATAGATAGATAGATAGATAGATAGATAGATAGATAGATAGATAGATAGATAGATCGTAGTGTATTTGGAAAAAAAAGTCTATCGAATTCTGAAGATAGGTATGTTTTTGCTAATCTCTCTCCCCCTCTCTCTCCCCCCCTCTCTCTCTCTCTCTCTCTTTCTCTCTCTCTCTCTCTCTCTCTCTCCAGGTTTATTTCTGAGCAATTAAAGCAATTTTGATGTTTTGGTGTCATTAAAAAATATGTGTATTTAATACTATTAAATATTAAACGAATGGGCTTCCCTTTTTATCTGATTAAAAACACATTAACTCTAACATCTTTGTTCTTATTATTCGTCATATCCTCTTTCTACTTAAGTTAAAAACAAAAATCTCAGTATTCTATTGTTCGATTCCTGAAAAGAATGCAATCTTTTATGGACCTCATCCTTCCAAATTCCAGTATTATGAAATAATAGCAAAAACAGTTGGAAAGCTGAAAATGCTAATGTTTTTGCAGAAAAAAAAAACATACACACTATTTTGATGGATTAATGTAAGCTGCGCAACCGATCCATACTTTATTTCACATTAGCGAAATGGAAAAAAAAAGTTTCCTTTGTGTGTGTAGGCCCTATGTGTGTGTGTTTGTGTGTGTATGTGTGTGTGTGTGTCTGATTGTTTACAAGATGGCAAGCCACGCCTGTATTCTATAAGGGAGATACACAAGATAGAAAGCCAAGCCTGTATTCTAAAAGGGAGGAATACAAGAATGAAAACCAAGCCTGTATTCTATAAGGGAGGTATACAAGAAGGAAAGCAAAGCCTGTATTCGATACGGAAATACCCGAAATAGAAAACAAAGCCTGTATTCTATAATGGAGGTATACAAGATGTATTTTAAGGCAGATAAGCCATTTAAATTTTAATTGCAATAGCTGATAACCTCTTGAACGCTGAGATAACACGTTTAGATTCAGTTTCGACAGTTAAGACAGAAAAAAGTATGAATATGTCAGAAAACAGTCACCTCATAGCGTGAAATAGACTCTTAATAAGTTTTTTAAAAATTTATTTTAGTTTTGATCTGGATCCCACACCCATAGCGTATAGAGAGAGAGAGAGAGAGAGAGAGAGAGAGAGAGATTTTATGTGCTAGAGCATGTTTGTTGTGTCACGTGCATTGTAGTAATATAGTATAAAGGTATGCATTTAAACCGTGCGTGTGTTATAAGTTTTATTATTGTTGTTGTTGCTGTTGTTGTTTAAAAAAAAGCCCAAGGTCTAATTTCTAAACGAAACGTGTTATCAAGACGTCAGAACATAAACTAGTTCAATTGTGAACAAAACGTTTTACCATGACGTCAGAACATAGACTAAATTTCACACAAAACATGTTACCAAGAAGTCAGAATATAGACTAATTCAACCTAAAACATGTTACCAAGACGTCAGAACATAGACTAAATTATGACACATAGTTATTTATCACTCGTTGATTCAGCCCCGATGCTTGAATCTTGATAAGTGTAACTCGAATTCGTTTATCCACGCAGCCTGTTCATTCAGCAACAAGGCAGGAGTCGTCGTTTAAAGTTTTCCAACTTTATTCAGCAAACAACAACAACTGCAAACAAGATCGCTGTCCGAAAATCATTTCAATAATCATCATCAAAAATCATCACAAATCACTACACAAGCAGACAGTGCGCTGCTTATATAGATTATCTGCAATCGAGAAAAAGTTGGAACATTCCAGCATTAGGCAATAACACCCAATCAAAATACCACTCGTCACCCGAACAATGCATTGTCTTACGTTATTATGTTTAGGAGAATCGCTAAGCTATTACCACATCTATCTAGAAGCTTCGGTCGATAGTAAACAAGTAATTCCAGAAAACTCTCAACAATATCGACCGACGAAAATTATCAACATTATACAAGCTTCTTCTGGCAACAACGTAAAATCAAATCAAAGGTAAATACACTCTTTTATTGCATGCTTTGCAAAACAAAATGATCGGATCTATCGTGCGCGTCTCAAACGTAACAGAGCGAAACGTGCTACCAAGACTTCAGAACATAGACTAATTCAATTCTCAATAAAACGTGTTACCAAGACGTCAAAACATAGACTAATTCTAAACAAATCTCTTACAAAGCCGCCAGAACATGGACTAATTCTACACAAAACACATTACCAAGGCGCCAAAACATAGAATAAATTCTAAACAAAACGTGTTACCAAGACGTCAGAACATAGACTAATTAAATTCTCAACAGAACGTTTTACCAAGACGTCAAAATATAGGCTAATTCTGAACAAAACATTTTACCAAGACGTCAAAATATAGACTAATTCTGAACAAAACGTATTACCAAGGCGTCAAAATATAGACTAATTCTAAACAAAACGTGTTGTCAAGACGTCAAAACACAGATTAATTGTAAAGAAAACGTGTTGCCAGGACATCATATCACAGACTAATGTTATTCTCAACAACATTAGTGTTACCTAGGTAACGCCAAGCAGTCATATAGATGAGCTACTTCAAACGTTTTTGTCAATCAGCGAGTTTCTTTGTTTGAAAACGATTCACTTGGGAACTAGAATATTGTTTTACTAAATAAAGGGAAAAGAAAATGAACAGAGGCAACATAATAGGCTTACTAATTAGGCTTTTTAAGCAAAACCAAAACAAACTCCCCCTCCCCCCCACCACCACCACGACTACTACCAATAACAACAACAACAACAACAACAAAACACGCACACACACATTTATTAGGCAACAAAACACACATACACACTTATTAGGCAAATCATACACGCACGCACGCGCGCGCACACGCACGCACACACACACACACAAACACACACATACACACAGAGCTGTGGTCCTAAGGATCGCGTCAAGTACTACGCTAGCTGTTGTTTTTAAGTCAGATAGCATTGTCTTAACCCGTAATCCTTTCAGTTCTCTTTGTTTGAACTGAAATGGAGAGTCTTGGAGACTATTTTATGTTGTTAATAAAGCTCCATAAACTACTCGTTCCGTTTTCCCTCCATCCCTCTTTTGGTTTGGAAACAAAGGAAGTTGAAACATTACCGATTTTCTGCAGCCGATTTTGAAGTTTCATTCTGATCTTCTGTGGTACAACTTTATACACTGTACGCTCTGAGCCTGTGACGCTGCGTTTTTGAACGGCATCTAAACTGAGCAAGCGCCATGAGCATGGATCTACATGGATTGTGGCGCTATTCAAGTCATCATCATCATCATCATCATCATCATCATCATCATCATCATCATCATCATCATCATCATCATATTTATAAATAACATTGCGCGCCATCACACAATCAATTTTTGTGTGTTCAAAGCTGTGTATTTTCTGGATGAACAATGATATTATTATTATTATTATTATTATTATTATTATTATTATTATTATTATTATTATTATTATTATTATCATTATTATTATTATTATTATTATTATTATTATTATTATTATTATTATTATTATTATTATTATTATTATTATATTATTCTCCAGCAGCTACTGAACATAATTTTAGAAGGCGTAAGCCCAAAGATGAACGGAACAAAAGAAATTGATTCTTCTGGCCAATATCTGAAAGTGTTAAATTGGCTCCATTTTCAGGCTACACATTTTGTACTTGTCAAGTCTAGCTCACATTTTAGTAAACATTTAACGTTTACACAGCATCCGAAGCTAGTCTGGGTAGAAGTTCTAGACGAACTCATCCATTATATGTTCTGGTAGCCTACCTGACATCAAGCTTGAGCTGAAATAACTTTGTGTGTGGTACGGTTAATACGGCACAGGCTCTTCTGGTTGAAGAAGGCCGGGTAAAGAAACAGAGCAGTCAAATTAAAATGTGAAATACGATCCTGCAAGTCTGGGGAGAGATGCTGAGCCAAATTACTGTGACATGACCCACACACACACCTTATGGAGAAAAGAAAATCGGAAAAAAATCGTCTCCGACCCCTTCCTTTTTTTTTCTTTTTATTTTGTAGTTGTGTGTGTGATTCAGCCACCATCATCATCTTCTATCTTTTTTTTCTTTAACACTAAAACTCTTTAGTTTTTTTGTGAACTATTCAGCAAATTTGCCCTTCAGTTGTTGTTGTAGTCGCTGGTGTTTTTGACGTAGTTGTTGCTGTTGCGTGTTGTGGATGGGGCTGAAGTGGTGGTTGTGATTGTAGTAGTAGTAGTAGTAGTAGTAGTAGTAGTAGTAGTAGTAGTAGTAGTAGTAGTAGTAGTAGTATCTTGGTTTAACGCTGTTTTACGATTTAAAATGAGCCAATTGCTTTATTTCACTCTATTTTTCATTCCTCCGTAATAGTATTAATACACGAGAGTGCCAAGGTAACGGCTCCGGTAAAAATGGGGCCATCATTATTTCTGCTTTGACATTCTTACTTTCAGAGACTTTCCGCCATGTTTCTTGTCAGTCCGACCTGCAAATGCCTAGAAGTTTCGAAAAAGCTGAAACTTTCCGTTTGAAATTAAAACAGAATTTAGCTTAAAAAAATAAAAAAATAATAAAAATAATTTTAAAAAAAACCAACAACAACAAACAAACAAACAAACAAACGGAAACACAACCTCAAAACAGTTTTTTGGGTAAATAAATCCAAAAAGAAAGCTTTCATTTTTTTTTCGGACTGGATACTCAAAAACAGAACATTCCCGCACAAAAGCTGGCCTTAACCTTTTGTTTGTATTCGGGAGGTTACAGAAGCGTTATCTTCGAATTTGTGAATATATGTTGATAATTAAATAATTGACAGAAATGTTTGAAAAATGTTGGAAACACAATCTTTGGAAAGATCTTGCATTTAATTATAGAAAGCAGTAAAATTATAAAAACCAAGTTTTCAAGCAAATCCTGCAATCCCCTAAATAATAAAAAAATGCAATTCCTAAACAATGAACTGTTTACGTAAATAATGCATTATTCAGCAATATTTTCAAAATAATAATTGAGTTTGCAAATTCTGTTTAAAAGTAATGCATTATTTAGGTAAACAAAAATTATTTCGTAACATTTCTAAATAACACATTATTTAACACAATGTACTAAATAATGCATTATATATGTTAAAATTCTTTTTGGCACCAATGCTACATCATGATTTATTTACGTACACAACGTATTGTTTTAGTAAATAATAGGTTATTTAGGGAAAAAATAATTTAGAGAAATTTTACATTGCGTGCAAACAAATGATTATTTTGAAAAATATGCTATATCATGATTTTTAGCTGAAGGTGGTTAGCTAATTAATGCATTATATATGTAAACAAACAATATTTTGAAACATTTCTAAATAATATATTATTTAACACAATCTTCTAAAAAAATGCATTACATAGGTAAACAATTCCTTATTTAGCAACAATGCCTTATTTCCCTATATCATGATTTATTTACCTAAACGATATATTGTTTAGGTAAATAGCCTAATAAGTTATTTATGGAGAAAATATATTATTTAGAGAAATCTTACATAGTTGGTTATAAGATGATTATTTTGAAAAATGTGCCCCTAAATAAAAGATTATTTAACTGAAAATGGTGAAAATAACTATTTTTCAAAGGGAATTTCATATAAACCTTTCATTTATAGCTATTCTACATCCCACGCTATGTTGGCAATGATTAGAATTTCATTACCGTTGTTGTTTCCGAACTATAACACTACTGCGCTCCCTTGTCATCTCCATCTTCCCATACGCTTGCGAAACATGGACCATCACAGCAGATCTACAACAAAGAATACAAAGCATGGAGATGAGGTGCTACAGAAGACTTCTGGGCATTTCCTATACCCAGCATATCACCAACAACAAAATCCGACAGACCATCACACAACAAGCCATTGGACAACACGATGACATGCTCACACAGTGCTGAAGAAACGGAAACTCCGATGATATGGCCACGTTACCACAGCATTAGGCCTTGCAAAGACCATCCTGAAAGGCACGGTGCATGGAGGCAGAAGGAGAGGGAGACAGAAAAAGAGGTGGGATGACAACATTTGAGCATGGACTGCTGGCTTAAGACTGAGCGAAGGCATAAGGGTTGCTGAGGACAGAGAATGATCATCTGTGGTGCCCCAACGACCTTCGAGTTATGGGATAGGATGGGATAGGATAGGACCTTTCTTCGCCCACAACAAACATTTTCTTTTTATGACTGGTTGTAAGGTTTATTTTTAACTTTTTTTTTTCAATCCGGATAATTCATACTTTCAAATTATGAAGGCGGAACAGGTTTCTATTGAGTTAATGTATTATTTGCTTAAATTATTGCGTATCGACATGCGTGTGTGTGTGTGTGTGTGCGTGTGTGTATGTGTTTGTTTGTGCATGTGTGTGCGTGCATGTGTGTGTACTTGTGTGTGCATGTGCGTGCGTGCATCGTAAATTGTCCTACTTCTTCCAGTTCTTTTTTTAATTTTCATTTAGCTACAATGCATAAAGACTCAAGTTTTTTAATTAATTATTATTATAGCACCGACTTTAGAGATCCTGACGCCCATGTCCTAGATGGTTAAGTGCTATTTACACAGGTACACCCAACTAGCACACACATTAAGGTACTAGGTCCCATAAATTCCATCCCCGCTCGCTCTGGATTGTGTTCAGTCCTTTCTTCCGCTTATATTCTTCCTTCTTCTTCTTCTCGTCCTCCAGCTAATACTTCATCATCATCAACATCATCATCATCATCATCATCATCATCATCATCATCATCATCATCATCATCATCATCATCATCATCATCATCATCATCATCATCATCTATCTATCTATCTATTCTTCTTTCTTCTTCGCCTTCTACTACTACCACTACTACTACTACTACTACTACTACTACTACTACTACTACTACTACTACTACTACTACTACTACTACTATTTCTTCTTCTTCTTCTTCATCCCCCTCCTCTTCTTCTTACTTTCTTCTTTTCTTCTTCCTCCTCCTCCTCTTCTTCTTACTTTTTTCTTCTTCTTCTTCTTTCTTCTACTTCTTCCTCTTCTTCTACTTCTTCTTCTTCTTCATCTCCTTCTTCTGATTCTTCTTCTTCGTTCTCCTCCTCCTATTTTGCTTCTTTTACTACTTCTTCTTCTTCAAGTCGTTCTTCTTCAATCTTGTATCTGAAATCGGAAACAAAAAGTTTCTCGTAGTGCCTTGCATACCCGCATGGAGCACTCAACGACTCTCTCATCCACATCGTATTCCCATCCGTCTTCTCGTCTTTCCGCGCCTCCTGCTCTCTGTCACACTCTGTCGCCCTTTCCCCGGCTGAGTGTCTCAGCTAATCTACTATAGAGAGACCTGCGCTATACAAGATTACATCATCATCATCATCATCATCATCATCATCATCATCATCATCATCATCATCATCATCATCATCATATTCTTCTTCTTCTTCTTCTTTTATCACCATCCTCATCGTCATCCTCATCATCAACATCATCATCAGCAGCAGCAAAATCTTCTTCTTCTGCTGTTATTACCATCCTCATCCTCCATCATCATCATCATCATCATCATCATCATCATCATCATCATCATCATCATTATCCTCATCATCACCATCAGCATCTTCTTCTTCTTTGTCTTCTTCTGTTCTCACCATCCTCCTCCTCCTCCTCCTCCTCATCATCATCATCATTATCATCATCGTCATCATCATCATATATCTTCTTCTTCTTCTGTTATCACCATCCTTATCAGCATCATCATCATCATCATCATCATCATCATCTTCTTCTTCTTCTTCTTCTTCTTTTTCTTATCCTCCTTTTTTACTGCTTCTACAGGAAACTGCTTTGAGAAACAGCGTTCTCACAAAACTGGCCCAGGGAATAGATGGTCTGTAGGGCAGCCCTGTCACCCGCGCAGAGCATCTGAGACGCACCAAAACAATCTAGTTTGCTTCTAAATAGCAGCCGCTGTCACCAAAGTTGGCCCTGAGATAAGATGAATCGTGACACACGCACTGTACGCCTGTTACTCGAAACAATCCTCTATTAAATAAAATTCTACTTTAAAAAATCCCCCAAAATTACGCTCTATCAAATTTGGCCCAAAGAAAAGAGGACACATCACGGCGATCTCCCCTTCTTTGATGCTTCTACAGTAAACTCTATGCATTGGGAAATTGACATTTACTATTTCAATGCCTGCGAATTTAAACTTTTGCACCTACCTCAATGGCTTCTTTAGTTTCTGTTTTGTTGCGACCACCGAATAGAGCAGCTGTTGTGCACGAAATGCGTTACATAAGATTGATTAAATAAATCAAATAAAAGATATACATCGCATGAAGATTTTGAGCCATTAATTTAGCATTTCCGCTTTTGCGATATTTGTATTTATTATTATGATTACTCAATGTTGAGAAAGATCTATAGCAGCACAAGTATATCAACTAACAAGTTAGTATCTCTGTTCTATGTCTCTATCGACGTGCGCGTGCAACCGATTGCTTCCCTTTACATGCTTTGAGCTCCATAGAGCGTCATCGGCCTGAAATAACTTTTTAGAAACTTCAAAACCCAGGGGAATTATGGGTAGAGAAATCCTTTTCTGAAATAACATCGGCTAAATCCTTCTTTAGTTTCTTTGCTCGAGCAAAGGCAACCTCATAGGTATGGAGCACTTCGTCCATTATAACTCCATCGCTGATAATACTGCTGACAAGTTTCTGCCTTTGTTCACTACCAGAAATATGCAGGTCCTCTCCCAACTTTCGTTTCATTTCAGCGAGCACATCTTCGCGAGAACAGATTTCCCAGAATTTTCTATTCTATTTTTAGGTTTGGGATATCCCCGTTTCAGCTTGTGGCTAAACGGGACCACCGCACGTCGACTAGGGGCAATACGAGATACTAACTTGTTAGTTGATATACTTGTGATAGCAGTGATTATGATTTTGGACTGAATTGACTAGGCCTGTTTCCACTAACCAAGCGACCTTGCCGCTAGTCCAGTATCAGAGATCTAACAAAAACATGCTGGATGTAGGCGGGTTTCCTCAACAGACTCTTATACTTCGATTGGGGTCAGACCGACTGCCTGTATAACCTTAGCAACAGCCCGATAACAACGAAACGTTTATTGTACTGTATCTTCCGACAAAGCCTTTTAGGGAAGCACATGTATTTATCTTGTCTGGTAGTAAATGCCCCTTTCTTCTTCTTCTTCTTCTTCTTCTTCTTCTTCTTCTTCTTCTTCTTCTTCTTCTTCTTCTTCTTCTTATTATTATTATTATTATTATCATTATTATTATTCTTTCTTACAAATGTATCAATCTTATTCTCATCATTGCAGGATGTTGCGGGATGGAGCGTGACATGACGTGAACGAGGGTTCAATGCAACCCCAAACCGGAAGTGTCATAAAAATTGTCAGAACGCATGCGTGGCGTGGCATTGCATCAGATTAAGCTCATCAAGACCCTTTATTAATACGAACAGGAAGTCGCAGTATAATTATGCAATCATTAAACTAAATAGAATAATTGTAGCAGGTGATGATGGGAAGGAGTAACTTTCCGTGCCATTAAAATGCAGCCGGGGTCGAGATTTAAAAAAAAAAGAGCAATTATTTTTAAATAAAAATGACAGATGATAGAAAGACAGAGACCGACTCTTTCTCGCTCTCCCCCCCCCCTCTCTCTCTCTCTCTCTCTCTCTCTCTGTGCTGTCTTTGTATATCCCTTCTCTCATCCTTATGTCTTTGTTACTGTTTATAATGGCGAAAAGGTTCATTTGTTGACTCTAGTGTCATTAGAACGTTCACACAAGTATATCAACTAACAAGTTAGTATCTCGTATTGCCCCCAGTCGACGTGCGGTGGTCCTGTTGCCCTTGGTTTTATCCACACGCTATCCCAAACCTAAAAATAGAATAGAGAATTCTGGGAAATCTGTTCAAGGGAAGTAACTGATAACTAGCTACGGTTGAAGTCATGGTCGCCATTTCTCGCGAAGATGTGCTGGCTGAAATTAAACGAAAGTTGGGAGAGGAACTGCATATTTCTGGTAGTGAACAAAGGCTTTGCTCAATTATCGAAGGAGAACACGATGGATTTATAGAAACATGCACACATGTATGTGAGCTCAGTGCAGGCGATCGTGAGTCGCTTCGATGTGATGGTTCATTTATCGCTTGCATCACACTGTATAATGCACATGCAAGTTCTGTCAAAGATAATTATGATGATTTGAGCATAATTATGTTCGATTCCGTACCGCTTGGAAGGTGGGGTGGAAAAGTTCAATCATGGTGATGATCAATCCTATTTTGCAATGGTGGTTAGGCCTACTTTATTGACTATGGACACGGGTACTTACCTTTTGTATTTTGTGTGCTTTTTGTTCTGTCGGCCTTGAGTGTTTGCGTCGCCTTGGCTCGTTGTACTTTGTTGTGGTCTCGCTCTCTTTTGATTTGTGAAAGCAAATTCAAATTATATTGTTTTCCAGCAGCATGCGAGGTCAAATTAGACGAATTCAGATCTAACCAATCTTCTTGTGACGCCATTTTGCGTGTGTCTCGTGTGCCATGCACTAATCGCGAAGAGACGTCATTTCAGAAAATGATTTCCCTACCCATAATTCCCCTGGGTTTTGAAGTTTCTAAAAAATTATTTTATGCCGATGACGCGCTATGGAGCGCAAAGCATGTAAAGGGAAGCAACCGGTTGTACGCGCACGTCGACAGAGACATAGAAGGGAGATAGTAACTTGTTAGTTGATATACTTGTGAACGTTCATCATTGCCGATTTGGCTGATTGTGGAAAGATAGTTCTGGAGCCATGTTCCAAGCACCGAGGTGTATGGACAATGGGTGCAACCTTATCTCTCCTGCTTGAGGGCGAAGCTACCGCCATCTTCATACTAAAGTATTTATTTATCAAAAGTCTACACAAGCGATCGCAGACAAACACCCACCATATTACAAAGAAAATTACAACTGCTTGAATGAACATTGAATGAACATTGAGGTTTAACGTCTACACCCACCATTGGCGATAAGGCAGACGGGGATAACCATCCAGGGAAAGAGGGGTAGGGATCTGAATCAACACTGAACCACCAAAGCAATCATACTGCTAAAATGGACAGTGAAAATGGCCACATTTTATATTGCCCACCACGGGATTCGAACCTGGGTCATCGGTGTGCCAGGCGAACGCTCTACCAATTGAGCTACGGCGGTGGGAAAAAATGTTTGCTTACATTAGATCCAGTAGTGACGCTTGCAATCTTACGAATTCATGGCATATTCATAACAAAGTTATTCTTCTGCATATACGCGGGCGTGACAAACTCACGTACGCCTTTTTGATAGCACTGAAGAGACAGATCATGGTGGCCAAGTTGCGACCCCGTTCGTTGGATATGGATATATGAGTTCTGTATGTATAACGGTCGCTTTGCGTCACTGAGAGTTTGTGTGAAAGAAAAGGGAAAGAGTGACAATCCATAATTTTGTACATCAGTCTTCAAGGCCACAAGACAACTGAAATCTTCCTGGAGCCGGTGCCTTCTGTTTCCCAAGAGATCGATCTTCGTCAGTCAATGAGGCGAGAAAAGCCGAGTGAGACCGCCAGGCTGTGAAAGGGGATAGGTAATAAAGCCGCTTCGCCATTAACCTTATTTAATCAGCAAGATGGTCTGCCACACACGGATGAAGAGTATGAAAGACCGCCGTACCTGATGCTCAAGATACTTGCCGAAGTTGACATCTACCTATTATATACTCTGTATGTATCGCAGAGAATGGTCATCTGAGAGCAGTCAACGGAAGTCCGTGTGGAAGACAAGTGTGCAAAATTTAATTGAACTGCAACTGCAATTCAGTATGCATCGCAGAGACAATGAATATCAGAGACTAGTTGGTGGAAGACCCACAAAGTTCAACATGCATCAACCCAGTTTTGAATCAGCTATCTCTGTACAAAGAAGATTTTTTTTTATTATGAAGGAGAACAACTGGTGTTTAAATGTCACACGAAAGATCCCATACTTTAACATAAGAGTTTGCCTTGGGGGAAAAAAACGACCTTGGCAAAATCATAGGTTATTATTTTACTGATGTTTTCTTTAAAGCTGCAATACCGCGAGAAGACTTCTGGACATTTTCCATACCCAGCACATCACCAACGACGAAGTCCGACAGACCATCACACAAGCCATTGGACAACACGATGATACGGAAACTCCGATGGTTTGGCCACGTCACCAGAGCATCAGGCCTTGCAAAGACCATCTTGCAAGGCACGGTGCTAGGAGGCAGAAGGAAAGGGAGACAAACAAGAGGTGGGAGGACCACATTTGAGAATGGACTGGCTTGACACTGAGCGAAGCCATGAGGGTTGCTAAGGACAGAAAAAGATGGAGTATGCTGGTTAAGCGATCATCTGTGGTGCCCCAACGATGTTCGAGTTACGGGATAGGATAGGATAGGATAGGATAGGGTAGGATAGGATAGGATAGGGTAGGATAGGACCGCCAGCAAATGTGACTGTCTTCAAAGAAGCCCCACGTTCTCTACTTGTCTGATAATGCATGATTAGAAGAAAGCAAAGGAACTTCCTATCCTATCCTATCCTATCCTATCCCTTAACTCGGAGGTCGTAAGGGCACCACAGATGATCGTTTAACCACCATACTCAATCTTTGTAAGTCCTCAGCAACCCTCATGGCTTCGCTCAGTGTTAAACCAGTCCATTCTTGAATGTTGTTCTCCCACCTCATCTTCGGTCTCCCTCCTCTTCTACCTCCTTGCACCGTGCCCCGCAGGATGGTCTTTGCAAGGACTGATGATCTGGTGACGTTGCCATACCATCGGAGCCTCAAAGGAACTTCGCGTAAGTTTAAAAACATTATCTACTACTGCATGCTGACGTCCACGATTTAGTCAGATATTCGCGGTTGTATGTAGATGAAATAAACTATTTAACCTAATTTGAGCAAGGATATTATATGGAGAGTTAAGCATCATGAATCCACCCGTACTTTCCATGACTGGACTATAGGCTAAGCTGGCTTAATTTATTAGCCCTCTGCTGAGACAATTCAATAGCTGTGTTCTGCATGAAACAACAGTACATAATACATCACATCACGACCTGTTTGTATGTTGGCGTGTTGTATGTGTTGTATAAGGTTTAATGCTCTTTGTAAATAGCTTTTTTTATTTTTATTTTTAAACCTTTTGTACATATATCCCACCCACCCCAGCCACCCCCAGCGATATATCAAGGTGTTTTAGTCCTCTTTGACTTCAATGCATTATGGACTTTAATAAAGATATACTACTACATCACGACATCAATCTAATTTGAGAAGCTATGAGCAGAGATATAAAACTAAACAGGCAACGGGATATCTCAGTTAACAGAGCGGCGAGCTCGGTATTGATTGATTGATTGTTGCTTTAGGTCCAGCGGACTCTTCCGAGCCAAATCAGGACCGGACAACCCCCAATCCGCATAAAAGATCTGCCGAAACAACCCTAGTGGGAAAATTGAATGCCCTCCACCGGCCAGTCACTTTACAATAAAGACATCCCACGCAGGGGACGGCTGAGGCTTTACCCCAACTACTCGAACCCCCGGTTACAAAAACAAAATAGAATACAAACATCATTATAAATCATCAACAAAACACATACATATAAAATGCCTATAGTGCAAAATAATACAATCATAGGAAGCCCTAGTGACCGACCACCCGGCAGAAAGCGTCCAACACTCCCAAGCTGATCCAACAGACCTCATACACAAACAAGGAGTCTTGTCCAGGAAGAGTTTTCAAGAAAAAAGGCAGGTCATTGATCTAGCAAAGAAGAAGATAGTATAGCAGAGTGATAGGACAGAGCAGGAATGGGAAAGAGTAAATGGGGAAGACAGCGACAGTGGGAATTTAAAGCACTAAATTTCCATAAAGTGGGGATACTATTTATACTGAAAACCCCCGGCACTCCAACGGGGGTACTGTTGCCGCAGTGAATCTGTCTTGCCTACAAAGGAAAGACAGGTTTTCAACTGGGGCTTTCACTTTTCCCTTTATAGGTTAGAACAATCTACAGTGGCAAGATTGCTCATGACCCCAAGGGGTGCGAGCTCGGTAGAGACGTTGCGGGTTGGATTCCCGGTGGCCCGGACATAAACACTGGCTGTGAGCACTGGCCATCTTACTGTTGCTATTAATCTGATGGTGGTTTCAGTGTTTGGTTTTCTCTTCTACTCCATCCCCTAGGCCGCTTAGGATTGCGTTCAGTCGTCGTCTGAGCGTCAGACTGTGCGCCAAGGCAGCCAGTGGGCGTCTCGAGTTAGATCCTGTATCGGACAGCGCCTTGAGCAGCTCTTGAGCTGAAACAGCGCTATATAACAATGACAAATAATAAAGAGCGTAGAGAGTGAAGGTGGGAAAGGACGGGGTTAGCATCGGAAGAAGACCGAGAAAGCTATTCTAAATAAAACTCCATGAATTAATTTGTTTTATGCTGGTGCTAGACTGATCAGTCCTCTGGTAGTCCAATAAAGAGCTGCGGTCTGTATGGAGCGGCAGTACATCACCTGTCACTAAATCAGCCTAATTCTGTTAATGACTTCCCGTGGGAAGGTTCTTTAACACGCTCGTACATTCACTGTGACAGATACACACTGTTATTGATTATTTTAGTCCTGTAGATTCCGATACCCTTATTAGCATTGACAACATAAACAGTATTTGTAGTCGCAATGAAGGCTATTTTGTGGGATTGAGACGCGTTTGTACTATTATAATATATCAGTGTTTTGTTTGGTATACCTTATTTTTATTTTCGTTCCGAAGTCCATTCAGATACCCATAGCGGCCTTGAGAATACTAATACAGTATTTGTGCTACCTAGTGGTTTAGTTCTAGTACTCAGTCATAAAGCTTTCAGGTAAACTTTATTAAGATGACACGAGTTCGCATCAAAGTGTATGCAACAGCACCCCCACCCCTCACCCCCCACTCCACTCCACTCCACTCCTCTCCTCTCTCTCTCTCTCTCTCTCTCTCTCTGTATTGCGTTAGATGTTAGGTGTTAGATTTCAATTTATTAAAGATTAAATTAGCAATCTACGATTCAGTTATTTTGTACTGAACTCCAAAACTGACGTGGTTTTTTTTTCAAAAGCAGTCCAACACATATGTCTCCTGTGTATGTACAGTTTAAATCGAAACTACTTATTCGCGTTTTGTCTTCATTGAGATATTTGAACAACAGATCGGTAGTGCATGTGAACTGCCGTGCACATACTACCCACACTTATAAGAAAGTCTAATATCTCTAACTAGTGAACACACTATAAATAAATTGAATTAAATTGAACTGAACTGAAGTCTCCAAACTCATAGACCGAGGGACAAAGTAGTTGACAGATCTAAGTGAAAAAAGGCAAGGATAAAAACAAAGCCCTGGGGTAAACCCGAAAGAGAACAGAGTAGGGCTGAAACTATCCCAAAGGAACACCGGTCGTTCGAGTCAGTAGTTTTAGGGTTTATTTGCTGGAAATGTTAATTTGCTGCCCTCAATAAGCCAGACTAATTTTAATGCTTTGTTGTCCAGAATTATTTACTTCTGTTGTTCCTGGATCATCGACTTAACTATTTATTGTTGCCCGCACGTGGCCCAGAAGCAAATGTATTTTGTGTTACTAATCACACACTATATGCGGAGATTTTTGTTGTTGTTGAGGATGGGTTGAGGATTTTTTGAACATGTTGATAATGCTATGTCAATGTTATTATTGAATACATGCATTCCGGAAAAAGGTTTTGTGTCAGTGTGAAAATATTTGTGGATATGATCAGTGGTGCTTAAGAAATAGAATAGATCTTTGGGTTGATGACGATGGCTGGCAAATGGTTTTTTCCTGCTTTCACTGTTTTATTGGTAACGTTGCTTTTTTAACATAATGTTTTAATAGATCTATGCAGTTTAGCGTGGCTAATAACAGAATATGTACATTTTCAGGGGTTAGTCACCTGCGAAAAACAATGTTTAAATAATTACCATTAATAATTATTAATTTTTGCTCGGGGGTTTCAGCCACCAGACTTTAGTTCTTTGTTTAAATGCAGGGGAAAATGGGACTCTGTGGAAAAAAAGAACAGTCGTTAAGTTCTTCGTTGTCGTTTGTATGTGTTATTGTTGCATGTGTTATTCAGCTGAACACAATCGGGACTGAATTTTCTATAGACGTACGGTATAATTGTAGCCCTTGCCCGTGTCCAATGAGCTTTCTTCCCCCTCCCCCCATCCCAATTCATTCTCGTTGTTTTCTTATTCATTTTCCTCATCTTCTTCTCCATCCTCCTCCTCTGCTTTCCTTCCTGCTCGTCTGCTTTTTCTTCTTGCTGCGGATATCCAACAAAGAACACGCGAAAAGGGTTAAAATTACAGTGGTCGATTAGCAGTAGTCAATGCAGTTAGGCAATCTAGCTGCAACAGATTCTATCCTATCATATCCTATCCCGTAACTTGAAGGTCGTTGGGACACCACAGATGATCGTTTAACAAGCGTACTTCATCTTTCTCTGTCCTCAGCAACACTCATGGCTTCGCTCAGTGTCAATCCAGTCCATTCTCAGATGTTGTCCTTCCACCTCTTTTTCGGTCTCCCTCTTCTTCTGCCTCCTTGCACTGTGCTTTGCAGGATGGTCTTTGCAAGGCCTGATGCTTTGGTGACATGACCATACCATCGAGGTTTCCGTTTCTTCACCACTGTGAACATGTTATCGTGTTGTTCAATGGCTTGTGTGATGGTCTGTCGGACTTCGTCGTTTGGTAATGTGCTGGGTATTGGAAATGCCCAGAAGCCTTCTGTAGCACCTCATCTCCATGCTTTGTATTCTTCGTTGGAGATCTGCTGTGAGGGTCCATGTTTCGCAAGCATATAGGAAGATGTAGATGACAAGGGAGCGCAGCAGCCTTACCTTGGAATGTAAACTGATGGTCCTGTCTTTCCAAATGGGCTTCAGCCTTGTCAGGGCAGCAGTTGTTTGTGCGATCCTGGAGAGGACTTCCTGGCGACAACAGTTTCTAGAAGAAGAAAAAAAGGATTCCAAGCTTTTGAAGGAAATGGTAATGCCTTTGTGTTCAAATTTCTCAATTGCACCTCCATGATTCTGGTAGTTGATTAAATAATACGCAAGTACTGCCTTCCTCGCTATTTTTTAAAGGGGGGGGGGGGATGAGGGGGATGGAAGGGGTACAATAAAGATTTAGAATCTGAAATGAAAATATATTTTGATAGATAGGCCCCGTCTTAAATTCCTACTGTGGAGAAAGAGGCGGGGTTTCACTATTAGGGTGTCATTTTTTTTAAATGTTGTCTTGGACTTCCTCTTTATTACAAAGAAAAGTCGACTGTGAGGGAGGCTAAGATAGTGGTGCTACTAACATTCTCAAGATTGTCGTGCAGTATTTGTCTTCTGACACAGCTTGATGTTCCATGATAGGTGACGTGTGTATACACCATTGTGGTATCTTGGTGGCGCAGTTGGTTAGGCGCCTGTTTCCTACTATGCTGAAGATCGCCGGTCCCAATTCCGCAGAGGACAAACTTCTGTGATTTTGGTAATGAGACTTTTTCGTGTCACAGAGAGTCTCTCTCTCTCTCTCTCTCTCTCTCTCTCTCTCTCTCTCTCTCTCTCTCTCTCTCTCTCTCTCTCTCTCTCTCTCTCTCCCTCTTTTAATAATGGTAATTGGATGCAGTTTCAATCAAAGATTTACAAACTAAATTCGACTTCCTTTCCGTCTTCTCAGAAGGATCTTCCATGCCTTTACACTACATGTTTGAGTGATAAATAATTAAATGTGTCTTTGTTATGTATGTACGAGCCTGTCTGTTAGTCCTGATTATTGCCGCGAGTTTGATTGGTGATTGGGAGGAAAAAGCGTGTGGATAGCATCCAGTATTATTATTATTATTATTATTATTATTATTATTATTATTATTATTATTATTATTATTATTATTATTATTATTATTAATTTATTAATTAATTTAATTAATTAAATTATTTATTTATTTATTTATTTATTTATTTATTATTATTATTATTATTATTATTATTATTATTATTATTATTATTATTATTTTACCACTTAGGGTTAAACAGCATTTTTAATTTTAATTAATGGAGACAGTAAAATATCACCAAGAAGTTTAAACTGAATGCATAACAGTTAAAACTTCCTTGTTTTAAACAGTTGACTACTACTACTACTACTACTACTACTACTACTACTACTACTACTACTACTACTACCACCACTAACAATAACAATAATAATAGTTCACCACCTTTGCTCGGGAGAATAGTGTCACGTGGGGTTTATGGGCTCTGCACAATGGAATTATGGACCCTCACGTTTATTCGGTGGGAACTGCTAGTAAGTCACCCTATGAATTACTTTAATAAATTTATTTGTTTAGCTCGTTCTGTGTTAAGGTTGGGGTACAGAAATAGATAGAAAAATGGTAAAAGATTACTGTCACACTAGCTTTCACACGGCTATGAATCATATGTAGTCCAGCCACTTGATAACAGTTAAAATCACACATTTATTTCTTCTACTCTATACAAGATTCTCTAAGTACTAATCTAACTTAAAAAGTCTCAGTTACTGCTAATAGTTCGATCGCTGATCGCTAGGCAGCTGTTATATCTTCCTCGGGCACTTGCTATTAACTTCATGTAGATTTGGACTACTGTGGTCCGTTTTACAGTTTCTGAAGAGTTGGACTACTGTGGTCCGTTTTACAGTTTCTGAAGAGTTTAAGTGCACCTTCGTTGATTACACTTAACTTTCTGATGGTGCGGTCGAAGTCCTTCTGTGAGGTAGCTTCTGGTACACCTTTGTCGTTGTGTAGTTGGGTTCCCTTGCCACGCTGTGGGGTCTGACAGGGTGTTTTTCAAGGTAGCTCTTTCCGACTTGTGCGTTAGAGGCTCCTCAACCAACTAGTCGTTTCTGTGGAGTGGGATGCACAGGATAGCTCGGGATAGCTCGCCTGCTCGTCTGTAATATAAGAGACGAAATTCTGCACAACCCTGAATAATCGGTTTGTGCAGAGCGTCTCACTGAAAGCCAAAGTAGCCCTCAGTGATAGCTCCACATCTCTATACATAAGCGACGAACATTCTGCTACTTCCGGGTTCCACTGGAATCTCACTCTAAATTCCTATACATACATAAATATCAATCGTGTCTAACTATACACATACAGAATTAATAATATTATAAACATTCAGTGGTACAGCCACTGGTCTGCAAACATACATATAAGTTAAACAACAGTGGTTCCGTATGGTATGCAACATGGCGGCGCAACCGGTCGTGTTTCGCCTCGTGGTAGGCTCTTCCACGTGGTCACGCAAATTCGGATTAACAATTCACATTTATGCATAGCAAATTCTTCAAACATAATTTCAACAATAATACAAATATATCACGATGAAACAGAAGGGTGTTCATTTACCTGTTTGACAAGTTCAGGCCCGTAGTGACTTGATAGAATTCTAAGATTCTAAGTCCTGCTTCCTGGTCTAAGTGTGGAGAGATTTCTCTGCTAGCTTTCTAGCTGTTAACACTTCGGTGTATTCCTCCCAACTGACCAAAGCTGTGTTACGCTCGGACCCAGTCAAACTGGCTCGAACCGCTTTGTCTAAGCTCTCATTGGGTAAAATGTTTACGACTCTCGCACACAGTGTTGATTAACTACGCAGCGTGGGTCGGGCTCGCGGTGTGTACTTTAATTGCTGCTGGGTAATACACTGACTCTCTACTGTTACAACTACTACACATGGCTAAATAGTAAATGAGCAGAGTTAAAACTAGCCAGGTCATGACAGGCTCCCTCAACTGAAAAAAGGCGATGACTACTGGATTCGACCTTTTTCTACTACAGAGCCTAGTTTAACACTGCACTATCCTAGGGTCCTATTTACGAACTAATTAAGTTGCTCTACCTGAGCTGCAATGCTGTGCCAGGTAGCTATGGACACTAGTGACAGGGTTTTATTGGGCGGGGACGAATTCTGGTGCTGTGGCCCTTAGTTGTGATGGGTGGGCGACAGCTGCGGTGTCCTCCACGAGATGGCGACTGAGGTAGTCGGCTCCGTGGTTCTCTTTGCCGGGGATGTACTCGATCTGGAATGAGTACGCCTGAAGGGTGAGTGCCCATCGCATCAGGCGAGAGTTCAACGACTTGGAGGCTGCCAGGAACGATAGTGGTTGGTGGTCCACCTGAACTGTGAAGTGGGTCCCATACAGGTAGAGTTGGAATTTCTGTATGGCCCAGACTAGTCCAAGACATTCCTTCTCCGACGTGGCGTAGTGGGTCTCGGCGGGTCTCAATTTTCTGCTGGCGTAGGCGACAGGGAATAGCGTCTCTGCATTCTTGGGGTCGCGCTGTAGCAGTACTGCTCCGAGGCCTAAGTCGCTTGCGTCGGTGCGAAGAACGAATGGCTGAGTCAAATCGGGTAGGTGGAGTACTGGCGCCGATGTCATTCTGTCCTTGAGTGCTTGGAAGGCTGTCTCACATTCCGCTGTCCAAACTACTTTGTCCGGGGCGATTTTCCGGGTTCCATTTGTCAGTGGTACGGCGATGCTGTTGTAGTTGGGGATGAACTTCTGGTAGAAGCCGCAGAGTCCTAGAAACGACTGTACTTCCTTTTTGGTCTTGGGCCTAGGAGCGTCGAGTAGGCGTTTCACTGTCTTCTCTACCGGTCGCAGGCTTCCTTGACTTATGGTGTGTCCCAGA
Source organism: Oncomelania hupensis (assembly GCA_036898135.1). Taxonomy (NCBI): domain Eukaryota; kingdom Metazoa; phylum Mollusca; class Gastropoda; order Littorinimorpha; family Pomatiopsidae; genus Oncomelania; species Oncomelania hupensis. The sequence goes on from CM072512.1 coordinate 45,898,484, forward strand.
AATTCTAGTTCTGTGAATCCAATCTGACATTTGGTGGGTCTTGCCGTCAATCCCGTGTCTCTGAGGCGGGCGAGTAGTTGTTGTAGGAGCGTGACATGTTCCTCCCACGTAGGCGTAGCGATGAGGATGTCGTCCATAAACGAATGTAGGTGCTCGCTGCTCAGGGGTGCCAGGAGTTTTCGCATCATGGCGCTGAAGATGCTGGGTGCGTTGTGGAGTCCGAATGGAAGTACATTGAACTCGAAGTGTCCTTCCATAGTGCTAAACGCTAGGTACTTTCGGACTTGCGGTTGCACTGGTATCTGGTAGTATCCTTTGCTGAGGTCGATACGTGAGAAGTACTTCGCTCGCTGTAGCTTGGCAAATAGGTCTGTCTGGTCCGGGAGTGGCTCTGGCTGGAACTGCGTTACCGCATTCAGGAGTCTGAAGTCGATGCACAGTCGATGCTCTCCGTTGGGTTTTCGCAACAATACCGTGCCTGCGCTGTAGGGTGAGGTAGACTCTGAGATGATTCCGGCTGCCAGTAAGGTGTCTATCTCTGCCTTGATGGCTCGCTGCTGAGACAGTGGCATCGGGTAGAGCTTCTGGCGGACGGGTGTTGGGTCGGTCACCGTTAAGGTTACTTCGACGAGGTCTGTCCTCCCTGGTCGGTCTGTTAGCACAGTCTGATGTTGTCGAATGACCTGTCGTACTTGCTGTTGCTGTTTAGCGGCTAGGTCTCCGTTGAGTATCACGTCTTTGTAGGTTTCTTTGGAGTGCAGGGGATACTCTACTGCATTGGTCTCCATGCTTTCTCCTTCTTCCGCGATGGCGATGGCTAGCAAGTTGTGCGTGCTGGGGGTCGCTGGTCGGTCCGTGTATTTCTTGAGGAGATTGATGTGGTGGTATCGGGCTCTCCCGTTCACCTCTACTTGGTAGACTGTCTTGGATTTCTTGGCAGTCACCCGGTACGGTCCTCTCCAAGCGATGTCCAGCTTGTTGGTTCCACTTGGAAGTAAGAGTAGCACTTGATCGCCGACTTGCAGCTCTCTGTCCTTCGCGTGGCGGTTGTAGTACTTCGCCTGACGGGCTCTTGCCTTCTTCAGTGCTTCACCAGCTTTCTTCCACGTTGCTTTGAGGGTTTCCTGCAGGTCTGCGACGTACTTGGTGGCACCTCTTGGTGTGTCGTCTATCTTGGCCTCCGTCCAACTTCTGCGTAGGGCTTCTAGCAGTCCGGCTAGAGGTCTGCCGAATAGCAATGTTGACGGTGTGTAGCCTGTGGCTGCATGGGGTGTTTCTCGGTATGCGAACAGTGCCGCATTCACGTAGGTGTCCCACGCTTCTGGATTGTCGTCGGCGACTTTCCTGAGTATGGTGAGAAGGGTTCCATTCAGTCTTTCTACTTGTCCGTTGCTGGCTGGGTGGTATGGTGGTGTGCGAATGTGATGAACTTGTATCAACTCGAACACATCTTGCATCAGGCGGCCGGTGAACTGAGATCCGTTGTCCGTTCTAATGCTGTCCGGGAATCCGACTCTGGTAAAGATGGCGATGAGTGCATCTGCAATCTTCTTGGTGTCGATCGCTGGCCACGGGACTGCTTCGCACCACATCGTACATGCGTCGACGAGTGTGAGTAGAAATCTGTTCCGCTTCTTGGTCATGGGCAGTGGTCCTACTATGTCTACTGAGACTTGCTGGAATGGCACGCCGACTACTACCGATGGTCCTAAGGTAACTGGTACGGTGTGATGTCGCGGGGAATATCGTTGACATTGGTGGCAAGATTTCACGTAGCGCTTGACATCCTCCGTGATTCCTGACCAGTAGTAGTGTGCGCTGATTCTCTGCACTGTGGCTCCAATTCCCATGTGTCCGCTGAGTGGCATGCTGTGGCCTAGTTCTAGTACTTGGGCTCGAAGGGTGGCTGGTAGTACTAGTTGGGTGTGATCTCCATCTCCTTGTCGATGAAGAATTCCCTCTTCCATGTAGAAGTCTCCCTTGTGCGGGGGTGTGTGCGCCTTGGGTAGCTTCTGGAAGCACTTCGCTATCGAGGTGTCTTCTTTCTGTGCTGTTTTGATCTCTTCGAGTCCTGGATTCGGAGCGAACTCGGGCTGGGGTCGTTGGGTTTTAGCTTGGGCCCTGGTTTGCACTGCAGCTATCTCTACAGTTTTGGGGGGCGTGCCTAAGAACACATACCTACAACCTAGCACTAGATCATACAGGGGTTTCTGTAAAACAGCTGCTTGGATTCGTCCTGTGACGTACCTACTCTCTACTTCGATCCAAGCTATTGGGCAAGTAGTCGTCGGTTTCGTCAAGTCTGCTCCTTGTAAGTCGACTGTCTTGTCTGTCAAGTCCGCGCGCGATACAAGAGATTCGCTAACTATCGCGTCGTATGATAGACCTGTGTCATACAGACAGTTCGCTTCTTTTCCGTTGACCTTGACCGTGTCTGTCACCGATGGGTGATCTCCGATAGTGTGTGGCTTGTTACCGCTGCTTTGAGTTAGAACTCTGTGCGCTGGCCGGCTTTCGCGCTCTTCCCTACGTTGTGCGGCCAACTTGAAACATTCTGCGGTGGAGTGATTGTTTCTGTTGCAGAACGAGCAATACCGTCTCTGTTCTGCGGGACCTCTTTTCCCGAATTCCGTGTTGGGTCCTTTAGTTTGCCCAGGTCTGGGGTTATTCGGCTTATTCGCGGTGCGCTCTTCCCGGTTAGGGCTTCGTTTCTGTGCCTCTTTCCCGTTAGGCTTTAGGTCTCGCCTGAAGCTCTTGGCTTCTCCGTGTGCGGCCACGTACCTATCTGCGACCTTGACCAGATCTTCCAGTCTTTCCGCGCCCTGCTCTACTGAGAATGTTCTCAGCTCGGGGGTCATGGTTTCCCGTAGCTGTTCCCATACTAACAGTTCTGTCAGTCCATCATACGTCTTAGCCGTGGCTGACTGGCTAATCCACTTATCCAGCGTTGTGGACAACCGATCCGCGAACTGCGCATAGCTCTCTCCTTTCACTCTCCGGTTGGTGCGGAATTTTTGCCGATAGCATTCTCCTGTCAGTTCGAATCCCGTTAGGAGTGCCTCTTTTACTTTGTGATAGTCAGTCACTCTGTCAGTCGGTAGCTTACTGTAGATGTCATAAGCCTTTCCTCTAAGCCCTTGACTAAGCTTAAAAGACCAATGGGTGGGATCTAGTTTGTACTCTGTTGCTAGATGCTCAAACCTAGTCAGATAGAGATCTAGACCTTCTTCTCTCTCATTGAATGTTCCCAGTGGAAATGACATTCCTTGTACAGGGTTGGATGCTACCTCTAGCTGATCTGAGTGGGAAGGGGTTGAGGAAGAACTTGAAGCTCCTGATCCCAATCTTCTTAGCTCTAACTCATGCTGTCTGTCTTTTTCCTTTTCTGCCCTTTCATACTCCCATCTCCTACTTTCTGCTTCTCTCTCTGCTGCTAATGCTGCCTTCTTCTGTTCTCTTTCTGCCTCTAGCTCTAATTTCCTCGTTTCTCTCTCTGCCTCTAATTTCTTCTGCTCTGCTTCTAATGCTAGTTTCTTCTGCTCAGCTTCTAATTTCTTTGCCTCTCTCTGCCTCTAATTCTGCTTTTTTCTGTTCTCTCTCTGCGGCTCTCTCTGCCGCTTCGAGTTTCTTCGCCTCTCTCTCTGCTGCTCTCTCTGCCTTAGCCTCCTGTTTCTCTACCTCTGCATTGATATACGCAATTAGGTCTCCCCCTGCTAAGTGTAAAGCTTCCCCTAATTCCTTGAAGCGCAATCTCAAGGCCACTGGGTCCGACATTGTCAAACGTGTCTATGAACAACCTCTGAATCACGTGGAATACCAAAACACTAGCAATATTGCAAGTCAATATCAACACTGCAAAGACCACAAAATTCGCAATCAATAATAGAATAAAACAAGAGTCAATTGGCATACAACAGTTATTTAAGCAAAACCTGCAAAAGAACAATGCAACATACAGGCACAAAAATAATTGAAGCCAAAAAAGTTTTTAACTAAGGAATAGTGCACCCAAACTGATCAGTGTTATACCCTTACACTATTCTAAGTTATTCTACTACTCCTACTGTTATCTAATTTTATTGTACTTAGGTCCGGTTATACCCAATTCCTATTATACACAGATCCTAGCTAGGCTCGCCAATTAAAGTGTCACGTGGGGTTTATGAGCTCTGCACAATGGAATTATGGACCCTCACGTTTATTCGGTGGGAACTGCTAGTAAGTCACCCTATGAATTACTTTAATAAATTTATTTGTTTAGCTCGTTCTGTGTTAAGGTTGGGGTACAGAAATAGATAGAAAAATGGTAAAAGATTACTGTCACACTAGCTTTCACACGGCTATGAATCATATGTAGTCCAGCCACTTGATAACAGGTAAAATCACACATTTATTTCTTCTACTCTATACAAGATTCTCTAAGTACTAATCTAACTTAAAAAGTCTCAGTTACTGCTAATAGTTCGATCGCTGATAGTCTAGGGCAACTGTTATATCTTCCTCGGGCACTTGCTATTAACTTCATGTAGATTTGGACTACTGTGGTCCGTTTTACAGTTTCTGAAGAGTTGGACTACTGTGGTCCGTTTTACAGTTTCTGAAGAGTTTAAGTGCACCTTCGTCGATTACACTTAACTTTCTGATGGTGCGGTCGAAGTCCTTCTGTGAGGTAGCTTCTGGTACACCTTTGTCGTTGTGTAGTTGGGTTCCCTTGCCACGCTGTGGGGTCTGACAGGGTGTTTTTCAAGGTAGCTCTTTCCGACTTGTGCGTTAGAGGCTCCTCAACCAACTAGTCGTTTCTGTGGAGTGGGATGCACAGGATAGCTCGGGATAGCTCGCCTGCTCGTCTGTAATATAAGAGACGAAATTCTGCACAACCCTGAATAATCGGTTTGTGCAGAGCGTCTCACTGAAAGCCAAAGTAGCCCTCAGTGATAGCTCCACATCTCTATACATAAGCGACGAACATTCTGCTACTTCCGGGTTCCACTGGAATCTCACTCTAAATTCCTATACATACATAAATATCAATCGTGTCTAACTATACACATACAGAATTAATAATATTATAAACATTCAGTGGTACAGCCACTGGTCTGCAAACATACATATAAGTTAAACAACAGTGGTTCCGTATGGTATGCAACATGGCGGCGCAACCGGTCGTGTTTCGCCTCGTGGTAGGCTCTTCCACGTGGTCACGCAAATTCGGATTAACAATTCACATTTATGCATAGCAAATTCTTCAAACATAATTTCAACAATAATACAAATATATCACGATGAAACAGAAGGGTGTTCATTTACCTGTTTGACAAGTTCAGGCCCGTAGTGACTTGATAGAATTCTAAGATTCTAAGTCCTGCTTCCTGGTCTAAGTGTGGAGAGATTTCTCTGCTAGCTTTCTAGCTGTTAACACTTCGGTGTATTCCTCCCAACTGACCAAAGCTGTGTTACGCTCGGACCCAGTCAAACTGGCTCGAACCGCTTTGTCTAAGCTCTCATTGGGTAAAATGTTTACGACTCTCGCACACAGTGTTGATTAACTACGCAGCGTGGGTCGGGCTCGCGGTGTGTACTTTAATTGCTGCTGGGTAATACACTGACTCTCTACTGTTACAACTACTACACATGGCTAAATAGTAAATGAGCAGAGTTAAAACTAGCCAGGTCATGACAGGCTCCCTCAACTGAAAAAAGGCGATGACTACTGGATTCGACCTTTTTCTACTACAGAGCCTAGTTTAACACTGCACTATCCTAGGGTCCTATTTACGAACTAATTAAGTTGCTCTACCTGAGCTGCAATGCTGTGCCAGGTAGCTATGGACACTAGTGACAGGGTTTTATTGGGCGGGGACGAATTCTGGTGCTGTGGCCCTTAGTTGTGATGGGTGGGCGACAGCTGCGGTGTCCTCCACGAGATGGCGACTGAGGTAGTCGGCTCCGTGGTTCTCTTTGCCGGGGATGTACTCGATCTGGAATGAGTACGCCTGAAGGGTGAGTGCCCATCGCATCAGGCGAGAGTTCAACGACTTGGAGGCTGCCAGGAACGATAGTGGTTGGTGGTCCACCTGAACTGTGAAGTGGGTCCCATACAGGTAGAGTTGGAATTTCTGTATGGCCCAGACTAGTCCAAGACATTCCTTCTCCGACGTGGCGTAGTGGGTCTCGGCGGGTCTCAATTTTCTGCTGGCGTAGGCGACAGGGAATAGCGTCTCTGCATTCTTGGGGTCGCGCTGTAGCAGTACTGCTCCGAGGCCTAAGTCGCTTGCGTCGGTGCGAAGAACGAATGGCTGAGTCAAATCGGGTAGGTGGAGTACTGGCGCCGATGTCATTCTGTCCTTGAGTGCTTGGAAGGCTGTCTCACATTCCGCTGTCCAAACTACTTTGTCCGGGGCGATTTTCCGGGTTCCATTTGTCAGTGGTACGGCGATGCTGTTGTAGTTGGGGATGAACTTCTGGTAGAAGCCGCAGAGTCCTAGAAACGACTGTACTTCCTTTTTGGTCTTGGGCCTAGGAGCGTCGAGTAGGCGTTTCACTGTCTTCTCTACCGGTCGCAGGCTTCCTTGACTTATGGTGTGTCCCAGAAATTCTAGTTCTGTGAATCCAATCTGACATTTGGTGGGTCTTGCCGTCAATCCCGTGTCTCTGAGGCGGGCGAGTAGTTGTTGTAGGAGCGTGACATGTTCCTCCCACGTAGGCGTAGCGATGAGGATGTCGTCCATAAACGAATGTAGGTGCTCGCTGCTCAGGGGTGCCAGGAGTTTTCGCATCATGGCGCTGAAGATGCTGGGTGCGTTGTGGAGTCCGAATGGAAGTACATTGAACTCGAAGTGTCCTTCCATAGTGCTAAACGCTAGGTACTTTCGGACTTGCGGTTGCACTGGTATCTGGTAGTATCCTTTGCTGAGGTCGATACGTGAGAAGTACTTCGCTCGCTGTAGCTTGGCAAATAGGTCTGTCTGGTCCGGGAGTGGCTCTGGCTGGAACTGCGTTACCGCATTCAGGAGTCTGAAGTCGATGCACAGTCGATGCTCTCCGTTGGGTTTTCGCAACAATACCGTGCCTGCGCTGTAGGGTGAGGTAGACTCTGAGATGATTCCGGCTGCCAGTAAGGTGTCTATCTCTGCCTTGATGGCTCGCTGCTGAGACAGTGGCATCGGGTAGAGCTTCTGGCGGACGGGTGTTGGGTCGGTCACCGTTAAGGTTACTTCGACGAGGTCTGTCCTCCCTGGTCGGTCTGTTAGCACAGTCTGATGTTGTCGAATGACCTGTCGTACTTGCTGTTGCTGTTTAGCGGCTAGGTCTCCGTTGAGTATCACGTCTTTGTAGGTTTCTTTGGAGTGCAGGGGATACTCTACTGCATTGGTCTCCATGCTTTCTCCTTCTTCCGCGATGGCGATGGCTAGCAAGTTGTGCGTGCTGGGGGTCGCTGGTCGGTCCGTGTATTTCTTGAGGAGATTGATGTGGTGGTATCGGGCTCTCCCGTTCACCTCTACTTGGTAGACTGTCTTGGATTTCTTGGCAGTCACCCGGTACGGTCCTCTCCAAGCGATGTCCAGCTTGTTGGTTCCACTTGGAAGTAAGAGTAGCACTTGATCGCCGACTTGCAGCTCTCTGTCCTTCGCGTGGCGGTTGTAGTACTTCGCCTGACGGGCTCTTGCCTTCTTCAGTGCTTCACCAGCTTTCTTCCACGTTGCTTTGAGGGTTTCCTGCAGGTCTGCGACGTACTTGGTGGCACCTCTTGGTGTGTCGTCTATCTTGGCCTCCGTCCAACTTCTGCGTAGGGCTTCTAGCAGTCCGGCTAGAGGTCTGCCGAATAGCAATGTTGACGGTGTGTAGCCTGTGGCTGCATGGGGTGTTTCTCGGTATGCGAACAGTGCCGCATTCACGTAGGTGTCCCACGCTTCTGGATTGTCGTCGGCGACTTTCCTGAGTATGGTGAGAAGGGTTCCATTCAGTCTTTCTACTTGTCCGTTGCTGGCTGGGTGGTATGGTGGTGTGCGAATGTGATGAACTTGTATCAACTCGAACACATCTTGCATCAGGCGGCCGGTGAACTGAGATCCGTTGTCCGTTCTAATGCTGTCCGGGAATCCGACTCTGGTAAAGATGGCGATGAGTGCATCTGCAATCTTCTTGGTGTCGATCGCTGGCCACGGGACTGCTTCGCACCACATCGTACATGCGTCGACGAGTGTGAGTAGAAATCTGTTCCGCTTCTTGGTCATGGGCAGTGGTCCTACTATGTCTACTGAGACTTGCTGGAATGGCACGCCGACTACTACCGATGGTCCTAAGGTAACTGGTACGGTGTGATGTCGCGGGGAATATCGTTGACATTGGTGGCAAGATTTCACGTAGCGCTTGACATCCTCCGTGATTCCTGACCAGTAGTAGTGTGCGCTGATTCTCTGCACTGTGGCTCCAATTCCCATGTGTCCGCTGAGTGGCATGCTGTGGCCTAGTTCTAGTACTTGGGCTCGAAGGGTGGCTGGTAGTACTAGTTGGGTGTGATCTCCATCTCCTTGTCGATGAAGAATTCCCTCTTCCATGTAGAAGTCTCCCTTGTGCGGGGGTGTGTGCGCCTTGGGTAGCTTCTGGAAGCACTTCGCTATCGAGGTGTCTTCTTTCTGTGCTGTTTTGATCTCTTCGAGTCCTGGATTCGGAGCGAACTCGGGCTGGGGTCGTTGGGTTTTAGCTTGGGCCCTGGTTTGCACTGCAGCTATCTCTACAGTTTTGGGGGGCGTGCCTAAGAACACATACCTACAACCTAGCACTAGATCATACAGGGGTTTCTGTAAAACAGCTGCTTGGATTCGTCCTGTGACGTACCTACTCTCTACTTCGATCCAAGCTATTGGGCAAGTAGTCGTCGGTTTCGTCAAGTCTGCTCCTTGTAAGTCGACTGTCTTGTCTGTCAAGTCCGCGCGCGATACAAGAGATTCGCTAACTATCGCGTCGTATGATAGACCTGTGTCATACAGACAGTTCGCTTCTTTTCCGTTGACCTTGACCGTGTCTGTCACCGATGGGTGATCTCCGATAGTGTGTGGCTTGTTACCGCTGCTTTGAGTTAGAACTCTGTGCGCTGGCCGGCTTTCGCGCTCTTCCCTACGTTGTGCGGCCAACTTGAAACATTCTGCGGTGGAGTGATTGTTTCTGTTGCAGAACGAGCAATACCGTCTCTGTTCTGCGGGACCTCTTTTCCCGAATTCCGTGTTGGGTCCTTTAGTTTGCCCAGGTCTGGGGTTATTCGGCTTATTCGCGGTGCGCTCTTCCCGGTTAGGGCTTCGTTTCTGTGCCTCTTTCCCGTTAGGCTTTAGGTCTCGCCTGAAGCTCTTGGCTTCTCCGTGTGCGGCCACGTACCTATCTGCGACCTTGACCAGATCTTCCAGTCTTTCCGCGCCCTGCTCTACTGAGAATGTTCTCAGCTCGGGGGTCATGGTTTCCCGTAGCTGTTCCCATACTAACAGTTCTGTCAGTCCATCATACGTCTTAGCCGTGGCTGACTGGCTAATCCACTTATCCAGCGTTGTGGACAACCGATCCGCGAACTGCGCATAGCTCTCTCCTTTCACTCTCCGGTTGGTGCGGAATTTTTGCCGATAGCATTCTCCTGTCAGTTCGAATCCCGTTAGGAGTGCCTCTTTTACTTTGTGATAGTCAGTCACTCTGTCAGTCGGTAGCTTACTGTAGATGTCATAAGCCTTTCCTCTAAGCCCTTGACTAAGCTTAAAAGACCAATGGGTGGGATCTAGTTTGTACTCTGTTGCTAGATGCTCAAACCTAGTCAGATAGAGATCTAGACCTTCTTCTCTCTCATTGAATGTTCCAGTGGAAATGACATTCCTTGTACAGGGTTGGATGCTACCTCTAGCTGATCTGAGTGGGAAGGGGTTGAGGAAGAACTTGAAGCTCCTGATCCCAATCTTCTTAGCTCTAACTCATGCTGTCTGTCTTTTTCCTTTTCTGCCCTTTCATACTCCCATCTCCTACTTTCTGCTTCTCTCTCTGCTGCTAATGCTGCCTTCTTCTGTTCTCTTTCTGCCTCTAGCTCTAATTTCCTCGTTTCTCTCTCTGCCTCTAATTTCTTCTGCTCTGCTTCTAATGCTAGTTTCTTCTGCTCAGCTTCTAATTTCTTTGCCTCTCTCTGCCTCTAATTCTGCTTTTTTCTGTTCTCTCTCTGCGGCTCTCTCTGCCGCTTCGAGTTTCTTCGCCTCTCTCTCTGCTGCTCTCTCTGCCTTAGCCTCCTGTTTCTCTACCTCTGCATTGATATACGCAATTAGGTCTCCCCCTGCTAAGTGTAAAGCTTCCCCTAATTCCTTGAAGCGCAATCTCAAGGCCACTGGGTCCGACATTGTCAAACGTGTCTATGAACAACCTCTGAATCACGTGGAATACCAAAACACTAGCAATATTGCAAGTCAATATCAACACTGCAAAGACCACAAAATTCGCAATCAATAATAGAATAAAACAAGAGTCAATTGGCATACAACAGTTATTTAAGCAAAACCTGCAAAAGAACAATGCAACATACAGGCACAAAAATAATTGAAGCCAAAAAAGTTTTTAACTAAGGAATAGTGCACCCAAACTGATCAGTGTTATACCCTTACACTATTCTAAGTTATTCTACTACTCCTACTGTTATCTAATTTTATTGTACTTAGGTCCGGTTATACCCAATTCCTATTATACACAGATCCTAGCTAGGCTCGCCAATTAAAGTGTCACGTGGGGTTTATGAGCTCTGCACAATGGAATTATGGACCCTCACGTTTATTCGGTGGGAACTGCTAGTAAGTCACCCTATGAATTACTTTAATAAATTTATTTGTTTAGCTCGTTCTGTGTTAAGGTTGGGGTACAGAAATAGATAGAAAAATGGTAAAAGATTACTGTCACACTAGCTTTCACACGGCTATGAATCATATGTAGTCCAGCCACTTGATAACAGGTAAAATCACACATTTATTTCTTCTACTCTATACAAGATTCTCTAAGTACTAATCTAACTTAAAAAGTCTCAGTTACTGCTAATAGTTCGATCGCTGATAGTCTAGGGCAACTGTTATATCTTCCTCGGGCACTTGCTATTAACTTCATGTAGATTTGGACTACTGTGGTCCGTTTTACAGTTTCTGAAGAGTTGGACTACTGTGGTCCGTTTTACAGTTTCTGAAGAGTTTAAGTGCACCTTCGTCGATTACACTTAACTTTCTGATGGTGCGGTCGAAGTCCTTCTGTGAGGTAGCTTCTGGTACACCTTTGTCGTTGTGTAGTTGGGTTCCCTTGCCACGCTGTGGGGTCTGACAGGGTGTTTTTCAAGGTAGCTCTTTCCGACTTGTGCGTTAGAGGCTCCTCAACCAACTAGTCGTTTCTGTGGAGTGGGATGCACAGGATAGCTCGGGATAGCTCGCCTGCTCGTCTGTAATATAAGAGACGAAATTCTGCACAACCCTGAATAATCGGTTTGTGCAGAGCGTCTCACTGAAAGCCAAAGTAGCCCTCAGTGATAGCTCCACATCTCTATACATAAGCGACGAACATTCTGCTACTTCCGGGTTCCACTGGAATCTCACTCTAAATTCCTATACATACATAAATATCAATCGTGTCTAACTATACACATACAGAATTAATAATATTATAAACATTCAGTGGTACAGCCACTGGTCTGCAAACATACATATAAGTTAAACAACAGTGGTTCCGTATGGTATGCAACATGGCGGCGCAACCGGTCGTGTTTCGCCTCGTGGTAGGCTCTTCCACGTGGTCACGCAAATTCGGATTAACAATTCACATTTATGCATAGCAAATTCTTCAAACATAATTTCAACAATAATACAAATATATCACGATGAAACAGAAGGGTGTTCATTTACCTGTTTGACAAGTTCAGGCCCGTAGTGACTTGATAGAATTCTAAGATTCTAAGTCCTGCTTCCTGGTCTAAGTGTGGAGAGATTTCTCTGCTAGCTTTCTAGCTGTTAACACTTCGGTGTATTCCTCCCAACTGACCAAAGCTGTGTTAGGCTCGGACCCAGTCAAACTGGCTCGAACCGCTTTGTCTAAGCTCTCATTGGGTAAAATGTTTATGACCCTCGCACACAGTGTTGATTAACTACGCAGCGTGGGTCGGGCTCGCAGTGTGTACTTTAATTGCTGCTGGGTAATACACTGACTCTCTACTGTTACAACTACTACACATGGCTAAATAGTAAATGAGCAGAGTTAAAACTAGCCAGTTCTTGACAAATAGTAGTAGTAGTAGTAGTAGTAGTAGTAGTAGTAGTAGTAGTAGTAGTAGTAGTAGTAATGGTAGTACTACTACTACTACTACTACTACTACTACTACTATTACTACTACTACTACTACTACTACTACTACTAGGCCTACTAGTTCCCCACGTTTGCTCGGGAGAGTAGTAGTAGTAGTAGTAGCAGTAATAATAATAACAACACTACTACTACTACTACTACTACTACTACTACTACTACTAATAATAATAATGGATATTATGCGCGCCTTATTCTTACATCAGACTCAAAGCGCGCCGTATCGACCTGTAACCAACAAACACGTTCAGTAATGGCGCACTACTCACATTCCTATACATACGCGTCGTAAAACACATTCACCAACCGCGTCCATGTTTTGAAACAGTTTGGATCAAAGGAATCCAACCAACTTCAGCAACGTACATAAACTGTCATACTATACAAAGACTTCCAAAGTGTTTATAGTTAAACTTAACTTTCTTCTGCCCGATACACCATAACAACCGAGTCAGCATCAGAAACCAAACTAAACTTTCAAAACTAGTAGGCTACTGTAACAAAATAGGCCAAATCCATCTTCGTCAGTCTCTTGAGTAAACAAATTACAAAAAAAAACAAAAAAAACCTTTAGAAAGCTCTTGAGACAGTCGAAGACAGTGAGCAAACTGGACAAGCACCATTTCTCCCTTTCTCTGCACATTTTAAGACTAAACAAGAGACGCCGAAGCCATTAAAACTAGCTGCATCTCCTCATGACAGTTGTGACAGTTAGACAAACGACAGTTTAGCGGCTTTTTAGTTTTGCTAGTGCCTGCATCCCTATTTTAGCTGATTAGGCTCGTCGGGCCAGTGTCTCTGGAGCATCAAAAAGGTTACTTCACCAGACTTAAAACCTTTTAAAAAGGTTAAATGCTGTATGACGTGTCTTCAAGAAAAAAAAGGTCTTGCGACAGTGACTAACAACCTTAAGAAGAGAAGAGAAGCTCGTCCATTGTGTGACAACTCTAGCAAAACTAATGCTTTAATGCTTTGTTGGATGACGTGCACGCAAGGTCTGATAGACAATTCCGGCTAGCTGCAGTTGGTAAAGAGACCCTTGTTTTTTTGTGGTTTTTGTGTGTGTGTGTGTTTTTCTGCTTATTTAACAAATATATTTACAAAACGCCAGGTTTCTCGCATAACATAGTGCAGAAACGCAGTGCGCACCCTGTTCCAGTATGCAAACGTCTTGTAAGAAGAAGATTTGAACCCGACTTCAGCAAACCATTTTGTGCATCTTGAATCTCGATATGCTCTGTGGGCAACAATGAGAGTGTACAAAATCAGCTCTAACATTATTGAAGTCATCAAAAACCTGTATGACAAGGCTACCAGGCCTACCAGGCTACATTTCTATTCTCTCCAACACTCTTCAACATCATTTTAGAGCGCATCATGTCAGATGCCCTTGCAGATCAAGAAGGCACAGTCAGCATAGGGGGTAGAGCAATCTCCAACCTTCGTTTTGCGGATGATATTGGTGGATTGGCTGGAGAGGAACAAGAACTTGAACAGTTGGTATATAGGCTTGACACAACCTCCAGAGCCTATGGAATGGAAATAAGTGCAGTGAAGACCAAAATGATGACCAACAACACCAATGGCATCAAAACGGACGTCAAAGACCAAGGCCAATCCCTCAACACAGTGCATAGCTTGAAATATTTAGGAGCCATTGTATCAGGTAATTGGTCCCGACAGGAAGTCCTCTCCAGGATAGCACAAACAACTGCTGCCCTGGAAAGGTTGAAGCCCATTTGGAAATATAGGACCATTAGTCTACATTCCAAGGTAAGACTGCTGCGCTCCCATGTCATCTCCATCTTCCTATACGCTTGTGAAACATGGACCCTCACAGCAGATCTACAACGAAGAATACAAAGCATGGAGATGAGGTGATATAGAAGACTCCTGTGCATTTTCTATACTCAGCACATCACCAACGACGAAGTCCGACAGACCATCACACAAGCCATTGGACAACACGACGACCTGCTAACAGTGGTAAAGAAACGGAAACTCCGATGGTATGGCCACGTCACCAGATCATCAGGCCTTGCAAAGACCATCCTGCAAGGCACAGTGCAATGAGGTAGAAGAAGAGGGAGACCGAAAAAGAGTTGGGAGGACAACATTCGAGAATGGGCTTGACACTACTGAGCGAAGCCATCAGGATTGCTGAGGACAGAGAAAGAAGAAGTAGGCTGGTTAAACGATCATCTGTGGTGCCCCTACAACTTCCGATTTACGGGATAGGATAGTAAAGGATATGAATATCGATGGCAAGAACCTTGAACAGTTCTTTGAATAGAGAGACAGAGAGAGAGCCAGAGAGAGACAGAGAAATTTTAACAATTGCTGATCAGCCATTGAACACCATCGTCAGCCTAAAGCGTCACTAAGTAACCCTAATTACTTAAGAAGGAAAAAAAAACATCCATTACAATCGCTTCATTCTCTCGCTTAACGCCACGATTCCCTCCTCTTGTCAACGGACCGTCACGGTCTAACGCGTCACGGGTGAATGGATGATAAATGATGCTAGGGGGAACCAAAAACACAAACACTTTAAGGGATTCCGAGAACAGAGATGGTCAATTTTGTGCGTGAACGACAACGCTTGGGGACCCTAAGAAACACAATACCATAGCACTTAAGGGATTCAGTTTAACAGAGACCCATGGGGTTTGGGTTAATGAAAGCGTTAGGGGTCGTAAAGAACAACATCGCAAACACTTAATATACAGAGGGGGACGGGGGTGGGGGGTGGGTGAGGGATATATAGCTTAACAGTGACTTCCGTTTTTGTGTGTAAATGAGAACGTTTTATTTGGCTTTACTACGACTTATCAGACTTAGAGATGTGTTTGGTCAAACCCCTTAAAACGGCTTTAGTAGTGCAGGTTAGTGGCTCAAAAAGGCATTGTTACACCAACACGAGAGATAAAGAGAGAGAGAGAGAGAGAGAGAGAGAGAGAGAGAGGGGGGGGGAGGATATGGCCAAAGCCTGATAATTACAAATATCATGAGATAATTACAAATATCATGGGATAATTACAACTATCAAGAGATAATTACAATTATCATTGAAAAATAATAATAAATTCGCGTGTTCATGTTTAAGTTTCAGTTTTGGCTCTTGCAATCCGCCTGGAAATGCGCCAAAACTAAAAATTGTAATTATAACATAATAATCACAATTTTCACTTCATAATGACAATTTTTATGGGATCATGCTTAATTCTGACTAAGGCGGCTTACTAGCTCCAAAACGTGCATTTACATGTATCAATGATAATAGTAATTAACACGTGTTCTGTGTAATTCACGTTACGACGGCCTATTAGCGTCAAAACCTTATAATTACAAATATTATATGATAATGAAAAATAGCAACGACATACTTACAATTAACACGTAAAAATTGTAATTATCAAGTGAAAATTAAAATTTTTGGTTTTGGCCCATTTCCAAACGGATTGCTAGATCGAAAACTGAAAATTAAACATGATCACGCGAAGATATATGTAATTTTTTAAAATAATAATTGTAATTATCCCTTGATAATTGTAATTATCCCTTGATAATTGTAATTTTCCTATGACATTTGTACTTATCTCATGATATTTTGTAATTATCAGGTGTTGACGTTAGGAAGGCGTGGCAAATACTGATAATTAATAATTAACACTGTTGATTACCGGTACCCCAGTAAATTACACAGAACACGTGTTCATTTTAATTATCTCCTAATAATGGCAACTTTCGGTTTTGGCGCTAGTAGGCCGTCATATTTACCTCTTCATCACCGTTGTCGCTATATGGCATGGCAGACGGGGATTGCCATCCCAGATAAGAGTGGGTAGGGATCCTAAATCAACACTGAACATCCGGAGCAATCATACTTCTATGATGGACAGTGAAATTGGCCACTTAAAAAAAATCTGCCCGCCATTGGATTCGAATCTGCGTCATCGGTGTACCCGGCAAACGCTTCATCACTGAGCTAAAGCAGTGGGACCTGTCTATGTCACGCTACGCAGTTTGCAGTCGTGCGCCTATGTACATAGTTTAATCATCAGCCTGTACATAGAGGTTAAAAGTTACTGTACAAGGGGGGAGTATTGGGATAAATTAATTAAGTTTATAATTAATAAAAGTAGCGAGTGAATCACGCCGTGCTAGAACGTACTCATGTTGCAAAACAGTAATTGGCTATTTTTTTTTATGAGAAGATTGATTGCTGCCATGTGATTTGCTATGTGTGAAATGCGTGCTCTAATCGCGAATGTTTCTAGGAACGAATCATAATTGAAATGAGTATAGTCAAGAACATTCTTAGATAGCCGTATAAAACCTCTTGCACTGCATATTTTGATAGGGGAGAGAGCTTTTCACATCACTTGTGTAGTAAGATCGGTGTACAGAAAAGTTCGGTGGATCTGTGTCTTTCAAGGTGACAGATAGTGGCAGGGTCTGCGAAGAAGTTTTCCCAGTAACTGTCAACGAAAAAGGGGCCTAGGCAGCAGAGGAGGTTTAGTTAAGGAACACTTTGGAAGTGTTTGTTGAACTTTTCTATTCCTAAGTCGATCTAACACCTGCTGTGTGTTTACGGCGAAATTCGAGTTGCGTACGTGTAACGTCGAGTGCCCTGTGACGCTGCCTATGACTTCCATGTGCCTGTGTATCACCCTTGAATATCATCCGTGCCTGTGTGTTTGTTGCGTCGTTTGTCTGTCCGTGTCTCCATCAGGCCGGAGGATTCCCACTGGTATTGTAAGTCGCCTGTTTCAATTTCTCAGTTGGCCATATCGTTCGGGGGGCTGGGTTGTGAGTGTGAGCGCGAATGGATAATTGATTATATTTTCTTTGATTCCATTTTATGTTTCATACGGTTTATTTGCTACGTAAATACAAGAGAGAGAGAGAAGGAAGAGTGAAAGGTTTTTCTAGAATAAATTATAAATAAAATGCTTATAAGTTAATATAAGAGAATTCGCTGTCATGTAGCGAAGAATGACAGGAAGAGGAGAATGAAGGTGCATGTGCGCAATGACAGAAGTAATGACAGAAAGAATGATCAGGAATGCGCGTGATGCAAGGGAGACAATCATACCGTCAGACGGATGATTGTGCAATATGATGTAATATAATTATTTATGGTTATGTATTTTGTATGTATCGCTGCAGATGTACCAATCCAAAAACCAGATTCGCTGATGTTTATACTGCATCCTAGCTGGGGCCGTGTGCTGTGAGAGTTCTGGGACGGCATCTTTCCTCCGGTTGACCTTCGATCAGGAAGGTTGCTAATAACGAGGAAACAGTCCTAGTTTATGTAAAACCGTTTATAATTGTTTACATAACACACACACGCACCCCGCATTTTCACAACAAATAACTATAACTATCAAGGAACATTTTTGCAAAAGAAATATTTATTTACATGTGGTAACTTGTAAATTACCGTGGATTAAAATAAATTTAATTAGAATTGAATAATAATCTTTGACTGTGAAATATTACATACCTGGTAGAGTAGCTTTTGTGATGTATAGTTTGTCTGGGGGAATTATTTCGCCAGACCATTATTAGTTGTTAATTTTGAATAATTTTCTTACAAATTCCATTTGGATAAAATACAAATTTTCTTTATTGTTATACATAATAGAAAAGAGTTGTTAACAGATATTTGAAGTTTAAGTGGAACAAGGTTCGATATATATAAAGATTTAAAGTAATTGCTTACATTCATTTACCTTGTTCTTAGTAAGCTGATCCAAACATAATTATTATAAATCTTTTGTACATTCTGTAGTTAGTCATCTATTTTCATTTTGATGTAGATTATCATTATTATTTTGAAGAAGAAGAAGAAGAAGAAGAAGAAGAAGAAGAAGAAATGCAAACCGCTATACTTTGCTGTTTGTCACACAGACAACAACAACAACAACAACAACAACAACAACAACAACAACAACAACAACGAACAGATAAAAAGAACGCAGTTGTATTCTAGGATAAACTCGTTAATCGTCCGCAAACAATTAAATAAACCAATCCCAAGTCTCTAGTCTAGACTAATAGTAAATTTGGAGTACCCGACACGAGCATGTACGTCTCATAAGAGATTTCCAAGATCATTCTTCTCCCCCATACGCTTTGTGTCCGGGGACTACAGTTTACTCCCAGATCACAGGGACACTAGCCAATTAGAATGGATCATTGAATATAGCTTTGGAACTTTGTCATTTTATTTCAAATCACATGATTTTATCAATCTATAGGCTATAACGAAAGGCTGTATGCCCAGGGGCGGTGTGGGGGGTGGGGGCTTTTTAGCCAAAAATAGGGGGAAAGGTGAGGTGGAGGGAGGGGGGGTTGTGGGGGTGATTTACGATAGCATAGCGGGAGCAATAGTAGCGTACAGCCCATGTATAATAGAATATCTATTTATCTATCTACGATACATGGAATGTACGGTATAATGCTGCTTCCGCTATGCTATAGGGGATCCATTCTACTGGGTCAGTACCCGTATGTGCAGATCTAAGTACACTGTCGACCGCTAATCCCCTCACCAAATGAAACGCAGCTCACACGAGTTCCTCTTGCAAAATACAGCCTGTCTTCAGTAGCACTATTAGAGAGCTTTAGGAAGCACGTCAACTTGGTTCGTAGTTCTTTTTAGTGGGAAAACTCCCCACCCTACGCCATAACCTTAGCGCTTCCGGAACGTCACGACCTCCTCATTTGCATTACGCAGAAACTTCGCTGCGCGAAAGTGCGGAATTTTCATCAGTTTGACAAATCGTGATTGTCATGTAAGTTTCTGGTATTTTGTTTGCATATATTGGGTCAACTGATATAAACATAAGCTTGAATAAATGCTTTGACTGTATTCTCTCACCATTTGTTGTTGTTGATTCATTAAACTAGGCGTACTTTGCTCTTTAAAAAGGGTGATATCCTTGGGCTGCTTTTGCTCTTAGATGTAAAATGGCGGAGGAATTTGTGGTTTCGATTGAGATTTTCAACCTAAGTTTTGCATTATGTCTAGGTTTAAAGTGTCTACCATGGGCATGGCAATGTTGTAAAATCACGTTTCTGGTGTATACTAATGAATGTGCACGAACAACCCTTAGTTTGGATGAGCCCTATACTACTAGGTTCGTAGGCCTAAACGGGCTAGTTAATAGGCTAGCGTAGGCAATGAACACAAGTTGGTGCCATGGAAGCTCTCCAATGTGTGTTTTAAAGAAAAGTGCAAAAACAAATTACCAACTCTCTATCCTAAACTTCAACTAAACTTTCGTTGGTAAAAGTGTCTGTTTTATTAGCCCTTTATGGTCCAAATTTAAAGACTCCTGCGTTTGCGACGAAAACAACCTCTGCAAATTAGAGAGTTATGATGGCATTTACCTCTCCTGGGTAAAGACTAACAAACTTTCCTCTGCAACTAAAGGCGTTGCCGTTTCAGAACCGCTGGCATCCCCCCCCCCTTTGGGGTGTCGGGGGTTTCAGTATAAATAGTATTCCCACTTTCTGGAAATTTAGTGCTTTAAATTCCCACTGTTGCTGTCTTTCTCCTTTGTTCTTTCTCATTCTTACTCTGTTCTATCAATCTTCTATACTATCTTCTTCTTCGCTAGACCAGTCGCCTACCTTTTTTCTTGAAAACTCTTCCGGGACAATACTCCTCATTTGTGAGTGAGGTCTATTGGATCAGCTTGGGAATATTGGACGCTTTCTGCCACATGGTCACTGGGGCTTCCTATGATGTTATTATTTAGCAATGTAGGCATTTTATATGTATGTGTTTTGTTTATATTGTATAATGATGCTTGTATTCTATTTTGTTTTTGTAAACGGGATTCGATAAATTAGAGTATAGCCTCGGCGTCCCCTGCGTGGGATGTCTTTATTGTAAAGTGACCGGCTGGTAGATTGCCTTCAGTGTTACCACTAGGGTTGTTTCGGCAGATCTTTTATGCGGATCAGCGGTGAGTCCTCTTTCACTTCTTTGGTCCTGATTTGGCTCGGAAGAGTCCGCTGGACCTAAAGCAATAACCATGTAATGTAATGTAATGAACCGCTGGCACGAAGAAAAGTTCGCAAGAATTTCCCGATTGCATAACCGGAAACGAAAGGTATCACTACGAGCCAAGTTTCGCTGGTGGAACTAAAGCTCTCTATTAACCCTGTCAGTAAATCACGGAAAGTGTTCTATTATGTAGCGCTTTTCCAGCCCAAAATCTGCTCAAGGCGCTGGCCGATACAGGATCTAACTCAAGCCGCCTTACCGCTTGTCCGAAACTGCCATTTGTAAATATTAGGGGTCTTTCGGAACGGGTGAAAGTGAAAGTGATTGTGTGTTCGTTTCGTCCAACGAGAGGCACGCCGCTGATTCTTACGCCGCGTTACGAAACGAAACGAATGTGTTTCTGTGCGCTTTCGATTCCAGCACCTAGTTTCGTTGTGATTATTATGCCTACGTAAGGCTTCTTCTAACAAATCATGATTTTACACGAATGTAACGATTAGGTTGAACTTTAAAGATGGATTAGTGCTCTAACATTGAAGATATTTTACATTCTAGCTTAGAGTGTCATTTTTGTCACATAAAACAGTTTTTGGACTGCTGATTGGTGATACAGAATAGATAGATTCTAGACAGCCATGACGGCATGAGGGTTTGGGCACTCTTTTCAGTAGCTCGTTTGAAAATACGTTTTAAGTCTGAGACCGAGTTTAGATCCCCATTATTACTTCTAAAATGGTTGAGTAATGTACCATATACAAATTCAAATCATTTTTGGACATTTTACAAACGATTTAATAACCAAAATGTACTCACGAACATTAGTTCGTGGAAAACCTGATTTCCACGAAGTTTTATTCGTTGTGGTAGGCAGACTTCGTGACCTTTCACCACGGGAAGTAAAAGCGTCACATAAATTGCTGACGTCACAACAATAAGTAGTCCCGATTCACATTCACTTTCACTTTCACCCGCTTCCGAAAGATCCCTAATAATACTGGATGCTATGTAGGCTTACGCGCTTTTCCCCAAATCACCAATCCAATCAGGCTCAAAGTGCGGCGATCTGTTCCCACATACACGCTCACATGTTTCACCCACTCTCTCGACACACACACCCATCATTCAAACATGTGGTGTAAAGGCAGGGAGATTGCTAATAGAAGAAGGAAAGGAAATCACAAGTTTAGTTTCGAAATTTTAGATTGACTGCATCCAATACCATTATTGAAGGGAGAGAGGAAACTGGAGTACCCGGAGAAAACCCTCGGCGACCTGAATAGTCTCGTACCTAAGTCACATAAGTTCGCCCCTTGTTGGAATCGAACCCGCGACTTTCGGCATAGGAAACTGGCCACTAACCCACAGCGACACGAGCCCACTTAGAAATGTCCTCGAAAACGACTATTTTCCCTTTTGGACCAATACCAGTGTCTTACACCAACACATTTCTTATTCAAAGTTTTTATGAGCCGCGTGGCATATCTGTTGGGTCCACGTGAACAGATGCCTACGGAAATGACCATTTTCTCGCCACACGCTTGGTCAAAAGCTGGAGAGACTTGCGCAGCTAAAGGGACATAATTGCTGTCGCAGGGGAGGCAAATCAACCTTGATGGCAACCAGGGGAGATGATGTGGATACAGGAGGTCAGAAGGGATGATGAGAGAGGTTGATGATATGCTGACAACATTCAGCCTGTGAGGAGTCGGGAAAGAACATTTTGATTATTTTAATGAACTAATGTATTTATTTGGTTTATTTATTCATTTATCTAAAAAACTTAAATGTAAACGTTTATAGATGTGTGTGTGTCTGTCTGTCTGTTTGTCTCTGTTTGTTGTTGTTGTTGTTGTTGTTGTTGTTGTTGTTGTTGTTGTTGTTGTTGTATTTTAATGAACTGTTAAAAGCTGTAGAAGTACGCCAGAGTCATTATGACAAGAATCGTATACACAACCAGGTCTCTCCAACCTCAACATATAAAACTGCAAACTGCTCTTTCACAGACAACGACAAATGGACAACGCAGACGCAGTGGCAGGCACAGTGGCAACTCTATTACGCAGCTGATTCTTAACGCGTCACTGGGTTTCATGACGTAAATAATATCAGGCGCGCCGCGTGCGAAGGTTCCGAACTGGAGATTTATGGTAGTCTAATGCCGTGAAATTAGCAGAACATTGCCTTTTAGCGACAGCAAATCGCCAAAACCGTGGCACGTTATGATGTTTCTCACACCTTAGCAACATCAAGTTAAAAAATGTTGCTTGCTGCGACATCAGTTCCATTTTTGCTTTTTCTGCATATTGTTCATTAAATAACTGGGGTTTTTTCGCTGAGTTGTAAACATGACTTTTAACATGTCTTGCAGGATGATTTTGAACAATAACAATAATACAATTATTATCTTCTGTAGGTCGTTTACTTAATACAGATGTCATTACTGTTACGGTTGCTGAGTAAGTTGTAAATCTAAATAAGTCTTCTTATGAACTTAAAAAAAAAAAAAAAAAACTAATCTTGCAGAATTTAATTTGGAACAAGAAAATAATCCTAACGTTCTTTCTTGGTATTGTTGTGGTGGAGTTGAGCGCGAATTGTCCATGTGTGTTAGCGCCCCTTTTCTTCTCGATGTTCATTTGAAAGAGAACGGCATTATACTGAGGAGGCCAAAAGAAGATGTGTAGGCCTATATACTTTTAAACAATAGACTAACTTCGAGAATTCGGTCAAATAATAGCATAGACTAATAGATATTTTTAATGTGGCCCTTCATTTTTCTTGATTTTGTAGCTGTGTTCGATTTTGTGTTTTTGTTGCGCCTGATACTGATATTATACCTTTTAAAATTAGTATTTGCAATATTTTCAAAATCTTCAGGATGCGTCCATTCTTAACCTGATTGAAATGAAAACTCGCCACCACGTTCTCACTGTTATAGTCTCTCCATGATAATGTTTTAGCTCCTAAAACTAAAGCCTAGGTCTGACGACGAACGTTTTGACTGCAAACATAATGACAGTACATGTTTGCGAGTCATGATTTGAATGTGAGGATTGACGCTGCGAGTCGTCAGTAGTCACACTAAAACGTTTGATTTTGGTAAACATGCGCACAGTCACTGTCCATAAACAAATGCACAAGAGTTATAACCCTTGCTGCGCCCAAAGTCAAAATGTGTGAAAAGCAGAGACGAAGAATTTGTACATTAACACTAGCAATTCATGTGCTAAGTTCAGCGAAAAAGACAATATCCCATAAACATTCATGTGACTATATCATCTATATTAATTCACAGGTATTTTTCACACTCAACGTTCCTAGCGGGTCGACCGTGGCCTTGTCAATTTCCCCAAGATCACGTGATCAAAGTAGAGCGTTTCATTGGTTCCTAAGCTAAATGACGCGCAATCAGTTCGTCGGAATTAGAGCGTGATTGTTCTAAACTTGAAAAATCATCGCAAATCACGCTGCGAACTGATTAGACTGAGATGACTGGGTGATAGTCTCACGAAATCAATGACTCAAGTCATGATTTTCCTTATGATTGCAATCAAAACGTTCGTCGTCAGACCTAGGCTTTATATGGCTATAGGAATGTGTTGTAATTTAATTTGTGTTGCTGAAAACATACATTCCATCATAACGGACTTTAAAGATCCTGACGCTCATGTCCTAGACGGGTGAGTGCCGGTGACAAAAAAACACCCAGCATGCACCTAGGTCCTTCTCCCCCATCCCTGGCTGCCCAGGATTGTGCTCAGTTGTCCGGGCGTCAGACCATGCGCCCAAAGGCTGCGGGTGGGCGTCTCGGCCGGCTTGAGTTAGATCCTGTATCGGCCAGCGCCTTGAGCAGCTCTTGAGCTGGAAAAGCGCTATATAAGAACGATTAAATAAATAAATGAACAAGCCATTCTCTGCTTTGCTTTGCATCTCGGTGGATAATATAATTAAAACGGTAATCGTGCAGTAATTCCATGTGTGATTACAGTTCCAACCTCATGTAACTTTCCCCAACCCCTTCGTCTTCTAATTACTCCCGGGCATCATTCTCTCTCTCTCTCTCTCTGTCTCTCTCTCTCTCTGTCTCTCTCTCTCTCTCTCTCTCTCTCCCCTTCTCCTTCTTCTTCTTCGTTGCCCTCGTTGTCGTCGTTTCATCCTAGGATCTCCCTCCCTCCCTCTTTCCTTCCCTCCCTCTTCTTATCTCCTCCTCATTACCATTATCATCACTTTATCCTCATCATCATTCTGATTATAATAACTCTTTGTTCTTCTGATCTCTCTTAATTTATCTTCTTCTCTTCTTGCTTCCTTTTCTTCCTCAACCTCACCCCCTGCTCATTATTATTATTATTATTATTAGTATTATTATTATTATTATTATTATTATTATTATTATTATTATTATTATTATTATTATTATTATTATTATCACTATTTTTATCTTCATTATCAACATCATCATCATTATCATCATCATTATTATCATCATCATCATTATCATCATCATCATCCGTTTTTTCTTCTTCCCGTGCAGGTAGGTTCAATTTTAAATTAAAGCAAGGACACTGAACAGTACATAAATAATGTGTGCAGCAGGCGGGACACATAATAGACAACTCTTTTCCTTAGACATAACCTAATCTGTACTCGTCACACTTGTAAAATATTAAACAACATTAAACAACGTATTAAGTTAATAATAATAATAATAATAATAATAATAATAATAATAATAATAATAATAATAATAATAATAATAATAATAATAATAATAATAATAATAATAATTTATTTGAGGTCATTCTATAGCCCAAGGTTCTAAGTACCCTTCTTTATAAAATCGCTGCAACGAATGTCTTGCTTCTAATCCAAAAAAGACAACCTGTCATAGAAGAGCTTTTTCGTGCAGACAGCTCGTTTCTGCATCCTTATTCAGAACTAAGGTTTTTCTGTCTGTGGAGATCGAGATCTAGTCTGTGCGCGCACACATTACATTGCACGGACTTTATAAAGATCTTGACGCTCATGTCCTAGAGAGGTGAGTGCCGGTTACACAATTACACACAACACGCGCTAGGCCCCTGCTCAAAATCCACGGTCGCCCGGGATTGTGCTCAGTCATCTGGACGGCAGACTATGCTCCCAAAGGTTGCAAGTGGGCGCCTAGGGCTGCTAGAGTTAAATCCTTTATCGGCTAGCGCCTTGAATAGCTTTGGAGCTGAAAAAAAAATAAATGAAATAATTTGGTCTAAAATATATTTGTTCATTAGTGCAGTACTAATCTCTCTAAAAGAGAGCTGTTGAAGAGAGAGGATAACAAACAAGCAAAAACTCTCATGTAGAAACTAGAAAAAGGAAGAAAGAAACCAAGAAAGAACAAGAAAAAAATCTTGTAAATGTAAGCCTTGTATTATATATAGCTACCCACTACTGTGCTGCGCCACTGATAAAATTACTGTGACATCTGATACCAAAATGACAGACTAACCAATACTTAATGATGAAAGACGTTATGGTATTGTAACACTGGTGATATCCTGCTTCTGCTTCCCATCGGAGAAGAAAAAAATCGCACCTATTCTGTACTTACCTCTACAGAAAACTGCTGCCAAATTAAGGTCGTCTGCTTCCTGCCGCGAGGACAGGGGAGATGATTCTAGTTGACAGGAACTAGAACAACAGGAAGACTGCACGGGGCATAAGCCGATGGCCGGTTGTCAGCGGAAATGGTTCATTTCGACAGCTGCAGGCGGCGTCATTATAGCCTAGCGGTGATTAGAAGGTAGTGTAGGACATGAGATCGTGAGATAATGTTACCCCTCCCCCCAAAATAAAAATAAAAAATAAAAATAGAGTGGAAAACGTATAGATGTCATTTTAGCCTAGTAGCCAAGTGGATAGTGAGCTTGTTTCCTATGCCGAAGGTTACGGGTTCCAACCCCGCAGGTGACGAACTTATGTGACTTAGGTAAGAGACTTTCAGGTCGCCGAGGATTTTCTCCGGGTACTCCGGTTTCCTCCTTCCCTTCAATAATGGTACTGGGTGCAGTCTGTCTAAAATTTCGGAAATAAAATTCGATTTCCTTTCGGGCTTCTTATAGCCACTTGCTTTTACCCCACACATTTGAGAGAAGAATGTGTGTCTGTTGTGTATGTAGGACTGCCTGTAACATGTGTGCGTGCATGTTGGTTACAGATCGCCGCGCTTTGATTCTGATGTAGGAATAAGGCGCGTATAGCATCCAGTAGTAGTAGTAGTAGTAGTAGTAGTAGTAGTAGTAGTAGTAGTAGTACACCCGATACACATCTATTCAGACTCCTTTAAGGAGTCTGACAGAGCCTAGGCCAGGGGTGTTATTTATGAGTGACGACTAAACGTATAGGCGGCGTGCAAACAGAGGTCGCCGACTACCGCGAGGTACACGGTATGCACGAGTGACGACTACACGCTTGTGCCGCGTAAAGTGGCGACTAAATGTAGACGTCCTCCGGAGGTCGACTAAACGAGTCAGTCGCCGACTACAGGAAATCTAAATGGCCGTTTTCATTGCTTTTCGACACCGTAATCGACAAGTTTTTCGTCGCCATCGAGTATTTCGAGACAGAACGCACTCTGGGATAAATACTAATACTTCTAACATTGCAAGTTTGTGAAAGTAACTGTCATTGAGGTGCGCTGTGATGCTTATTTGTGACGTGACGCGGCTAAATAATGATATCAACAAAATTTAAGGGATTAATTTGAAACCCTATTTTTAATCAGCAAGACATAACATACACTCAGTTGAAATAAAGTGGGGTTTTAGGACAGCCTGTTAAATTTTCGTAAAAAAGGAAACAGATCGTAAAACCCACATTGACACTGATCAAAACCTACAGCAGACGACACAGGCACCTACTGACCTAGGCTCTATTATTACTCGCGATCGCTTCCAACACTGCCCGTTTTATTCTTCTAACACCGCTTTTGTGCTTGCTTTGGATTTAGTCCTTGTGCAGTGTTACCTCCCCCAGCAACAATGAACTCTCTCTCGTCGTAACATTGGGTTTTTTTTTTTCGAACTTTTAATCTCCATCACCATAAACCAAAAGTCAAAGCATGCAATAGAGGAAAGAAGGTCACGGCCTTCGCTCACGGCCTTCGCGCATGCGTATTTGAAGCTATTCATCGGGAATTCCCCGTGATCTTGGCTTTGCACGGCAACTTAAACGTCGGCGGTCAGGTCGTCACCCGTGCATACCGACTGAGCTCCTTGGGTTGTCGGCAACTTTCAAGTCATGACTTCGCTGTACACGGCGTGTACTTTACACGGTACTCATGAATAAGACCCCTGGAGAGGTTTAACCAGTCATGGCAGCAACTGGCACACTCTGCTAGATACCTTAAAGGAGTAGTAGTAGTAGTAGTAGTAGTAGTAGTAGTAGTAGTAGTAGTAGTAGTAGTAGTAGTAGTAGTAGTAGTAGTAGTAGTAGTAGTGAGCACTGCTTTGTATACGCTTGAAGCTCTATAGTCACGAGAAAAGCGCAATTTCACTGCAGTGAACTCATGAAAATAGAAACATGTAAGTTTCGTCTCCTCTAGGGGACGAAATAGGTCAAACTGTATTAGTTTCTAGGTCAACTGTCTTTTACGAACCGTTTGAGAATATTTTTTAACCGTTTGTTGACGCCGGATAGTGTCCTCACTTGGTTTCATGCAATTTAAGAATCCAAGAAGGCAATTGGGTTTTCGAGACGGAAAGAGCGGAATATTGTAGAGCAACATTCTGTATATATTTACAGTGAAATTGCGCTTTTCCCGTCACTATAGCGCTTGAAGCGCGTAGGAAGTAGCTACTACTACTACTACTACTACTACTCCTTTAAGGTATCTAGCAGAGTGTGCCAGTTGCTGCCATGACTGGTTAAACCTCTCCTGGCCTAGGCTCTGTCAGACTTAAAGGAGTCTGAATAGATGAGCATCGGGTGAGTAGTAGTAGTAGTAGTAGTAGTAGTAGTAGTAGTAGTAGTAGTAGTAGTAGTAGTAGTTTACAGACCTGCATTCGTAAAATTTAAAGATGAACAGAATGAAAGGGTTAATCAAGCATCGTAAAGAGCTGGTCAGGACGCAAGACCTCCAGATCCTGCATGTTCACAATAGCTTGTTGAAGTCAGGATTGAAACCACGTCGCCCAAAGTCCTAAATATATGAGACTTGCCCCAACAGTCATTGAGCCACTTCAGAAATAATCTTGTTCTTCCTTTAATGTCTGGTCAATCTGTCATACTCGACAATTACTGATATATTAGGGGGTATTTTGTCGTAATGCGCTGTGGGTTCTTCACTGGAGGCACAAAAAAAAAGGGGGGGGGGGGCCTGCGGGAGGGGGGCGAGCCAGAAAATAACAAATTGAGGGAGCATCAAACTGAAATAAAATGTAGCACCTAACAAAAAAAATGAAATAGGCAGCCGCTGAATGTGGAGCTACAGAATGCTCTCAGCTCATTGTCCTAAAGCCCCCAGGGCATCCTAATGATACACCAGGCCCACAGTAATACAACCATTTTTTTTTCGTACAGTAGATCGACCATAATCAAAAGGATAAGGGACAAAACAGTAACACAGTGGTATATAGTTTAGGTAGTAATTTTCCCATCCAAACTAATGTAGATATATTAGAGCTATAAATGTACGATAATGACAAGCCATACAAAAGAAAAACAAAACATAATAATGGGGTTGACAAGTAGTGGAAAGGTTGAAGGAGATATATAACACGTCAGATTAACAGATTCTCCATACATTTATTTCGTTAAATGGACTCACTTTCACCACGCCCACTCGACAGATCCTTTTAACATTCACAGTGAGTGTTGTCCCACTGAGAAAAGAAGCTTAGAATAAAAATAATAGCTATTTGGACGGTATAGTTATTTTTAAATTAATAAATTCCGTAGTTTGTTTTTGTGCCTATTAGCAGCTAACAATGCCGGTAAGAGACAGAACCCGTAAAAACAATTGCTCGTAAGGTTTTTCATTTTAAGGTTGATAAAATAGACCCTACCCTACCTCAGACACCAAAGGCGCACTCTTCAAACCGCGTGGGTCACTCAGAAACATGATCAAAGCGGTACCGTTATATCAAGGGAAATAACTCCATGCCAGAACCGAAAAAAAAACCTCAAACTTTAGTGGTGGGTTCGAGCAACGAAAGCCCACTTTATCATTGTTTAATGTCAAAACAATGCAAATTTTAGGGCTAACTTGTTTTCGCAAAAAAAATGGACTCGAACTGAGTCCTTTTAAAACGCTTCATCGGGAGTTACAAGGCAACTGAGGTATAAAATCCATTTCACAAAATGTTATATACAGCCCTGAAGCAGTGTGGGTGCATACCGGTTGGAGTCAGTAATCATAGGTCCTGTCCATATTTGTTAGCCTAATTTTCCTTTTACAAAACCTATTTTTCTTCTGCGCCTTTTCACAGTAACTGTACGTTCGGTGCCTGGCTGGCACGGAAGGGTATGTAATTATTTCAGTTTGCACAACGTGTTTAATGTGTGTGTGCGCGTGACGTGAGACTATCTTTTAAGTTGCGTTGCGAGTAGGAGGAGTGGACATTTCCCACAGTGCAGTGTTGAGAGAGAGACAGAGAGAGACAGAGACAGAGAGGGAGACAGAGAGAAACAGACAGACAGAGGGACAGAGATATACAGAGACAGAGACACACACCTACAGAGAGAGATAGAGACAAGACAGAGAGAGACACACACAGAGACAGAGACAAGACAGGGAGAGAGATTTACCCAGAGAGAGAGGGAGAGACCAACAAACAGGCAGAGCCAGAGAGATATATATACAGAGACAGAGACAAACACATCCACAGAGAGAGAGAGAGAGAGAGAGAGAGAGAGAGAGAGAGAGGGGGGGGGGGGGGCGGGAGGGGAGATGGAAATAAACTTGATCTTTTCATTACATTTTGGTGTCTCGTTTCGCTCATAGTGACATAGAACCTAGCAACAATTACCAGCATGAAAAAAACAGAAGAGGGCGTGATGAATGATAACACCCAGTTACCTCAGGGACTTTGAAACCAAAATCTCTCTTCACTTTTGAATCTCTTATCATCACAACACAGCCTATCCTACAATAACAATACAATACAATACAACCTTACACGATACAAAACAATCTCACACATCCAACAATCTGAATCACAACAACCTTTCACTCTTGAGTATCGGAGATTGCAGAGCCATATAAGTTTGAAGCTGAAGACCTCTCTGTAAACTCTGTATTGTGCTCTTGGCACTGAACTAGCCCAGCTGCTTGCTAATAAGGCGCATCGCTATAGAAATCATAACACTAACTGTCGTCTGCTCGAAATTGGAATGTCAAGTATTTCCATTGTCTTTGCGTTTGTCAGGGAGGTTGCCATCGCCTCTCGCCGCCTCTGCAGACCCATTAATTTGGGAAAATGAAATGTAAACAGGAGGCGACAGCCCCGGTGAACGTGAAACCCGTGCACGACAGCCCCGTGTGTAAAGTTATACCAAACAGTTTTGGGAAGCAAGTGAAACAGCTAACTAAACCCTCTCCGTCTTTCCTTCTCGTATTTGCTTGCAGAACAGTTGGAACTCTGAGCGAAGCACAGGCCTTGCATACACGCGAGTAAATATTGTTTAATTTGAAAAGATGGAATCCTTTTTGCGTA
Source organism: Oncomelania hupensis (assembly GCA_036898135.1). NCBI lineage: Eukaryota > Metazoa > Mollusca > Gastropoda > Littorinimorpha > Pomatiopsidae > Oncomelania > Oncomelania hupensis. The sequence goes on from CM072512.1 coordinate 45,929,555, forward strand.
GTGAAATATTAAAAGAAATTTGTTTCACTTTTTAAAGGGTGTTGATTAATAGCAAAAACTATGATTTGCTTGTGTTTGTCTTTATCCATCGAAGTTGTATGTGAAATGGTTGTTTGATACCGCACATACGCCACCAAAGGGCAGTCTTCTGAAACTTTTTGAAACTGTGGTATACAAGGCCAATGGCTGGATGCTTTGCATGAACGCAGAATGCACACCCCTCGCGATTATAGACTTGTGTATATCAAGTAATAGCTACAAACGCTAAACTAAATTGGCATTCTACGTCAAATATGATAATCTATGGTATAATTTAACATTTTGGCAACATTTTCAGAAGCCTGCAGCAAGTTATATTTTATATGAACGTACGCGTTGAATATAAACTGTTATTAATCCATCATATAGGCTTACATTGGAGTTTTGCGTAAACATAGACATGTTGTGGATCTATAAGTTTCAGACGATATTATAATGAATGATTTCATTGTCTGTGGTAAGTGCCAGTAGGGAGGAGGGGAGGGGGTGGGGGTGGGGGGATCATTTCTTATTTTTCAGACGGCAGCAGTGTCTGCGACAAATCACACGTTGATGACAGTTAGCGTTTTCCCGCTCTGCCCAAGCGAAATGGTTTCAAAACAAAACAGGGAATGTATACAGAACGACAAAGCAGGGGGAGAATAGTCACGATGGTACTTTGACTATCATTTGCATCACCTCCCTTAGTTTAATTTTGAGAGGTTTTGGTTGCGG
>CM072512.1:45932807-45962807 GCA_036898135.1 Oncomelania hupensis
AATCATGGTCATTTTCTCTGCTTCCCCTCATTTCAAAGAAACGAAACCGTACGAGAGACAAGAAAATGGAAGAAAAACACAAGCCCTGATTGCCTTTTTTAATGGCTTCTGAGAGACATTTTAGGGAGGGACATTTGGCTGATTCCAATTTAAACAGTGGTATGTCTCGTGTCGGTCTAAACCGATCATTTTCGCCTGCGTATCGTTTTACATTTAAAAAAAATTAAATGCTCGCTCGCTCTGCGGGTTTGTTTTTATTAGGCATTCTTTTTAAATGACTTTGGATATTTCTGTTTTTAATTAGGCTGAGTATTTGTTAATATTTCTGTTTTTAATTGGGCTGAGTATTTGTATGCTCTCTCTCTCTCTCTGCTTGTCTGTCTGTCTGTCTGTCTCTTTGTATCTCTCTCTCTCACCACAGATGATCGTTTAACTAGCGTACTCCATCTTTCTCTGTCCTCAGCAACCCTCATGGCTTCGTTCAGTATCATGCCAGCCTATTCTCGAATGTTGGCTTCCCACCTCTTTTTCTGTCTACCTCTTCTTCTGCCGCCTTGCACCGTGCCTCACAGGATGGTCAATGCATCTTTGCAAGACCTGATGCTCTGGTGACGTGGCCATACCATCGGAGTTTCCGTTTTTTCACCACTGTGAGCATGTCATCCAATGGTCCAATGGCTTGTGTGATGGTCTGTCGGACTTCGTCGTTGGTGATGTGCTGGGTATAGGAAATGCCCAGAAGTTTTCTGTAGCACCTCATCTCATGCTTTGTATTCTTCATTGTAGGTCTGCTGTGAGGGTCCATGTTTCGCAAGCGTAAATGAAGATGGAGATTACAAGGGAGCGCAGCAGCCTTTCCTTGGAGTGTAGACTGATTGTCCTGTCTTTTCAAATGGACTTCAACCTTGTCAGAGCAGCAATTGTTTGTGCGATCTTGGAAAGGACTTCCTGTCGTGACCTATTGTCTGATAGTGATACAATGGCTCCTAAATATTTGATTCTATGCATTGCATTGAGGGATTGGACTTGGACTTTGGTGTCCGTGTTGATGCCATTTAGTGTTGTTGGTAATAATATTGGTCTTCTCTGCACTTATTACCATTCCATAGGCTCCGAAGGTGGTGTCAAGGTTCTATACCAGGTGTTCAAGTTCTTGTTCCCCTCAAGCCAATCCATCAATGTCATCCGCAAAACGGAGGTTGGAGATTGTTCTACCCCATATGCTGACTGTGCCTTCGTGAGCTGCAAGGGCATCTGACATAATGCGCTCTAGGAAGTGGTTTAAGTGTTTTGGAGAGATTAGGCATCCTTGGGTCACGTCGATTGTTGTTCTGAACCAGTTCCCGAGGACGCTGTTGTGGAGGACTGCCTGGAAGCCTTGTCATACATGCTTTTAATGACTTTAATAATGTTAGGGCTGATGTTACTCACTCCATGTTGCCCACAAAGTTTCATGCCAGACTCTGTCAAATGCTTTCTTGAAGTCTACAAGCACATGATATAGATGTTGCTGGTGCTGTATGTATTTCTCATATATTATTCTGAGGTTGAGAATCTGTTCAGTGGTATTTCACCCTGCCCTGAATCCTGCTTGTTCTTCAGCTATGATTTGTTCAGCTTGGGGTTTCAACCTGTTGAGTACTATCTTCAGGAGGACCTTGCTTGGATCGCTGATGAGATTGATGGTGTGGTTATTTTCACATTCTTGAAGGTTACCTCTATATCTCGTTCACTCTCTCTCTCTCTTTCTCTCTCACTCTATGTCTCTCTCTCCCTCTCTCTTCCCCATCTCTCTCTCAGTATCTCTCTTTCTGTTTGCACCCCTCCCCCTCCCTTTCCACATAGCCATTAAATCGAGCAAAGTATTCTCGATCTCGTACACACGATTTGCTTCATTTTCTGCAATTTCACGAAATTAGCGATAACAGAGGTTTAAAAAGTAAAATACCGACACATATGGAGTTGATACATTAGCTCAGAGAGCTGCTGAAGGCGCTGTTTAAAGTTAGAATGGAACCCTAGCCGCTTAGTATGCTCATTTGCTACAAAGCTGTTAGCTGTCTCTAGCACTGGGCAAATGGTACAACAGCCTTAAAAAGTCCATGGATCCAGACTAATGTGGGGAACATGAGACGATGCCCACCAACCCCAAATCACTTCCCACCTCTCCGTCCTTCCCTACTCCATCACCCTACCAATATCCACCTCCATCTTCCACTCCCCCATGCTCGGTATTCCCTCCCTTACGTTCTCCCTCCAAAAACCAGCATCGGGAATCTTCTCCTTTCTCTCTCCTCTGTTGCGTGCCAGGACTAGACAGCACATACATTAAATAGCTGCTGGCTAAGCTGGCTAAACAATGCCCACCTACCTCTACCATCTTATACTGTCCCCTGGGATAAGTAAAGGCCAGGACCGGACTAGATGTTGCCAACCCACAATTGTGCTTGATAAAAACATTACCATCCTGATAAACAAACGGCGTGGTTTACTCAGAAATTGGGTCAAAGGTCACATGGCTATAATATTGATGTACCGATAAAAACAGGGGAAATCACTCCCTGTCAGAACCGAAATGGAAAAAATTCAAACGTTAGCGGTTGGTGTAAGTCACGAAAGCCCACTTTATTATTGTTTAATGTAATAGCAATGCGAATTTGAGTGTAAACACGTTTTCGCTAAAACGAAAACAAAGTCTTAGAATTGTGGCCTTTTAACTAACTTTAGGCGAGGCTACATGCATTACTCAACCTTTCTGAATAAATCTTCTATTATTTAGTCTTTTCACATCGCAGCTGCCATAGAGATCAATTATTAATATAAGGTTGTTGTCAGTCTTCAAGCAAGTCCTCTACATTATCGGATGAACACTGTAAGAATTAACAAGGAATCAATTCCAATTGTATTAGGGTAGACACTTTGTTTCAAGAAGATATTATCAGCCTACATTTATAATGGTAATATCGTGGAGATGGTAGATAAGGATTAATGGAACTGAGATTAAAATCTGCTATTTGGGCTCGTCAAAGGGCTACTTCGTGTCAGGTGTCACCGTAATATCAGTTAAAAAGAAAGTTATATGGAATAATCCTTCTTCTTCCGTCATTCGCCTATTGCACTATTTCTTTGTTGTTTTCCATTTCTTCTTCTTCTACTACTACTTCTTCTTCTTCTTCTTCTTCTTCTTCTTCTTCTTCTTCTACTATGTTAATTTTTAAGGGACAGATTGGAAGATTAGACTTATTAATTTGTCTAAAATCTTTATCCCTAATAAAAAAAAAGTTTCAAAAAAAAGTTTCAAAAGTTTCTTCTACATTTTCTATATTTTTTACTACGGAATAATTCTTCTTTTTCTTCTTTTTCTTCTGTCCGCCGCTTATTGTTTCATTGCTATTTCTTCTTCTTCTTCTTCTTCTTCTTCTTCTTCTTCTTCTTCTTCTTCTTCTTCTTCTTCTTCTTCTTCCTCTGTGTTATTTTGACTTGTTGATGTCAGCATCGCTTCAGTCACCAGACTACAGAAACAACACGTTGTCTTGCCTGCATAGAAGAAACGAGAATCACCATCACTGGACAAGACACCCGCGATAATACAGGAAATTAATTTTCTTCTCAAAAGACCATCATCATTCGATTTCCTTCTTTACCGCTATAGCGTGTAAGGCGCTTCGAACTGTGCGCGGCGTATGATTGTTGCTATACGAGGTTTTATGAACCGTATGAAGATGAAATCTCGGAAGTGCCATTTTATGGTTTTGATTGTTTGTTTTTGTTTTCTTTCTGTTCCTCCCTAAACTCAAGAGGGTTTGATCTTTGCAGCAGTTCTGCACACTGGGCGATGTGGATTTGATCATGACATCAGCATAATTATACTATGGAGTGGATGCTGTGTATCTCTGTAATTAATACCCTAAGCAGCTTTTTCTTCTTTGTTTTAATAAAAAGAAAATAAGAAGTGTTATTGAACGCTGTTTTATTTTTATTTTTCATTGTACATGTATGTGTGTTTCAAATTAAAGAAACATACACTGTTACAGTTCCTTTATGTGAAAACTATGAAAACGGAGTGTACAAAGCTCTAAGCAACGTTCTTTGTTTATTGTTTATTTTCTTTTATTTGTTGTTGTTGTTGTTGTTGTTGCTTTTTGTTTTGTTTTAAAAAAACAAAAATCGACAGATGTGCAATTATTATGTGACCAATAAAGTGTTGTTCTAGATTGGGGTAATTATGTTATTATTAATAATTTTAAGTTTAGTAGTAGTAGTAGTAGTAGTAGTAGTAGTAGCAGAAGTAGTAGTAGTAGTAGTAGTAGTAGTAGTAGTAGTAGTAGTAGTAGTAGTAGTAGTAGTAGTAGTATAACACGATTTATACAGGGAGCGTATCTCACGATACAAGACAATTCATGGCGCCTATAATGGCGAAGATAACACTGCAGTTTGGTTTAAAGGGGAACATACAGCTTGTTGTTTTTGTAGATGCAGTATTCAGACGGATTAACTCCAAAGAAATAGAAAGCCATAAACCTTTCGCAGTTCCGTGTAAAAAGGCCCAAAAGGGAAATAAGAAAACCGGTTGCTTCCCTTGGAAACGTGCATGATTTATCTGACGTGCAATTTTACAGGAAAGTGCTCGCGTCATGTTCTCATTCTCCCTGGCATGGCGACACGATAGAAAAGATCTCTTACCCAGTCTTTTTGAAAGAATTTTTGACGAGCACCTTCTTATGCTTCTGCGCGTCTGAATCCTGGTATAGCTTCAGATTCCTGAAAAATCGTCCATAGTCGTAATTTTCCAAATCACAGTTTGTAGAAATGTTTCCAAAGTAAACATATTAAAACACTCGCAAAATGGTAGCAGGGAGAGCACCGTGGTTGTTCTGTGCGCAAGCCTTGTATAGGTACGTCTTGGGTTCGAATCCTGACTTCAGCAAACTATTTTGCGCATGCTGGATAGTAATGGCCAGTTCTAGTTTGAGAAACTCGTTTGGCTTGTAATTGCGCTATATAACAAACAATCCCTTTAATCCTTTAGGTTTTAGCTCCCCTCTTCAACCCTTTTTATCACGTCACAACCCTTTTAAGGTACGAGTTGTATTCCTTAATCATCTACAGGGTTGGCGCTGGCGTATAGAGAGACACAAGATGATTTGTTATCCCCATTTTGACACAAGAAAATTTGACACGTGTGCAACATGACATGAACATGAAACATAGCAAGGACAATATCATAGTCAATAAAATCACCATTCATTCACATAAACATTCTCAGACACTCCATCAATCAAATCCATCCATCAGAGTTATTATTAGAAGTGTAAGCCTACTGACTAAGTTATTAGAACAGATTGGCAAAGATAAAACGCTAGAATTGTTATGATCCCAAAAGCATGTCAAAAAAGCATGTATTTGCTCAACATACAAGTTGAAATCCGGTGGGGGTGAGGTTGCAGACAACATATTAAATAATTTACAGTTATTTGTAGTCCAGATAAAGTGCAATAACGATAGAAATACGTGGATCTAAGGATGAACCAGGGTGTTCTTATATTGATGATTGCTTAGAAATGTCAAGAAAATAAAGAAGTGATAAACAGTCATAATTCCTATTTCTCGACCATGCATAATCCAGGTGTTCTGATCCTTCGGAGATACGACACTGATTCTTCTATACCAGGCTGAGTGCTATTTCTTAAGGTTGATCAGTCAGGAATCTCCAGCGCTCTGATCTTCTAACACCACGTCCCTTCCGTGTCATAGCTGCCATCCCCGTACGGTCGCACAACCCAGCTGACAATCATGCCTTATTCAGCATCAGCAACAGCAACAGCAGCATCATAAGTATCATAAGAATCATTTATATCATCTATCTCATTATCATCCTCATCATCTTCATCCTCATCATCATCATAAACATCATTATCATCACCATCACCATCATTGTCATCAACTTCTTCCTCCTCCATCATCATCTTCTTCTTCTCCCTCCTCCTTCTACTACTACTACTACTACTACTACTACTACTACTACTACTACTACTACTACTACTACTACTACTACTACTACTACTACTACTACTACTTCTTCTTCTTCTTCTTCTTCTTCTTCATCAATATCCTGGACATCTGGACGTTCCAAGTTGGCAAAGAATTGCAGATACACATAATACAACGATAGAAATTTAATTTCGACTTTCAACCTGTAAATCACCTCGAGTGAGTTAAGTACGCTATGAGTATTATCGAGTTAAAAGTAACTTTTGACACTTTTGGACTGCAGCTCTGTTCTGTATTTCATTACTGTTTAAAGAGTTGTCCGGCATTTTTAGAAAGATGCGAACTGGAACAAAAGATTGTATCACAGGCTGCATAGGCAATCGAATGGTAATAGTCAGTCTGGAAATGCGAGAAGAGGAGGTAGTTTTCAATGCTTTGAGTTGTAAGTTAATGTGAAGAAACAAATACATTCACAAAAGAGAACAAAGAGGAGACGTTTTCATTTAAGAAACGGAACCTTCTGGCTGCACATTGTAGCTTTCTGCGCTCTTCGAAACACTTCCTTCAGCAAAGTGACTGACGTGACTAGAAACTCATTCAGTTCGAACGATCATCAGTGAGTCTTCCCCATCTTGTCTTTCTAAACTGATTACCTTCTTCCATCCTCCACGAGTCCTTCGTACTCCTCAAGTCACTTTCAGCTTGAAATATTCAGTGTGCGAACTGGCACATACCAACAAGAAGACCCTTGGGATTCGTGCTTTTGGCAATTCAGCAACCCGATTAGGGAAAGCACTTCCCTTGAATTTATGAAACGGAGTCGTTCTTCGGCGTCTTTCAGAAAGGAGCAGATAGCATTTCTCTTTCAATTCTAAAATACCTACACAAAAGATGTTTATAGTTTACAAATGTGTTGTTAGTTTTATTGTTTTGTTTTATTTTTGTTGCTGTGGCTGGGCTTCTATTGTTGGTGTTCTTCGAGCGCTTTGAGCATGACTTTTTCATGGAGTCCTGGGCCTTAAAAGACTTGCAATCATCACCACCTTGAGAACTCACTCCATATGACTGAATCAGGGTATGTATGTCTTGGTAGGTCGACAGGAAAGGATCATCCTCTCTTTCTGTTAAATATAGGACTGCATAAGGTCGACAGGAAGGGTCATCCTCTGTTTTTGTTAAGGTTAGGGCTGCACAATGTGACCGTTTTATTGATGATAGATTTTGAGAAAGTCCGGCGACATTACATCAATATAGGGAACATCACCGTAGCGGCGAAAGATGGGTCAAGCTCTGATGAGACGTAAAATCGATGGCTTTAACGCACTGGACCGTGAACGGGAAAGGGAGAAAACCCGTCTTTGAAATTCCTCAACTACCAGTTTTTTTATGGGTGTGACGAGCGATGGGCACATTCTGAAGAGGTTGAGTTTACGTGCAGCTAGTTGCGAAATGGCTGAACTTTGGGACAGTTTCGAAAAGAAGTAGCTTGTAGATCGGCGGTTTTAAAACTGTAAAGTGAGTTTATGATATTCTTGAAGTAGTTTAACTTGTCGTGTCTGTAGACGGGAAATTGTCTTGGAGGAGGAGCATTTCAAAAGTTCAGATACGAAGATCTTTGTTGTTGTTGTTGAATTTGTTGTGTGGAGAACATGGCGTGTGGAGTCATAACTCCCAATGCGTGAGGTTGGATAAGGCCTTAAAGTGAAAATGTGCCTATGGTTTTGAAGTAGTATAACATGTTTATAAATAGGTGCTTATGTAGGAGAAGCTTTCAAATTAGTTTTAATATACGATATCGATAGCTTCGCTATTACCAAGGTGGTTAATATTCAAATAAAATTGATATTCATGCATGGAACAAATTTGGTGGGTTTTTTCCCCCGTTTTGTAAAACATTCGGCTATATTTTAAAAAGTGGAATATATTTTAAGTGATCCTAGGTATCTCGCTGCTTGTATAAAATCCAGTCTTCGATCTATGAAGTTTAATGTTTCCGCGACATAAATTGTGTGCGCTATTCAAGTGAAGTTGTAGACTTGGTTGCATTGCAAAACATGGACTTGGATGGCATTAGTCTGGACACTAAATGTTTCAAAGAGATACGCTCATTAGTATTCCAGTTTTAAGTGTACGAGCCCGTCAAAGTATCATACACTACATGGATATATTATTGTAAAATCATATTCATGTAATATTATACTTCATGCATTATAGCCATACATGTCAGAGCAACTTTGAGAAACATTCAGTGTGTAAGAAATACTTCAGCGAGATTGAAGGATATTTATTTCGGTAAAGGACACACAGTTTCCAAAGTTTTCGTTTTTGAGCAAGGAAACGTTCCTACCATTGACACGCATCGTAACATTATTCAAAAAATAGACTACTTCAAGAAAGAAACTTGAAATAAAGACGGTCGCGCACAACAAACTAAGCAATAAATATCCCCGCTGCATCGCTCCTTTATTGATTCGACTCGTCATCATTGCAACATAAGTCTTAAACTTATGAGACACTCACAACCAACACATAACAGAAGGGAACGCTGCTACAGTTCTTAGGCCTATGAAGACACGTCTCTTTGATTGCTGATGTTGTTCTCCCCTTGCTGTGCACCAAACCCCCTAAATCCTCTACTCCCGCCCTCACCCAAATCTCTTCATCCCTTCCTTGCGCGCCCTGAGCATGCTGCTAGCATGGATAATGCTGCGCCTGATAATTCAATGCAATTAAACTCAACAGATCTTTATTGTCTCTTACAAGGAATTATGCCATGCTGTAAACATTGCTCCAATAAATAATAGACTTTCAGACTTGAAAAAACATAAGGTATAAAATGTAAAATTGCACGCACACATAACACTCTTCAAATCTAATGCATTCGCATCTTCCTTTACACAATTTACTTTTACATTATGAAACTAACATTATGTAGCGGAGTGGAGGGTAGGTGGTAGAAGTAGGAAGAAGAGCGGAGCGCTCTAGAGGAGGCTGGTAGTAGGAGTACAGAAGAAGAAGACTCTCTTTTCCTTTTCTTTCACACTCGCACACCAATCGAAGATGTGGTTCTATTTCCAGCATTTATTTCTGAGTGAATAATTTTGAGCCACGGAACAGACAGTCATTTACAGTAGTATGTACATTCTGTGTCGGCCCGTGTCTGCCGTCTCACTGCCCCTCCAACTGGGGGGTCAGTCGGTTTTTATCATACAGCGCCAGCCTTAGCGGAGACGCACATGCGCGAGCCACTCGCGGAGCCTTAAGTAAGTGCCTGTGGGCCAAGTTTGTGTTATTTTCAATTTACAAATCCCGCTCGCCTTTGGCCTAATACAAATCAAAACATAACATAATACACATCACCAGAAAGGGCATAAAACAAGCTTCCCAAATATGTACATGAATTATTCATACAAGGTACAGATAAATAATAAACTTCGAAAATACGCGACTCAAAGTACGACCTTAAGCGCACAAGTTCACAAAAAGATACAAATGATACATTTAAGACATACCAAAAACCCATACGTATTACATGCTCTAAAAGCTTAATGTCCAATCTGGCTAACTATATACAAATAAAATGCATGACTTATCTGTAACTCTTACAAATCATGAATCTCTATGTACACACTAACACAAGCTACAAACACAGTGTTATCGCAGGTTACATCACTGGGACTAGCGATCTCGGCCTTAACTACTCTAATATAAACTAAATTCATACAACATTCCATAAGAATAATATCTAAGGCTAGCTACATAATAATTATTTGATGGACAGAAATAAAAGGGGGCTAGTGTACGGCTCTGACAAGGTGTCGCATTTGGCAGTAAGTTTAAACAAAGGCTGTGCGTGTAGCAGACGACGCGTCGGCTAAACACGTTACACGAAAACGGTCAAGATAGCATACTACATGACTAGTAAGGTTTAGGGATAGAAATACCGCACCAGTAGCGAACAGCAGTCGGCTACATTCGCACCGGCTTTTTAACCACTCAGCGTCCGCGCTGAGAAACTGTACTCAAGAGCAGATGTGCTGCTACTTGAATAGCATCACTGGGCCAAGGCATTAACTTGCCCGTGGAAACCATCCGACATCTTAAGTCAGGATAACAACAACAATCCCTATGACTCGTCCTTTACGACACGAATCTGACCTAACCAGAAAACGTTAAAATATGAACTTGGCATCGCCTAATGGGATGACTGACTATGTATTTGACAGGGAGTCCAGTATCTCAAAAAAAGGTCCATATTTAACATCATAACAAAATGCGAATCATGTACAGTTTACCTGCCTTTACAAAACATCCTGCCGTAAACATCAAAGCTCTAAACAGTACTATTTCCCTAATATCTATTCTATTCTACACGTACACCGTACACATGTTAATTTCTACAAAACTGCATATGTTTAGCAACAATGCTCAAAATCGATGGACATAACTAACGCATGATACATTATTAAAATAGCACAAAAAAAAAACAGTATTTACACAGACAATAAAAAAAAAATCATATCTACACAGAATTGTTTAGTTGTCTCATTAAAATAAAAGTCCGTATCTGAGAGCATTCCCATACTACTTTACAGTGTCATTATGTACATACCAGAGGCTAGGTATCGGAGACTGTTTTCTGTGCTAGACGCAGTGATCTCCTTGGCGCAGGACCCGGGCGTGGTGTCGTCGTCGATGCTGCCTGCCTTTTTTCCCGTTGATCCTTTGCGTCAGCAACTGAAGATGTTGGGCATACTCGAGTATGCTTTCAGTTGGTCCTTGCCGCCTGTTGTGGAAGGAAGTCAGGAGGGTTGACGTGCCCCGTTGGTCGCTAAACGCCGCAGTCAGGACTTCCATGATGCCGTCTGCCGTAACAGCGGTGTCTGCTCTCCGCAGAACTTCCTGTCGGGCACACCCCGTCAGTGCTTGCAGCAGCCACTCCACCGCCGCGCCAGTGTCTAGGTGACAGTTCTTCAGGATTCGGGTGGCCTCCATTTGAAAATCTTCGAAGTCCTGCCCGTCCTCACCCGAAAAAGAAGGTAGCTTGGGAGGCGGCATCACGTAGAGGCGTGGCGTGAGGGCTGGTGGGCCGTTGACGTCTTGGACGCCGCTCACTCGGTCACTCGATGGTCCGCTGCCGTCCACCTGGGAGGGAGGTTGACTGTTGTTAGCCGTGGCCACAGCAACCGACGGTCCAGTGCTAGCTGGGAGTTGCACACTGCTGTCCTGCTCCGCCATCCTTGTTTGGCTTCTGGTTAAAATTCTGGAGGTCGCCGTTGTTAGTCTTGGTCTTGGTCTTTCAATGACTGCTGCTCCGTGTTAGCTGGGATCCTGCTCGCAGCGCCAGATCGATGTAGCGGAGTGGAGGGTAGGTGTAGAAGTAGGAAGAAGAGCGGAGCGCTCTAGAGGAGGCTGGTAGTAGGAGTACAGAAGAAGAAGACTCTCTTTTCCTTTTCTTTCACACTCGCACACCAATCGAAGATGTGGTTCTATTTCCAGCATTTATTTCTGAGTGAATAATTTTGAGCCACGGAACAGACAGTCATTTACAGTAGTATGTACATTCTGTGTCGGCCCGTGTCTGCCGTCTCACTGCCCCTCCAACTGGGGGGTCAGTCGGTTTTTATCATACAGCGCCAGCCTTAGCGGAGACGCACATGCGCGAGCCACTCGCGGAGCCTTAAGTAAGTGCCTGTGGGCCAAGTTTGTGTTATTTTCAATTTACAAATCCCGCTCGCCTTTGGCCCTAATACAAATCAAAACATAACATAATACACATCACCAGAAAGGGCATAAAACAAGCTTCCCAAATATGTACATGAATTATTCATACAAGGTACAGATAAATAATAAACTTCGAAAATACGCGACTCAAAGTACGACCTTAAGCACACAAGTTCACAAAAAGATACAAATGATACATTTAAGACATACCAAAAACCCATACGTATTACATGCTCTAAAAGCTTAATGTCCAATCTGGCTAACTATATACAAATAAAATGCATGACTTATCTGTAACTCTTACAAATCATGAATCTCTATGTACACACTAACACAAGCTACAAACACAGTGTTATCGCAGGTTACATCACTGGGACTAGCGATCTCGGCCTTAACTACTCTAATATAAACTAAATTCATACAACATTCCATAAGAATAATATCTAAGGCTAGCTACATAATAATTATTTGATGGACAGAAATAAAAGGGGGCTAGTGTACGGCTCTGACAAGGTGTCGCATTTGGCAGTAAGTTTAAACAAAGGCTGTGCGTGTAGCAGACGACGCGTCGGCTAAACACGTTACACGAAAACGGTCAAGATAGCATACTACATGACTAGTAAGGTTTAGGGATAGAAATACCGCACCAGTAGCGAACAGCAGTCGGCTACATTTATATAACATAAAAGTGCATCACATGTCAACATATATTTATATTACAGTATAAAATGTGTGTCATAAACAGGTACATCAAGCACGCATGCCCCCCTTCACACACACAACCGCTGCTAAATCAGTAAGAATATAGTATCCCAGCCCGAAAATAACAAGAATTGCATAATATAAAATAAGTTGCAAAAAAAAACTTCACGAGATAAACATCTAGGATTAAATGCAAGTTAAATAGCTTACCTAAAACTATTTCATGGTTTATGTTGCAAACACATACGCACATACACACACACACGCACACACTCTCTCGCACACCCACACACACACACACACATACACACACACACACACACCTCCACACACACACACACACACGTGTAAAAACGCCGTTATTATAACTTTCATGAAACGCCAGATACGTTCTTTTGACATTAAAAGAAAATTGTCAATTTTTTAAAGCTTACCCTAACCCTAACTCTAAACCAAACCCTAACCTTTAACCTAACTTAAGCCTAAACCAGCCCTAACTCTAACGGAACCCTGCTTTGATGTCAAAATAACGGGGTCGTCAAAAGAACGTAGGTAGAGAATAAAGAGTGTGTATAAATAACGGCGTTTCTACATCCACACACACACGCACACGCACACACGCACACACGCACGCGCTGACATCATCATCATCATCATCATCATCATCATCATCATCATCATCATCATCATCATCATCATCATCATCATCATCATCATTTCTTCTTTCAATGTAAAATGTTTTGTCTATTATTGTCATGCGAAGGCTTTGTTTCATGGTTTTGCCTTTCAATTTAATGCAACAATGTGGTCCTGACGTTAACTCTTCGAAACAGGCTGCGGAGCCTTGTAAACAAAGTATTGAACGTATTGCAACATTCTGGGTTGTCTAACGGGGAAAAAATCCTGTTAAACTATAATAATGGAATTAAAATGTATAGATTTGACTTGTTGCATAGAAACGTCTCCTCAGTTGGCGGGTTATTAGCGGATGTTCTTGAAGTGACATTTTAAAAAAAAATATATTGCTACCTGGAAAACTGTTTTATTTCTTTGTTTTCCGTCTAATTGTTTCCACCTTGCCACTTTACATGGCAACAAGCACCCTTTGTCATTCCATTCCCCTACCTGTCTGTGGGTGTTCTTCATTTGAACTTGTCGATAATTGTATTGGATGCAGTCGATATTATACATTTCACAAATAAAAATTCGATTTCCTTTCCCTCTTCTAATAGCGATCTCCCTACCTTTACATCATATGTTTAAGTGATAGATGTGTGTTTGTTGTGTGTGCGCGGACCCCCGTTGGGGTGCCGGGGGTTTCAGTATAAATAGTATCCCCACTTTCTGGAAATTTAGTGCTTTAAATTCCCACTGTCGCTTTCTTTCTCATTTGCTCTTTCTCAGTCCTGCTCTGTTCTATCAATCTGCTATACTATCTTCTTCTTCGCTAGACCAGTCACCTACCTTTTTTCTTGAAAACTCTTCCGGGACAAGACTCCTTGTTTGTGTATGAGGTCTGTTGGATCAGCTTGGGAATATTGGATGCTTTCTGCCAGGTGGTCACTAGGGCTTCCTATGATGTTATTATTTAGCAATGTAGGCATTTTATATGTATATGTTTTGTTGATAATTTATAATGATGTTTGTATTCTATTTTGTTTTTGTAAACAGGGGTTCGATAAATTAGAGTGCAGCCTCAGCGTCCTCTGCGTGGGATGTCTTTATTGTAAAGTGACTGGCTGGTGGAGGGCATTCAGTTTTCCCACTAGGGTTGTTTCAGCAGATCTTTTATGCGGATTGGGGGTTGTCCGGTCCTGATTTGGCTCGGAAGAGTCCGCTGGACCTAAAGCAACAATTATGTAATGTAATGTAATGTGTGTGGGCGAGAGGATGAAACATGTCAGCGTGAATGTTGGTACAGATCGCCGCTCTTTGAGCCTGTTTGGTGATTTGGGGAAAAGAGCGTACATAGCATTCAGCAGTAGTAGTAATAGTAGTAGTAGCTAAGCAGTAGTAGTAGTAGTATAATTATTACATCAACTAGTGAACAAAACAACCCTTTCATTTTAGCCTCCCTAATTTTTATTTTTATTTTTTTACATGGTAAAGAGGGGATGCGAGGGGTGAGGGGGATCGATCAACTAGTGGTTTTTAAAATAGTTTTTCACGTTCAACTAGTGAAGTTTAGGACCTCTTTGGGTGATTTCCGGCATAACCGGAAGTAGAGAAAAAAACAGCCGGAAGTGGGAGAAAGCAAGCGGAAGTATAGGAAATAGCGTTTCAGGCCGTTCGGGGACGTGAGCTCGCGTTTGAAAGCGTTTTATGCCTTCCATCGCTTTCAGAAAACAAATCCTGCAAATTGCGGTGAGTGACGGGAGGAACCGGTCGAGTGAGTCTGGCTTTCGGGGGCCTGCATGGGCCTATTTTTTCCCTCGCTGTTGTTGTTTCTGACAGCACCCAGCTGACGATGAGCTGATGTTTTTGGTAAAAGAACGTGTTGAGAGGCTAAACAGCCAACTTGGTTTTCCTGTGGAGTTGGGCGCACGGGATATCTCGCCTGCTCGTTGTCACGTAGTGGGTTTGAAGTCCTTCGTTGAGGTAGCTTCTGGTACACGATGTGTCGTCGTGTAGTTTGGTCCCTTTCCACGCTATGGGGTCTTGCAGGGTGTTTTCCAGGGTTGCTCTCTCAGGCTTGTGCTGTAGAGGCTAAACAGCCAACTTGGTTTTCCTGTGGAGTTGGGCGCACGGGATATCTCGCCTGCTCGTCTGTAATATAAGAGACGAAATTCTGCACAACCTTGAATAATAGGTTTGTGCAGAGCGTCTCACTGAAAGCCAAAGTAGCCCTCAGTGATAGCTCCACATCTCTATACATAAGCGACGAACATTCTGCTACGTCCGTGGTCCACTGGACTCTCAACTCTACTTTCCTATACATACATAAATATAAAACATGGCTACTTATACACATCAAGAATTAATAATATTATACACATTCATTTGTACAGCCACTGGTCTGCAAGCACACATATAAGTTAAACAACAGTGGTTCCGTACAAAATTCAAGATGGCGTCGGCCAGTCGTCTTATTGCCTCGTGGTCAGCTTCTCCACATGTTCAGGCAAAGTCGGATTAACAATTCACATCTATGCATGGCAAATTCTACAAACATAATTTCAACAATAATATAAATATATCACGATGAAACAGAAGTAGGTTCATTTACCTGTTTGACAAAGTCAGGCCCCGTGGCTACTTGAGTGAATTCTAAGATTCTCAAGTCCTGCTTCCTGGTCTATTCAGTGGAGGTATTGCTCTACTCAGGTGTAGCTGTGTACCCTGTGGCGTCTTACTCTCAACTGACCTAATACCTGGTTTGGACTGAATCAGCCAGAACTGGATCTAGCCGCTCAGCCTGAGTCCTGATTGGATCAAACTTTACGATTCACGCACACAGTGCTGACGTCACTACACTGCCTGCGTCAAGCTCGCGGTGTGTGTACCTCCGTATACTGTAATCGTCTGCTGTGTAATAACTAACTTTCTAAGGTTACAATGACTAAACAAGGCTAAATAGTAAAATAAGCAGGGTAAACTGGTCTTCTCGTCACACATACACACCTCCACACCCGTACATAAAAACATTCCACATTCAAAAACTGTTTCTTAAGACAGTACCTAAGATAACTGGCTATTGTTTCTATTACTATTTTATTGTACAATATAACGTTGATATCATTAGTGCTATGTAACAAAACGTCCTTTGCTGGGTACGAGGGCAACAACGATGTTCGCTCAAATGATAAATGGTAGAAAGATGTTGCTGTGTGGGATATTGTACATTATTGTTTGACCATATACTAATAAAGTTTTTTTAGGGGAAGTTTTAATACTTTAGCCTTTTTCGGGAGGATGGGCTGTGAGGGAGGGGGGGGAGAGACAAAAAGAGGAGCAGGTATGGGGGTGTGAGCCAGCGCGATTAACGTGGTTTAACTGTACAAACTGTAGAAATAATTATTTGTGCAGTTGTTGGTACACCTATTCATGTTATTTGTACATCTACTCAAATATAATTCTCCAACGCAATAGTGTCAGATATGACAATACAATTTTAAGTAGGGTGTGCTCGCCTACTCGACGTACCTGATACTGTGATAGCACATGATATGGATTTTACATCCAACACACACGCGTTCGAAGTCAAAAATTATTATTGCGAATCGTACTTGTCTGTAATACAAGATGCTATATTAATAAACATAATAATAATAATACTTGGAAGAAGAAGAAAAAAGAAGAAGAAGAAGAAGAAGAAGAAGAAGAAGAAGAAGAAGAAGAAGAAGAAGAAGAAGAAGAAGAAGAAGAAGGAAGAAAGAAAGAAAGAAAGAAAGAAAGAAAGAAAGAAAGAAAGAAAGAAAGAAAGAAAGAAAGAAAGAAAGAAAGTCACATAAATTAATTAATAAATTACTACTAGGTCTACTACTACTGCTGCTGCTGCTACTACTACTACTATTACTACTACTACTACTACTACTACTACTACTACTACTACTACTACTACTACTACTACTACTACTACTCCTACTACTACTACTACTACTACTACTACTACTACTACTAATAATAATAATAATAAAAGTATTAATGTTCGCGCTTTTCCCTTCCCCCATAAATCAGATTCAAAACGCGGCGATCTGTAACAAATATTGACGCTCAGATGTTACAAAAACTCTGACATACACAACAGACACATAATCATCACTCAAACATGCGAGGGAAAAGACAGGAGGATCACTTTTAGAAATCAGGCAGGCAATTAATTTGGCATGTTTGAAATGTAGATTGACCGCTCCCAATATCTCTGTTATAGGCGCAGGCGACAGGGATACTCTCGATGATGATCAAAATGTTTTATAGTCCAAGCCCAGAATGCAGCAAAATGTTTAATTTTGCTTTTTGGGGTATCCAAAATAATTTTTACTGCATCGGAAAGATAATAATGTACTCTATCACATATCCAAAATGTAAAAAAAAAATATCGCAAAACAAAGTTATTGAGCATTTATTATCTAGCCGTGTACTATGGCATTCCGTTCAGTTATTGCTTGCTTTGTAAGGCCCAAAACTAGTATGGCAGATTACTGACAAAACAGCTTCCCCCCCCCCCCCCCACCACCACCACGACCAAATTTCATGTCCATGATATTTAAGACCTACTATTTCAAAAAAGCCTGGTAGCCATTAAAAAAATTGGCGGCCATTTTCAAGATGGCCGCCATGCCGATTAAACTCTTGTTCTACAATATGAAGATTTCGACCTACAAGCGCCACATTTAGTATACATGATACTTAAGACCTACTCTTTTAGAAAAGCTCAGTGGCCGTTAACAGAAAAAATATGGCGGACATTTTTCAAGATGGCCGCCATGCCGACAACACTTTTGTTCTACAATAATTATGGAGTATGAGATCAAGATTTCGACCTACAAGCACCAAATTTGGTTTACACGCTACTTAAGACCTACTTTTTTACAAACGCCCGGTAGCCATTACCAGAAACAATATGGCGGCCATTTTTAATGATGGCCGCTATGCTGATTACATTCTTGGTCTACAATATAAAGTATGAGAAGATTTTCTCCTAAAAGCACCAAATTTGGTATGTCTGATATTTAAAATATTTTCTTTTAGAAAAGCTCGGTTAGCCATTAAAAAGAAACAATATGGCGGCCATTTTCAAGATGGCCATAATGCCGATTATACTCTTGTACTATACTATGAAGTATTAGACGAAGATTTTGCCTTACAAGCACCAAATTTGGTATACCTGTGACTTAAGACCTGTTTTTTAAAAAAATCCCAGTAGTTATTACAAAAAGAAATATGGTGACCATTTTTCAAGATGGCCACCATGCTGATTACACTCCTAGTCTATAATAAAAACTACGTAATTAATAAAGAAATAATAGTATATACATTAAACAAACACATTTTTGTAAATGTACAATACCATAAATTAAGTGATGGAAGTAACATTCTTATGCATTGTTTGTAATCTGAAGAAGAGCATAGCTCGAAAATTCATTTGTCTTATATTGTTGTATAATTAAAAGTATCTTTGATATTTTTTGTTGTGTTAATGACTTTTACTAAAGAATCTATTCTTTAGGTTATCGAAATCGCTCTATACAAATAATTAATTGTTTGCAGTCTTGCTTCCATTCTTTATATAGAATTATTTATTGCCCTAAATACTATGGTTTTGGCCTTAAAATGCAAACTATCAATTGTTTTACAAACGGAATGCCATAGCCATGCTGTGCTTGAATCAGCACTAGAAAACGTTTCATTACACGAAAACAAACATAATGCAGTGCTGGTGATAGAGCCAGACTGTTAGGTCTCAACGCTATTGTCACTCATGTCTTCTTCCATTTCTTCTTCCTCTTCCTTTTTCTCTTCTTCTTCCTCGTATTCTTCCTTTTCTGTGTACTTCATGACGTTTAAGCAGATTTCACCTCGGCATTCTCCACATCCAACAGTGCAGACCAATCCATGTCGTCGGCATGAACACCTGGTTGACGCACAGTCAGTTCTGCAAATGCAACGCACAAGGTTTAGAAGATGGTCTGGTGCACTGGTTCCTCTCTTGCTACAAAACTCCAGCAACCTACCCTTGAATTCTAATGTTCTTATAGGTGTCAGTTGATAATGATCATCCTTTGATCCTTTTGTTCCCTTTGCTTCCATTGTCACAAAACAAGCACTTTGGACCCAAAACACTGGTGCCAGAAGCTATGTTCAGTCCAGACAACCTGTGTTTTCGAGGTGATGGTGACTGATTCAGCTTGCTCATAGCTTTTTTCACATGGTGCTTGATTGTGAATGTTTGTATGCAAACAGCATGTACAAGATCTCCAAGAACTGCGTGCATGTATACTTTCCTCTGTTTACTAGCTTTTTTTTTTTTTAAATAGAATCACATCCTTTTTGTATTAGCGTACGAACAGGGTCAAACGCGCGATGAAAAGTAGCGATGCTTTGCATCGATACTATTCTCATAAGGATCCATCCGTTTAGGAAAGTATCGCTACTTTTCTCAAAAGGATCGCACATTTTCTCAAATGGAACGCCAATTGCGAAAGTATCGATGCTTTCTGAAAAGTATCGATGCAAAGTATCGATACTTTTTTAAAAAGTATCGATGCAAAGCAGTGTTTTGGGTCGATACTTTAGCTTGAGCAGTTTCATCGCGCAGTTCCGAAGTTTACCGAGGCGAAACACACTGTTTCTACAAAACTGAAATCGGTCAAGCTAATGAAATAATATACATGTATTATGTAACATTCCACCAATTGTCCTTTGCAGAGCAAATTAATTAATAAATATAATTTTTCCAAATAGCTAAATTTAAGAATTACTATTAGTTAATAAATAATGTGTTCCGCTTTAGTTCCGATCAAACTTTTGGAAAATTTGCATACTGTGTATTCGGAAGAATTCGGAAATGCGCGATGAAAATGATCGATCCTTTCGTAACGGAGCGATGCAAAGTAGCGATACTTTTCAAAAAGGTATCTATGCAAAGCATCGCTACTTTTCATCGCGCGTTTGACCCTGTTCGTATGCCATACAGGGCAGCGACCACAGCAAGCAGCAAGCGGAGAGCGTCTGCTAGTGACCTATTTAGCCATAACTGAAAACCGGCAAGTTTAAAACTATTATATTGCGCGTTATATTATTTATATTTTAATAAGGCAAACTCAGGGGAGCAAAGAAAATGTTTGCTTAACTCAAAAGACACGGTGGGATTTAATGATGGTGAATATTCCAGCAATTCATCTTCAAAATCCTCTTCCATATCTGTGAAGTCACGCTGACAGTGTTGAATGGGCATGTGGGCGGAGTTATACTTCGCCCGCAAGGAAATTCCCGCGTATGACTGGCAAAATGTGCGAATACCGTTTTAGCAATTTTTAATTCGTTGTATCTCCTAATTGCGCTAATTTTTTTTTTTACATTTTGGTAAGATTGTTCAACAACCTAAACTCTTTACATTTGCCTTGTTTTCATTTTGGATACCCTAAAAAGCACCTCTAAACAATCTGGGCTTCGGCTATTATTGAAAGCAAACGCATAATGATGATAATGGTGTTCACAGTGGTGAAAAAACGGAAACTCCGATGGTATGTATGGCCACGTCACCAGATCATCAGGTCTTGCAAAGACCATCCTGCAAGGCACAGTGCAAGGAGGTAGATGAAGAGGGAGACCGAAAAAAAAGGTGGGAGGACAACAATCGAGAATGGACTGGTTTGACACTGAGCGAAGCAATCAGGATTGCTGAGGACAGGGAAAGATGGAGTATGCTGGTTACGACCTCCGAGTTACGGGATAGGATACGATAGGTGTTGCAGCTAGTTTGTGTTGTTGTTATTGATGATGACGATGATGCTGACGATGATGATGACAATGATGATGAAGAAAATGATGACGATGCTGACGATGATGATGATGTTACTCAGGGCGTAAACATTCCTGATGAGTTTCCAAGAATAAATAAGTAACCGGAATCTTGTGTAACTTAAGGTGAATTACATTCGTTCTTTTTAACTTAATCCCCTCCCTCCTCACTCTACAAAGGTCACAAAAACTTGCTTCGTTTCTCTGTTGTCGAGGATTATGGTTCTTTGTCAACCGGCGGCCGTCAAACTGGCTTTAACTGCTGTTCCAAATGATAAAAGGCGTTGAAAGTAGCGGGCTATACGGTCTGTAGGGTTTACAGCTTGAAAGATCCAGGGCCATCAACCCGTGATGTAGGGAGAACATAAGTGCCTTAAACCACGTGAAATAAAGCTTGGGGCGATGAGCCTTTAAGAATAACATAGCAAAGGTTTCGTGTGTGCGTATTTTTTTTTCGGCTTCGTTTACCGCTGGTGAAGTTTTGTGAAAAATTGTTTGTTTGTTTGTCTGTTCGTTTGTCTGTTTTGCTGTTGTCTGCTTGTCCGTTTTTTTGTTTGTCGCTTTGCTTTTCTCCATCGGCGATTATTTTAATAACAATGTAATCGATCTCTCTCACTCTCTCTCTCTCTCTCTCTCTCTCTCTCTACCTGTGTATGTGTGTGTGTGTCTGTGTGTGTCTGTGTGTGTTCTTTTTCTTTTCTTTCCTTTCTGCCCTCTTTTTTTTCTACCTCCATGATTTCTCCATTCTCTGTCTGTTAGGAACCTGTGCTCTTAGGAGAAATGGAATTTTTGATAATTCTGTTATGTTTACACGTTCTTTCCGCAAATACATGTTTTTAAAACCCATGTTCCCTACTCCACTCCCTCTTACCAACTCACCCTCTTTCACTCTCTCCCCTACCCTCTCTCTCTCTCTCTCTCTCTCTCTCTCTCTCTCTCTCTCTCTCTCTCTCTCTCTCTCTCCTTCTCATTCTAACACTCTCTAACACGCTGTCTTTCTCATTCTAACGCTCTACAACTCTGTCTGTTTGTCTCTCTCTCTCTCTCTCTCTCTCTCTCTCTTCTTCTTCTTCTTCTTCTTCTTCTTCTTCTTCTTCTTCTTCTTCTTCTTCTTCTTCTTCTTCTTCTCTCTCTCTCGCCCTTTCTCATACGTCGCCCAAAGCAATGGCAAAAAATTTCCCCGGAGCCCTAAAGCTGTCACCTATGATCTTGTCATGTAAACCTTTAGAGGTGTTTTTTTCAATTTTAATCTCTTACACCTTTTAAAGTCAGGTCTCATTTCTGAAATGTAAAAAAAAATAATCTCCGTTTCACGTGGAAGAATATAAAACTTATTTGTACTGAGGAAGTGACCTAATCGAATTTTGCTTTTAAAGCACCCCTCCCCCTAACATCTCCTCTGAGGTTATTGTTTTTTTCTAAAGCTCAGAAGTAACTTTACATTATAAATTATATTAAGCCTACGCTCCCTAACCCCATCCATCCCCCACCCCTACCCCAAACACAACCACCCCTATCAATATCTCTCCCCCAAACATTTGGCTTATTAAAATAGGGGACTAGTTCAAGTTATATTATATCTGAGGTACAGGATAGGGCTACATGATTGTTCGATGTTTGAGTTATGCACGTTGGTTAAAAGCCACCCATCCCCCACCCCTACCCCAAACACAACCACCCCTATCAACCTCTCTCCCCCAAACATTTGGCTTATTAAAATAGGGGACTAGTTGAAGTTATATTATATCTGATGTACAGGATGGGGCTACATGATTGTTCGATGTCTGAGTTATGCACGTTGGTTAAAAGGTAAGTTCCTATTAAAACTTGCTTATAACTTTGATAAATAAGCTTAATAGCTCCTACTGCAGTTGCAAGAAACAAAAATGTACTATGATCAATACAGTGATAGAATTGAATGATTGGTCCTTTGATTTCATCTTACAGTGACGAGAGCAACTGCCTCTAATGGCCATGGTGCCTGACACTACGTTAAGGCTTGGCCACATTGACCTGTAGCACCCGGCCACACCTGTGTTACGCTTATGAATTCTTTATGTATTTCCATCAGTACTGGCTAACGTAAAATTTCACAAGGATAGCGCATGTTTGATTTCTTCAGCAAAAATACCTAAGCCGGGCTTACGAGGAGGACCAATCAGAGGCGAGATTGTGACGTCACAAGTTTACAGATCAACCTAAATTCCTCCCAAACGCATGATTACACGCAACGCACGATTTGATGAACTAAAGGCAGTTGAATTCGCTTGTTGTCGATCTTAGTAAAGTTGTTTCATATTATAGTGAAATCGTGACTGAGTACATTACACCCTCGTGAAAAAGTGCCTTGTTGTAGTGAACTAAAGGCAGTTGAATTCGCTTGTTGTCGATCTTAGTAAAGTTGTTTCATATTATAGCTACACATGTTTATAAATTCGAACCGGGCCGTGACAAATATGGCGCCACTAACTCCGACCCAATGCATAAGTCGTAAAACGTAAGCCGAATGTGGCCAGTAAACTCATAAGTTGTGGCCACCCGTTAAAATTCCGGTCAGTGAAAAATCTCATAACCCAATGCATAACCCGTAAAACGTTAGCCAAATGTGGCCACTAATTTAGTGAGATTAGCCGGAATAAGACAGAAGACATTAAGAAGACGTGAGAGAAATTGTCAGACGATGGATAATTGTGATCATCTTTCATCACCTGAGATGAAATCGAAGATCTGCAAATAAATTCATCCGACTGTAATGATTACAATACACTTTTGCTTCATGTAATAATAATAATAATAATAATAATAATAATAATAATAATAATAATAATAATAATAATAATAACAATAATACAGGATGCTATACGCGCCTTTCCCCAAATCATTCAGGCTCAAAGCGCGGCGATCTATACCAACATGCACGCTCACGCATGTAAATGCAGTAACGTTTACACAAGTTACAAGCAATTTTTAATTAAGAGTTATTTTTCAACCACTTGCTAAATCTGTATGATTGTTCCTTGAGAAGCGTTGGCTTTGAGTAGTCAGAAGAAACCATTGACATAATCATTTAGTATCCCTGGAAGAAACCGCTCGATGACTAAGAAGAAGCAACACTTACTTTGTGTAAGTATTCGAACAGATTTGATTTCGTATATTGATTGAATCACAGAAAACCTTTCCAGTTTTCATTCCAAATTGTAAAATGACACAAGTCACGTAAAGGTCAAATCTGACAAATCTGTTCCATCATGCAACAGTTAAGATCCATAATGTCACCTCTAATTTCACGTAGCAGCGTTTTGACTGGAGTACCGACGGCATGATTTCAAAGCGGACAATGTTCACTACAGACCCAGAAGCATTTCGACCCACAACTCAGGTGTTCTGCGCAAGTAGTGTTTCTTGTACTAAGTTTATCTATAGTTATTTTTTCTCTTCTGTGCATCTGTCTCAAACATATCAAGTAGCCGTATGCAGACACTTCGTCAGAGGATCTCCAATGCTGAGCGAGCTGATTCTACGATACTAATCCTCTGTCATGTTCACCTTTTATCTGCATCACACTTGTTGACTTTATAGTTGTTATCTGTGCTTCTTATGTCCATTCATGTAGTAATCCTTCCTCCCCTCACCCCCCCCCCAACTCCCCTTAAGATCACACATCTGAGCGTCACAGATCCTTTTCAAATTCAGTTTACAGTGAGCGTTGCCCCACCAGAAAAACAAGATGAAGCCAAATGCTAACCTTTGTCAAAAGTTTGGGTTTCATATAAATCGATGAATTCATGCGTTTGGTGTGTCTGTTAATAGCAATCAAGGTTGAAACTAAAACTAGCGCCGCTGCGAACGTTTGTTCATACTAAACGCAGTTGTTTGTTTACATAACAAGGAAGAAGCGCCCACATTTATAACCCTTTGTGTACTGCTCATCCCATTGTCTGAACAACATCAGCAGCCTGGAGTTCCCATGCTCAAAGGGCTGATAAAGGACAACGTCAGAATAATGTGTACTTATTCTTTGTTTGAAGGTCTTATGCTTAGATATTCGGCATGCATATAGGTAATAATACCGTGTACTTTTGTTTTCGTGTTGCTAAGGCCACCTCGTGGCAACCATATTAAAAAGAGAAGCAATGTGTCAACAAATAAGGTCGTCTAAATCATGGCGCTATTTACAATAAAGCATGGGGCTATTTACAATAAACTAAACTGGTAAATGCCAATGTTATGACTTAGAGGTAAATTACACGATATTAAGTTCTAAGTTGTTTTTGTTTTGTGTGTGTGACAACAATGCAATTTTCCACATAAACTCCTTGTCCCAAATAATAAATAAACACTCTTTGATACCCTGGCCTGGCCATGTAGGCGTAAAAAGAATGCAAGGCAAAACATTTCATCAGTCTCTGTCATAGGTCTATAAACGCTGTGTTAATCAAACTACATGTGGTGAGCTTACCTGATGATCATTTGTACTAAACTGTCAAGATTTAAAAATTTTAAAAAAAGAAGTAAATAAATAAATACGTAAATAAATCGTTCGCGCAATACTCAAAGACAGAAGTCCCGCAATGCCTAGGTCGCAGCTAATACAAACCCACGTTCATTTTCTTTTTGCATTTTCTCTCCAAGAACGAGAACTCACGAAGTAAGGATCATTTAATATCTTTTCATTACCACCGAACCTTTCCCTACCCCTCCCCACGACCTCCCTCTGTCTGACATAGCAGGAAAATTAATATTAAACGTCATTTGTTAAGCCGTGTGCAACGAGAAAGAGTATTCCATTTGTTGTTTTTCTCGTAACTCAATGTTGCAACCACCTGATTCCCTTTCAAACTGATCCCGGCAGAAAAGAAGAAGCGGGAAATGAAAAGGATGAGAAAGATAAAAGAAGACGAACACGAAGAACAAGAACAAGAAAGAGGAAGAGGGGGGAGGGGGCATAAAATCAAGAAGAAGAAGAAGAAGAAGAAGAAGAAGAAGAAGAAGAAGAAGAAGAAGAAGAAGAAGAAGATCAACAACAACAACAACAACAACAACAACAACAACAACAACAACAACAACAACAACCACAAGGTGAAGAACGAAAACAGAAAGAACGAACGAAAGAAAGAAAGAAAGAACGAGAAAAAAGGAAAGAAAGTAAGAAAGAACGAACGGAAGAAAGAAAGAACGGACGAACGAAAAAAAGAACGAAAAGAAGAAAGAAGGAAAGAAAGAAAGAAAGAAAGAAAAAAGAAAGAAAGAAAGAAAGAAAGAAAGCACGAACAAAAGAAAGAACGAACAAAAGAAAGAACGAACGAAAGAAAGAGATGAAGGAAGGGATGAATGGATGGCGTCAGTGGAACTGCGGACATCGAACTGGAATCCGACCCCGACCGGGGAAACGTCGACGTTGTCTGGTTACTGTAGTCTGAAAATAGTTCGAAGTGGCTCGAATGCCAGGTATGTACATATTCTGACAAACCGAAGTATCCACTCGACTAAAGCCTGCCCGACAACTCAGAGCTGTTATTGGGGCCTTTTGGAAGCGAGTGAGTTTTGTTGTGAAAGTGATTCTGTACTACTTTCTGTTCGTGACGTCAGCAGTTTATGCTCTTATAATATGCAAAGGTGAAAGTGCACAAAATCTTTCTTGTTAGTTTCGTGGAAAAGAACTTTCCCACGAAGTTGATTTTGTGGATATATTTTGTTTATTACTTCGCTTGTATGACATCCAAACTGAAATGGTTTTGTGAAAGGGACCTTACTCAACCCTTTTAGATGTGAAAATGGGGATCTGCACTTGTTTTGAGACAGAACCAAGGAGTACTCCTTGGACAGAACGTAATTTGAAGCTATGTACTGGAAGTAGGTCAATTTCGGCATTGCGTGACGTATGAAGCCGCCTCGCGGCAATCACGAAAAGAGAAAAATAGTGCGGAATAACTTTCACAACGAAATCACTCGCTTCCGAAAGGTCCCTATTTATGATTTATTGGTGATGACAGAGTGCAACAATTGGGAAAACCCGTAGCTAAATTTGATCAGACGCACAAGAAGTTTGAAAATAACAATATTAACTTAGACTATAAGCTTTTTTCTAGGTCAGCCCGACTGCATGTGTGTGTGTGTGTGTGTGTGTGTGTGTGTGTTTGTGTGTGGGTGTGGGTGTGTGTGTGTGTCCGCGCTCGCGCATGTGTATAATGTGATTTAAACCGAACTGATTGTAGGTTATAGTCATACAACATTGGAGCGTATAGGCAACCACTAGTGGTTTCGTTGCAGCATCTGTGTATCTCTATTATTCTGACAGTTAACGGATAAGGGGAAAAGACTATAGCCACACGTTGGCCAATCCGGGATTCGAACCAGGAACCTTTAGGTTACTAGTACGCCGCTCTACCAACTGAGCTACCCGGGCCCCACACCGAACTGATGATGATGACGAACTGAATCGGAAGTAAGAACTTATATACGCTACCTTCGCGGATCAATGCCACAAAGCGAGATCGACCTTCACCTTATTATTAGAGTTGCACCACCAAAGTGCACGGGATATAAAGCCAGTTTAGCAAGTCGGGTTGTTGTGGGCAGGCTTAGTTCTGTGGATACTTCGAATGTTTCGGCCTTTTGGCTAAAACCCAACATGCAAAGATCTACAGACTACTGTAGTTGTCGCTACGGTACGGTCGGGGTTCGAATCGTTGGCTAAACCCCGCGTTCCACTAAAGCCATCCTGTTCCATTTTTTTCCCCCAATTTTCTTTTATTGTTTCTTTCCTTTTATTCCTTTATTGGATTCTTTTTAATAATAATTATAATAATAATAATAATAATAATAATAATAATAATAATAATAATAATAATAATAATAATAATAATAATAATAATAATAATAATACAGGATGCTATGTACGCGCCTTTCCCCAAGGCTCAAAGCGCGGCGATCTATACCAACATACACGCTCACCTGTCTCATTTTACCCTCACACACACCAAATACACATACATCACTCAAACAGGTGGTGTAAATGCAGGGAGATCGCTATTGGAAGACGGAAGAAAATCGAATTTTTATTTTTGAAATTTTTATATTGACTGCATCCTGTACCATTATTGAACAGTTACAATCTTTTAGTAGTTAGGAAGTGTAGAAGCTAGAATTAATTATTATTTGATTAATTAAATTATTTATTTATTTATTTCGGTATTTGTACTTTGGAAACAAATTCAGGCAGTGAATGAGTTAATCAGCATTTATTTATTTCAGTTTTTACCTATTTACATATTAATTAATTAATGAAGCAATTAGAGAATGTACCTAATTATTTATTATCCCTGTTATCCTTATAATTTGTTATGATGGTAGGATGACTAAATCATTGTGTAAAGAGGTACAGAGATTATATAGTTAAATTGTGTAATCAGGTAAAAAGATTACATAGTTCATTAATTATTAAGAAACAATACACACATAACTTATATGAATCCTGAAAAATATTTCTTTATAATTAAATAATTTGTTTGATTTATACATCTCGGGCAAACACACACACACATACACACGCACACACACACACATGCACGGACGCACACACATTCACAAACGCGTGCGCCCACGCACTAACGCACATGTATATACGCACTCAAACTTGATAAAATAAATATATATAGATTTATCAATATGATAACAAAATTATGTTTTGAAGTGTTAATTGTATTCACCCTGGAACAAAATAAATAAATGAATGAATTAAAGAGAATTGATAGATAACTTGATAGATAATAGCCAGAGAGAGGGGAAAGAGACAAAGAAAGAGACAGAGAGATATATAAATTTATTAAATAAATGGACACATAAACTTAGTAGTTACTGAATTGTTTTCATTATAAATACATTAAAAAATAATTCATTAATTGATTACAATAATACAAACAATAAATTGTATAATAAATAAACTAATAAATTATTTAAACAATAGAATAAATAAATAAAATGGTTTTTAAAAGCTTAATTAATTCAAATTTTATTTTTAACAAAAGTACATATCCTTTCCTATCCTATCCTATCCCGTAACTCGGAGGTCGTAGGGGCACCACAGATGATCGTTTAACCAGCGTACTCCATCTTTTCTCAGCAACCCTGATTGTTTCGCAGTGTCCAGCCAGTCCATTCTCGAATGTTGTCCTCCCACCTCTTTTGCGGTCTCCCTCTTCTTCTACCTCCTTGCACTGTGCCTTGCAGGATGGTCTTTGCAAGACCTGATGATCTGGTAACGTGGCCATACCATCGGAGTTTCCGTTTTTCACCACTGTGAGCAGGTCATCGTGTTGTCCAATAGCTTGTGTGATGGTCTGTCGGACTTCGTCGTTGGTGATGTGCTGGGTATAGGAAATGCCCAGAAGTCTTCTGTAGCAAGGGAGCGCAGCAGTCTTACTTTGGAATGTAGACTGATGGTCCTGTCTTTCCAAATGGGCTTCAACCTTGTCAGGGCAGCAGTTGTTTGTGCGATCCTGGAGAGGACTTCCTGTCGGGACCCATTGTCTGATACAATGGCTCCTAAATATTTGAAGCTATGCACTGTGTTGAGGGATTGGCCTTGGACTTTGATGTCCATGTTTCGCAAGCATATAGGAAGATGGAGATGACAAGGGAGTGCAGCAGCCTTACCTTGGAATGTAGACTGATGGTCCTATCTTTCCAAATTGGCTTCAACCTCGCCAGGGCAGCAGTACATATAGAAATAAATAATCAATTAGAAAAAAAAAGTTAAAATAAATTAAATTATAAAATAAAATAAAATAAAATAAAATATATAACTTAATTTAATTAACATTAAAATTAAATATAAAAAATACAATAAAAAATAACATAAAGTATAATAATGTGAAATAACATAAAAATGCATAAATAAAATAAAATTCAACAAATTTATCAGATAAAATAGAATCATACAACATAAAATAAGGAAATAAGAAGTAAATAACTACAATAAATTACATTATTATTATTATTATTATTATTATTATTATTATTATTATTATTATTATTGTTGTTGTTGTTGTTGTTGTTGTTGTTGTTGTTATTATTATTATTATTATTATTATTATTATTATTATTATTATTATTATTATT
>CM072512.1:45970307-45985307 GCA_036898135.1 Oncomelania hupensis
AGTGGTTCTTCGCCCTGCCCTGAATCCTGATTGTTGTTCAGCTTTGGTGTGTTCAGGGTGGGGTTTCAACCTGCTGAGTATTATTTTCAGGAGGACTTTGTTGGGATGGCTGATGAGGTTGATGGTGCGGTAGTTTTGACACTTCTGAAGGTTACTAATTTTGGGAGAGAGGGGTGACAAGCGAGCCACTCCCCACTATGACAGATCTTCATACAGATAAGGGCGAGGGTGTCAATCATCACTTTCCCCCCAGCTTGAAGCAATTCTGCGGGTATGTTGTCCACTCCGGCTGGCTTCCCCTTCTTTAGCGATTTCAATGCTGCCTCAACTTTTCGGAGAATGTTGAGGATTTATTCTTATTCTTTAATCTTGGGACATGCTAGAATTGATAGGCCCATATTTGGTTTGTGGTTGTAAATTCCATAGCAGTACTCTGTCCATCTATCCAAGACTTCTTGTTGTTCTGTAAGACACAAGCCAGTCTTGCTTTGGATCGTGGAGACCTTGGGCTGTTTAACACTTGTCAGCTGCTTCACAGTCTAGTAGGCATTCTTGCTGCTGTTCTTGTTTAGACTTCCATAATTCCTGGCATGAATCTTCTATCCAGTTCTCATTTGCTGTGCGCATGCTTTTTCGCATGTCAATGTTGATTTTTTAGGTAGGCATAAGCTCTCTGTGAGGTGTTCTTTTCCCTTTTTATCTCTCTTCGTTTGTCACACAAATCCAAAAGTTCAAGGGGAGATGATCCACGGTTTATTATTTGGCGTTACTTGCCAAGGATCTCAAAGTCGGCATCTGTCACTGCTGAAGTGAAGGTAGATGGTGGTCATGGTGTTGACATCTACTTCACCAGCTCCCAAAATGAGCAGTAGTGCAAATTTCTCTCCAATTGTGTCTTGGAATATTTATGCCACCTCCGGGCCTTGCAGTTCGTCCATGTCGAACTTCAGCTTTGTGCACTTTGCTTTGTTTACTCTCTTAAAGCGCAACCGGAAAGACATCATCGGGTCAACTCCGATGTCTGCTCCTGGAAAAGTGCTTGTCTCGCCAATGTTGATGCTTGATCTGAAGTCATGACAATGATGTATTCGATCTGGTTGTGATGTTCCCCGCAGGGTCTTTCCAAGGTCCATTGTCTGGATTTGTTGTGGGGACCAAGCGTGTTTGCCAGTATCAGGTTGTTGTATCTGGCCAACTTAGAGAGTCTCATACCTGTCATTTGTCTCGTTGTTGCAGTGGGGTCCACATGTGTCTCCCCAGTTGTAGTACGCACCTTGGCCAACCTTGGCATTGCACTATGACTATGTCCTTCCACGGCACTTGGTCAAGTACAGTCTGCAGATGTTCATACAAATCCTCGACTTCGCTTTTGTCATAGCCTGATGTTGGCACGTAGACCTGGATGGTGGTGACGTAGAAAGGGGCTGCTCCCAGACGAATGGTAATGAGTCTACTGGAGAATGGGTGCAAACCATGACGGTGGCCAGAATTTCTTTGTGGACGAAGAATCCAACGCCGTGTTCGTGCCTGTCATCTCTTCCGCTGAAATAAAGCTTGTGGCCTTTGTCCGTCGTTGTTTCACCTAGGTCTTTCCAGCGCAGTTCGCTGATACCTAAAATATTACATCGATAGTGGCCCAGCTCGTGGGCCATTTCTTCTAATTTTCCCTCCGCAGTTAGGGTCCTGACATTCCAGATTCCTATGACGATGTTTTCTCTCGTGCGGATCTTACTAAGTTGTCCAGCGGTAACCCAGTTATCACTCCGTCCTGGTGGCCAATGGAAGGCGCGGTCCTTGGTGACCCGGGCGACAACCAATCCGATATGGAATGAGTGGTTCTTTTCATCTTCATGTCTGAAGCAAAAAGACCTGGCGGGGCCCAATCCTCTCAGCTCCATGAGTACAGTGTGGCTCACATTGGCCCCGAGCACGTGGTATTGAACCTATAGTAACGTGCGATTCCTCCTCCCTGGCTGGTGACATCTGCATAGAAGACTTTCGCCCAGTGATGCCGTGTTGACATCATCAATGTTAATCGCCTCTTACGACACACCGGGAAACGTTCTATTCAGTGTCCGAGTCCACAGGACAGAGGACGGCTACTACTACAGCTTTTTCTTTTTGCTCCTTCTGTCACCATCCTTTGTTAATACTATTCTGGCCCTCTCTCTCTCTCTCTCTCTCTCTCTCTCTCTCTCTCTCTCTCTCTCTCTCTCTCTCTCCCTCCTTCTCTTTATCTCTACCTCTCTCTCCCTCTCTCTCTCCCTCTCTCTCTCCCTCTCTCTCTCTCCCTCTCTCTCTCTCTCTCTCTCTCTCTCTCTCTCTCTGTGTGTGTGCACGTGTGTGCATGATTGAATGGATGGCTACAAGGCAAAACGACTTCAAACTTCAACTTAGTTCAAGTGGGTGGCAAAAGTGGCAGACAGATAGACTGATGGAGAGAGAGAGAGAGAGAGAGAGAGAGAGAGAGAGAGAGAGAGAGAGAGAGAGAGAGAGAGAGAGAGAGAGTTGTCCTAAAAGACACAAGAGAGTTCAAGGCAAACTGTGAAAGAGAAGTGGAGTTGGGGAAGGGAGTTTGTGGGAGGGGGTAAGTTTTGAGGAGTGAGGGGTGGGAGGGAGGCGAAAAATACTTGAGCTTGTGTTCAAGAGCACCAGAGAGGGGATTAGGAGGCGGGTTAAGCCAGGGGCCATAACTAATTGACCATGAATGAAAGGTTCATAAAATCCATCCTCCTGGGCGTTGGAGGGGAACCGTTTCTAATAAACACTGTGCATACATTAGCTGGCCGAAGTCCATTTCAGCTCAATAACATTTTTTGCATGCATTTTCAGGCATTCTGTTATTCGCTTTTTTGTGTGTTTGTTTGTTGCCAGAAGACGATTCTTTATTGTTCTCATCTAGCGCGTTTGATGCTCAAGAGCTGCTCAAGGCGAAGAAGGTTACGGGATCTAACTCAAACCGCGTGAGGCCTTCACTTGCTGCATGCCTTAAGCGCATCTTTGGATTCCCCCAAACAACTGTGCGCAGTCTTGGACAACCGGGGATGAGGAAAGAAGGTAGCTTACTGAGCTTGCAGAGTGTGTATAAATGTGGCTGGCACTAACCCATCTAGGTAGGACATGAGCGTCAGGATCTTTAATGCCCGTGCGATGGATGTGCGTGCGTGCACTCACAAGACCTCGGTGTATACTCTCATCTGAAGGAGTAATGGGCGCTTTGCTTGCACACCAGGGTGGTATTGCTTTGTCCGCACCGTCAACCAGCTTCTACCACCACGGTCTTTAATGTTACCGCTTAACATTCAATACTTGTATTGTATTGCCGCCGGTTTACACCATTGATCTAGTCCCCCCCCCTCTCTCTCTCCCTCTCTCCCCTAATGGGGGTGCCGGGGGTTTCTGTATAAATAGTATCTCCACTTTCTGGAAATGTAGTGCTTTAAATTCCCACTGTCGCTGTCTTTCTCCTTTGTTCTTTCTCATTCCTACTCTGTTCTATCAATCTACTATAATATCTTCTTTTTCGCTAGACCAGTCACCTACCTATTTTCTTGAAAACTCTTCCGGGACAAAACTCTTAATGTTCATTTGTGTGTGTGGTCTGTTGTGTTAGCTTGGGAGTGTTGGACGCTTTCTGCAGGGTGGTCGATGGGGCTTCCTATGATGTTATTATTTGGCAATGTAGGCAATTTATATGTATGTGTTTTGTTGATATTTGTAATGATGTTTGTATTCTATTTTGTTTTTGTGGGCGGGGGTTCGATAGGTTGGAGTGTGGCCTCGGCGTCCCTTGCGTGGGATGTCTTTATTGCACAGTGACCGGCTGGTGGAGTGCCTTCAGTGTTGCCACTGGGGTTGTTTCAACAGATCTTTTATGCGGATCGAGGGGATGCGAGGGGTGAGTCTTCTTTCAGCCTCTTTGATTTTGTGGTCCTGATTCGGCTATTTGCAGTCCGCTGGACCCTGTAAGCAATGAATAACTAACTAACTGAGCTAGTTGCGCCCCACTTAAATCCCCTAAATATAAAATACAATTGCACAACAATCATACCATAATTAAATTTTGTAGGCCAAAAGATAAAAACAATGTTATGAAAAGTTATTAATCGATTGTTTCACTTTTTGTAAAACTGAAGAAAAAAAGTTCTCCTTAGGTTTTGTAGTTTGTTTTTGTTTTTTTAGCTGATGATATTATTAAAATAGGAAGCAAGCAGCTGACCTTTAGCTGAAAGTGAAAGAGAAAGCTCAGCGCTCTTCTATCAGAATGGAATCAATTACACTAAAGACTCTTAAGGGCGCACAGAGCATCTGCATACGGCTTTAAATTGACGTGAAGGAGACAGGGTGGGGATGGGTGTCCTGGAGGTCTGGTACTTCAAAACGTCAGCAGCAGACGACCAACAGATACTCTCGGGCTGATGATTTTGTGTTGTGTACATAATTTGTTTATATTGGCAGAGACTACCACATATTACGCTAATTTAAGCAATGCAGTCTTGGAGCGGATTAGCGAAAGTCTACATTTAGCGTAGTACAATTGGCGATCGCAGATTCCAGACACAAACGCAGACTGAGGGACCCATATAGAATTGGCTCTCTTGCAACTGAAACTTCATTATTTTGCGCGCGCTCTCTGTAGGTCTCAGACTTGGCCCTGTGTCAGCGACAGAATGCGGAGTGACAGTGACACAACGCAACGACGACGCTGAAGAATGTTCGGTCTCATCGCCTGCATGCGTAATTGCCGTGATGCGTGTATAATCTGCACAGTTTCTTATATTATTAAATTATCACAGAGAGAGAGAGAGACAGAGACAGACAGACAGACAGAGACAGACAGACAGACAGACAAACAGAGAAAGAAGAAACATATTTCTTTGTGAAATTTTGATGGTTCAAGATTATTTTCAACGTTGTGTGCAGTAGCTGAATCATCAACGTAGTCGTCGTTTTCGTCATTGCCGTCGTCGTCTTCATCATCATCATCATCATCATCAGCAGCAGCAGCAGCAGCAGCAGCATAGTTGTCATCACCATCTTCAGCAGCAACAATAGCAAAAAACAGCACCACCACCACCACTGCAACAAAGGACAATAAAGGAAACTCATAAATTTATTGTAAAATAATTATTTAAGGATTTCCCAAAGTTTCTTAGTCTTCTCTTTTGGTGTACCTCTCTGTCAAATTTTTTATCTTGCCCTGTTTCTATCTCCCCATCTTCATCTTCTTTCACAATGACTGACTCAGATTCAGATTCAGAAAACTATACTATTTCACAAGAGGAATGGTAACATGCAATTGCTGTCAGTAAAACGTAATAATAATGCAAAACATGTATGAAAGACACACCATGCACTGACTGACTCACGCTCATATATGTCGTGTTACCATTTCGATGAAAAAGACGTTAATAAAACAACCAACTCACCAAGCTTACATAATTATGTACATATTATCATAAACATTCCAGACGCACTGCGTAATTACAATGCGTATCACGCTACATTCTGTAAACAACATCACATCAGTCTCGTTTCTTACAACTTTCAAAGCGACCTTCGAGCGCATTCCCAGCTGAATTTTAATTCTGTTTGCACCAGCCGGTGTCTTCCACCAAATTAATTATAACCGTAACATTGCATGCCTCAGTTAATTAATCCCCCTAAAGTCGCCAAATATTTTCGTCTCAAGAAATTGGGGAGAAGGGGGGGGGGGGGGGAACGTTTCTCAAGCCATAACAATTAAACTTTAACCTCTAAATCGCTGTAGTATAATGCATTGCAGTCTGTCTGGTGCAGATGCAGGGAGGGAAATCGTGATGATTTTGCAAATGCTGACTACGCGAATACTCTGCCCATTCATAGTTGTAGAGGGTGGTTGAAAGTAAAAAAAAAAAAACTCCCTATTAGAAGTTGCTTATAATTTGTGTAAACGGGGCTGAATTTGCATGAAATAAATTGTGATCCTTACAGTAGTAGTATGTAACTGCTGCTCTCCGAGTTCATCTTAGAGTGTCGAGAGCGGCTCAAAAGGCCCGAGCGAACTCAGCTGACATGAGACAAATACTACCACGGTTAGGATCACAATACTTCAGGTTTCGTTTCAGCTTTTGAGTAGGGTAGGGAAAAAATGAATAGTGTACATTTATTTATTTATTTATTCTTTCATTTATATATTTATATATTTATTTATTTATTTATTTAAATGTTCTTATTCAGCTTAAATAAATCTAAATCTTAAAACAAGGCATTCTTATGTAAATTATATATTCGCTTTTGCAGGTTTTACCATTCATAGTATAACGGATGAGCTCAACAGTTGAAAAGTTTATGACGACAGTAGAGGACGACAACAGAAACTTTGCTGCCTAACGAGACACCGTGGAATCTCTATAACAACAACAACAACAACAACAACAACATTTACAGCTAAAAGGCAAGCTCTAAAATAGCCGTTCCTTACAGATGAGATGACGAGAATGAGTGAGAGACTGAATACTAACTTGGATCGCAGTTTTCAAGGTCAAACCACAAAGTACCAATGCACGCGCAATGCATGCAAAGTTTGAGTTCAATTCACGCAATGCCCGCATTGTCCCATCGGGGTATTGGTTTCACTGGCAATTTTTAGAACAATAGGGAGAAAAATAATGGGAAGTATAATAATAGCCGCGATGCCAGAGGGCGCTGATTAGTGTGCTCCGCGGAAGTGACCCTGCTTGCAACTTTGACCCCATGTGACCTCTAAACGTTCGCTCCTTATATTCTCCATCATATTATATATCCCTTCCTGCGTTTCCTTCACTCTGTATCCTAATCTTCTCCCGTAGGCCTACTCTCTCTCTCTCTCTCTCTCTCTCTCTCTCTCTCTCTCTCTCTCTCTCTCTCTCTCTCTCTCTCTCTCTCTCTCTCTATTCCCTCGCCACCCTACACCCCTTTTCCACTCCAACATCACCGGTACCATATCGTGACATGAAAACGTAATAAATCCACCAATATCGACCAATAAATATTATTATTTAAATAAAATAATTATCTGTGGACCCGTGCAAGAAGCTTGTATGCAGTTCTATAGATGAACTTGCGTGGTTGGTTCTTTGGGGCTTCAAATCATCGCAGCAGTACTTGTATGCAAGTAATTAGAATGTTGTTCTCCCTCCCCCCCCCACCACACCCCCCTTCATATCCTCTGATAAAGAAGAACCATTACGTCCTCACATTACATGGTTGTTGCTTTAGGTCCAGCGGACTCTTCAGAGCCAAATCAGGACCAGCAGTTTGTCCTGCCCCACCGCCAAAAGCTCAGTGGTGGAACACTCGACTCGCATGGCACATTGGCGAACCAACCGCGTTCGGATCCAGTGGCGGGCAAGATAAAAGTAACAATATTTCACTAGCTATCTTAGCAGTATGATTGCTCCGGTAGTTCAGTGTTGATTTAGGTTCATACTCCCCTTCTTTTCTGGGGATGGTTATCTTCGTCTGCAATAGGTGTTGCACTGCAATGTTTATTGATTCATTCATCCACCTACGTCCGCTGGACCATATAAGCAATGACTTACTAAAAAAAAAAAAAACAATTCATCCATCCTGTCTTTCTATGTATTATCGACATTCAACACAATTCTTACGGTCAAACTTTTAGACCAATGTCCATGTATTATCGACATTCATTAGAACTCTTACGGCCAAGCTGTTAGATCCGCTTTCCATATATTATCGACATTCAAAACAATTCTTACGATCAAACTGTTAGATCCGCTTTCCATGTATTATTGACATTCAACAGAAATCTT
The DNA here is from genome assembly GCA_036898135.1 of Oncomelania hupensis. Taxonomy (NCBI): domain Eukaryota; kingdom Metazoa; phylum Mollusca; class Gastropoda; order Littorinimorpha; family Pomatiopsidae; genus Oncomelania; species Oncomelania hupensis. The sequence goes on from CM072512.1 coordinate 45,978,104, forward strand.
ACGGTCAAACTGTTAGATCCAATGTCCATGTATTATCGGCAATCAACAGAACACTTACGGTCAAACTGTTAGATCTAATGTCCATGTATTATAGACATTCAATAGAACTCTTACGGTCAAACTGTTAGATCCGCTTTCCATGTATTACTGACATTCAACACAATTCTAACGGTCAAACTGTTAGATCCGCTTTCCATTTGCTATTGACATTCAATAGAACTCTTACGGTCAAACTGTTAGATCCGCTTTTCATGTATTATTGACATTCAACCGAACTTTTACGGTCAAACTGTTAGATCCAATTTACATGTATTATTGACATTCAACCGAACTTTTACGGTCAAACTGTTAGATCCAATTTACATGTATTATTGACATTCAACCGAACTTTTACGGTCAAACTGTTAGATCCAATTTACATGTATTATTGACATTCAACACAATTCTTACGATCAAACTGTTAGATTCAATTTCCAGTAGCTATTCTTTCTTTCTCTCTTGTGTTTCATATTCCTTCTCCATACTCCTCCACCTCATTCTGCCTACTCCTCCTGCTCCTCGTCCCCCTCTGTGCTGCTCCCTGTCCCGTGGAGAGGGTCTAATGCCCTACCCGACCCCAGGAGCCCTCTTTTGGTTGGCAGGGTGGACGGTGCAGGCGTAGAAAGCCATTGGTATGCAATTAGTTTCAAAGCCTTGGGCCCCCCCCCCATACCCCATCCCCAGGGTCCACTTTTCCCACAGTTTCCGCTGTCTGCAGCTGGAGGCAATTGAATATTAAACTTTTTAGTCCTTAACGTTGTAAAGAATTCGTCAGCAAAAAATGTTTGTGCTGACACAAAGTTCATGATTAAAAAACTTAAACACAATTCCACTGGAGACATTGAAAGTTAAATTCCCCCCCCCCTTCCCTTCTTCCCTTAAAACTAACCTTTTCTTGGCTAATTTAGCTTTGTTTGGAGGGAGGTGGTGGGTGGGCCGTGTGTAATTGCATGACTACACTTTTAGCAGAAGACATTGATTGTTTCCCTTCTGCTGGAAATCTGCAAGCTAAACGTTCCATTGTGTGTTAAATTTCATAATAATAATAATAATAATAATAATAATAATAATAATAATAATAATAATAATAATAATAATAATAATAAAAGCGCAGTTCTCGCGCATTTTATACTTAACGTTAACATCGAAACATATACGAGAAGATGTGAAACAAAAACGATACACTAATAAAGTATGCAAAGACGTAATACAAATATAAAAAAAGAATATTTACAAGTAAACTATTAAAGACGAGGGAGAGATGGGGAGGAGGAGAGCAGCTAAGGAGTGCGGTGTGACGGCGGTGGTCTGAATCAGAAAATATGATGGGAGGCGATACATCATACATTTTTAAGGAAGAGATTTAAACACTAAGTATTGCGTGGATTGCACTGCAGTGTATTTTCTGTAATGCTCAGTAAGACAAACGAAGAACAAACCTTATGCTGTTGTTGCTGCGTCGACTGATGCTTCTCTTTGTTGTTGTTTGTTGATGTTGGAATTGATGATATGACGATGATGATGATGATGATGATGATGATGATGATGATGATGATGATGATGAAGATGATGATGATGATGATGCTTCTCTTTGTTGTTGTTTGTTGATGTTGGAATTGATGATATGACGATGATGATGATGATGATGATGATGATGATGATGATGATGATGAAGATGATGATGATGATGATGATGATGATGATGATGATGATGATGATGATGATGATGATGATGATGATGATAATGACGATAATAATGCTGATGACGTTGATGATGACGACGACGACGATGTTGATGATGATGTCACTGATGAGGATGAGGATGCTATATGCAAGCATCCTCCCACACACAGACGATGCTACAAGCGCTTAGAGCTATCGCCATCGCACGCATCCAGCATTCAAAAAACCTTAAAAGTCTTTTGACCTCGGCATTCTGTTCTTATATTTTAAACTACCATTAGGAATACTTCTTACTTGGAACAGCAATTAAACTAAGTTCGTGTGGAAAAAAAACTACTAAACGAACTTTGAAGTGTAACGTCTCAGCTTTGAACTGAAGTCATTAGGAAAAAGCGCTATATAAATACCCTTAGTAGTAGTAGTAGTAGTAGTAGTAGTAGTAGTAGTAGTAGTAGTAGTAGTAGTAGTAGTAGTAGTAGTAGTAGTAACGTTCACAATTGGCAGATACAGCAGACGGAGATAACCATCCCAGAGAAATGGGAAAGAAGGGAGGGGGAAGGGGTTGGGACCTAAATCAACACTGAACCTCCAGAGCAAACCTGCTGCTAAGATAACCACATTTGCCACATTTTATCTTGTCCACCACGGGATTCGAATCTTGGTCATCAGAGTGCCAGGCGAACGCTCAACCACCGAGCTACGGCGGTGATACAAAAACTACTTGAGGACTAATAATAGTACTTACTTACTTACTTAATGCCCGTCACCCCTGCCAGGGTATGGGCCGCCAACAACAGCTCTCCAGAGTCCTCTGTCCTGTGCAACCCAGGACAAAGTTTCCTCTTTCTTCTGTTATTGACGGTTCTGTAGCGTAGTATGTTTTACGAGGTGGGGATGCTAACCCCACGCCCTACCCTTTTGCAGCCGGGCTTGGGACCGTCCTTGGCGGAGTTTAATAATAGTACAGGAAAAGTGTATTGCAGCTACCTGCAAAGGGACAAAACCCCTACCCCACACACCAACTGAACTAACATAGTAAACCAATTTAAAAACATCTCCACTATTAGACCTACCAATTTACTCGCAAAGGTTAAAATTGTGATATTCCACCGACTCATTCTAGGAACAACCACCACCACCACCACAACAACAACAACAAGAACAACAACAACAACAACAACAATAACAGCAACACATTGCCGCGGAGGGTACTGCACACAAATCTCCTAGTGAATATTTCTGAGGGCAATAAAGAATTCTGTATTTTGTAACATCAACATCAACAACGATAACAACAAAAACAACAACAACAACAACCAACAACTAACCACATACTGCGATACAGAGTACAAAGAAGGGAAAGGTAGAGTGCAGTGGCGGGCAGAGGGTAGTGGGGAAATTTGCGTTCGGAATCCTGTGAAGCTCGCGTGACTTGAGTTGATAGGGCGGAGACCCATTATGAAACAGTGCTGCATAATGTAGCTGATTCCTCTTCCCGCTAATTCACTTTGAGCCCCACGGCTACCACCCTCACCCCTCCTCTCATCTCCTTCTCGGGCCAGGGGTTCGAATCTCTGCATTCACGTCACTAATAGATAGTCACATCACTGAATGGAACATGTTTGTGTGTGTGACTGTGTGCTGAAGATTTAGTATTTCATTTCAGTTACAGTTTTATTCAAGGTTCTTGCCCCAAGAGGTTTTTAGGTCAAATGGACAAAAATAAAATTGTACATTAAATAAAAAGTATTAAACTGTCCAAAACTCAAGTAGCGTTCACAACATTTTATACAACAGTATTCAATTTCACTGATTATCAGTAGAAATGATAATAAACGTAAGTTGCCAAACAACTTTTACGGAAATAGGGGCTACTGATGGACAACTGAGCAGACAGCTGTAAACTGATGGGTCTCCGTTTGGTTTGTGGTTGTAAAGGTCAGAGCAATTCTCAAAAAGAAAAGTTTTGTTTAGCAACATTTCTTTTATTTTAAAAAAAAGCGTACGATAGTGTTTGGCATGCGAGATTATTATACAAATTAAAGTCAATAGGTCTTATTGGTCACATTTATTATTATATTAAAAGCTTACTATCACAAAGCTGCATTTGTACTAAAGTTGGAAAAACATATTCATCTAATAGACGTATAAACATGGGCATTCCACAAGGTTCTATTATTGTACCTTTACTTTTTAATATTCTAATTTATAACCTTCCTTCTGCATTATCAAAAAAAACACACAGGTAGTGCAATATGCAGATAATATTGCGATTCGGTTAAATACAAAAATGTGAAAACGTACAAATAAAAGAAATATTAAATATATTGAGAAAATATATCAAAACGACATTGACAAATTAGTTCATTATATGTCAGAAAATGGTTTAGAGCTTTCTGGAGATAATACAAGTCTAATGTTGTTCAATAACGGGAAAAATCCTAAGATGTTACCTATAATAAAACTTAATGGTCACCATGTATTATACAAGCAAAATACAAACTTTTTAGATGTTTATTTTACTCATAAATTGAACTGAAAATATCATATTAAATATTTAATTAATAAAGCAAGACAACGATTAAATTTATTAAAAATCATAAGCACACAACCGTTTAACTATGATACAAAAACGTTACTGCATTTGGCTACATCATTAGTGAGATCCAAATTACTTTACGGACAAGCGGTATATTTTCCTGCGCCTTTATATCTTCTCAATAAATTACAAAGCATTGACAGCAAATCGATACATTTGGCTTTGGGTGTTCCAATTAATACTAATACTCAAAATACATATAAAGAATCAGGTATATTATCGTTAGCTGAGCACCATAAAGTAGCCACTTTAAAATATGTAATTAGATGTTTGTTTGTAGAAAATTCAGTAACGGACGAAATTTTGAATGTGACCAGTGTGGATTATCCAAACGAGCTAAAACTATTCCCTATATTCAAACAATTAAAAATTATACACAAGATATTATGGCAGCCTGCAATATTGGTATTACTTTAATTTCAGTACTACCAGTTATTCCCAGATTTCCACCTTGGGAACATTTAAATGCACATTTTGAAATAGATTATATTGAATTAACGAAAAATGAAGAATGTAATATTTTGAAATGTGAAGTAACAGAACATTTAAATAGCAATTATTCTAATCATTTAAAGGCATTCAAAGATGGCAGTGTTAAGGATTCATCCATTTGTAGAGAAGGATTTGTCATGCCTTATTTAAATATTCAAACTTTTCACTATCTTGATTACGGGTTTTTAATATTTACATGTGAATTATATGCAATTATTATTGTGCTAGAATACATACTTAGCATTCCTTCTGAAATATTTAATATATGAATTTGTGTTGACTAAAAATCAGTGCTTTATGCTTCAAAAAATTGGAAATATAGAAAGAGAACAGATTTAATGTTTGAAGTAAGATATCTTATTCATAGTATAAGAATTAGAGGTATTGGAGTGCCCTTTTGTTGTGTTCCATCACATTTAGGGATTTATGGTAATGAAATTTCAGATAAAATGGCCAAAAAAGGTGCAATGAAAAATGAGCATTCAATCACATTGCAATTTGAAATTAGCTCAGTTTGACTATTTTTCGTTATTAGAACAATATTTTATAATATAATACTCAAAGTAAATATTGTTAGTTGTTCCAGACTATTGCTAGATTAGTATATAAGTTACGCTTGGATTCCCTCCGTGGGGATGCCAGGTGTTTCAGTATAAATAGTATCCCCACTTTCTAAAAATTTAGTGCTTTAAATTCCCACTGTCGCTGTCTTTCTCCTTTGTTCTTTCTCATTCCTACTGTGTTCTATCCATCTACTATACTGTCTTCTTCTTCGCTAGACCAGTCACCTTTTTTTTTTAAAACTCTTCTGGGACAAAACTCCTCATTTGTGTATGAGGTCTGTTGGATCAGCTTGGGAATATTTGGACGCTTTCTGCCAAGTGGCCACTAGGGCTTCCTATGATATTAATATTATTTGGCAATGTAGGCATTTTATATGTATGTTTTGTTGATATTTTATAATGATATTTGTATTCTATTTTGTTTTTGTAAACGGGGGTTCGATAAATTAGAGTATTGCCTCAGGGTCCCCTGCGTGGGATGTCTTTATTTTAAAGTGACTGGCTGGTGGAGTGTCTTCAGTGTTACCACTAGGGTTGTTTCGGCAGATCTTTTGTGCGGATCAAGGGTGAGTCCTCTTTCAGCGAAATTGTGGTCTTGATTTTGTGGTCCTGATTCGGCTCTTTGCAGTCCGCTGGACCCTGTAAGCAATGAATAACTAACTAACTAACAACGCTTGAATTCATGGTGTACAAAATAGTTGAAAAATGGTACTTGTATATTTTCTGAGACTATTTCCTTACACCATATATTATTTGATTGTACTGTTTTAACAGCACTGTACAAAGAAAATGGAATTATTTTATCTGCACAAGACGATATTAGAGTCATCTTACATGTATATAGTTCGATGTTACAGGACATGGCACGCGTCATTGTCGGGACAGATTTATTTAAGTTGCTATAACAAATTCTGTTTGTTTGTTATTGTTGTGTAAAATCACGTTGTTGTGAAAAGACGTTACATTAAAATATTGAATTGAATTGGGCTAACTCTGAGCAGATGGATGACTGAAATAACCATGAGGAATCAGATGTATGAAGCGGTCCTATACACAATTGTTTTAGACTGTAGTATTTGCTCTATTTGTAAGCGACGTGTTTAGTTCCAGACGTGAAATATCGGTCTATGAATCATAGGGCAACCGCGAGAGAAACAATAAACAATGCTAAGACTAAATAATAAATCTTCAAAATCACTTACATGTTTCTTTTTTTTTCTCTTACCTTTTAGGACACAACCGTCCTTTTTTTTTTAACTCGACTACCATGTATCACGTGGAATGCTAACCTAAAATTCTCTGTCTGCATGCCAGTATGCCAGTCTGTCTGTCTGTCTGTCTGTGTGTCTCTCTCTTTCTCTCACACACACACAAACACACACACACACACATACGTGTATTCATGTTTAAATGGGGTCCTTTGACCTAATTCGCCGCCTAAGAGGCAAATTTCTTCAAAAAAGACACCTTTTTGCCAAAAGTTTGACCTAATTCCTCGCTCCTAAGAGACGAAGTAGGTCAAGTTTCTTCAAAAAAGCACCCTTTTCGCAAAAAGTTTGACCTAATTCCTCGCCTATAAGGGACAAAGTAGGTCAAGTTTGTTCAAAAACACAGCTAGGATAAGGAACTTTCCTCGACGATTAGGGTAAGGCAGTGCCTCGACGATTAGGGTAAGGCAGTGCCTCGAAAAGGGTTAGGGTCAGGGCTAGTTGCAGCGCTGCAACTAGCCCTGACCCTAACCCTTTTCGAGGCACTGCCTTACCCTAATCGTCGAGGCACTGCCTTACCCTAATCGTCGAGGCACTGCCTTACCCTAATCGTCGAGGAA
>CM072512.1:45990307-46007807 GCA_036898135.1 Oncomelania hupensis
TGAAGATGAAATCAAACCATCAGCTTACTTTAAAATTTTTCATCCAAAACTCTAGCGACCATTTACATAGACAACTTGTCATTATCATTTTGAATGCATCTTTAGGAATATGTTAAGACTTTATTGTGGGTGGTGGTTTTGTTATTGTCTTGAAGCAGTGTTATGCCATTGGTTTTCTGGTCATCATTATCAAGTTTTTATTATTTTTGCTCAAATCTATAAGAATACCATGTTATGTAAATAAGGGTTTTATTGTTATTATTTATTTATTAAGAAATATATTATAGCTATTTCTAGATAATTGTATGTCTACATGTACCCTTGGTGTTTGTTTTCTTCTATGTTAGTGTTTTATTGTTTTTTTTTGGTTTTTTATTTAATTATCCAACTATAAAAGAAATTACAGATTCTTATTAATAAATCTTTGAAAAACATAAAAAATATGTATGCTACCTCGCAGAATTAGTACAGACTGGACAAAGAATAATATTGTGCGCATCATATTAAATAAAACTAGGAGACTGAATAATGTTTAATGATAGTTATGTGTAACTTAAGTTTGGTTTATTTTTGCTAATTCGTAGTGCGTCACCATCACAAACAGACTGAACAATTTCAATGAATCTTATTCGTAAAAATTAAAGGTGTCCGTAGTCTTAGTTGTAAAACTTCGTTTTTTAAAAGGGAAAAGGCGTTCCCAAAACTTCTCGTTTTCTATCCAGCTTAATTGCGTCTCCACTTTCCCTCGCCACATGGCGTTGCCTATCTCCTCTTCATCGCTGTTCTACTTGTCCCAGAATCTAAACAGATCCAAGTAACATCTCCCCTGTTGGGTGAACGTTACTACGGAGCGTCGCGGGCTTGTTTCAAACTTTTTGTGTCGTTTGGTCCAACCATGGTGTCACGTATCCAAGTACTAACTCGTCCCGACGCTACTTAAACATGAAACGCTGCTAGCGTGCGCCCAAACCATTACATTAGTGTGCCACTACTGCAAAACACCTACTGTCAGCCAAAAAGACTTATTGCAGCAAAAAAAAAAAAAAAAAAGATCGAAGCAGTTCGGTGTGAACGAGACTGTATTCACGGTCCTGTACACACACACACACACACACACACACACACACACACAAATACTTGCAATTCATCATAAATGGGTTTTATTTAAGAATGTAGGAATCGGAAAGTGATTTTTTGACGGAAAGAACGCAAATTTCGTCTAGAAATGTAAGAATCTAAGTCAAAATTGGCTCTTTCCGTCTAAAAAGTTTACCTAGTTCGTCTCCTATAGGCGACGAAATAGGTCAAATTTTTCTTCAAAATTTCTCCGAAAATGGACTGTATTTTCTCCGTCCCGGATAGTGCACTCCTCTGTACTTAAAACACTCTCATGCACTACAACTGCACTCCCTTGCACTAAAAGAGCACTCCCGCGCACTTAGAAAAAAGTGGGGTCCTGGAAAAAAGTGGGTTCCAAGCAAATGAACCCATTATTTTGTTACTAAGAAAGACAAGGTCTGCTACCCATTTGTGCGCTTTTTGTGGGTACCCACGCACACACACACACACACACACACACACACACACACACACACACACAGGACCTAATCATCTCATTGATTCAGCACAACGGTTCTTCCACCAACCAAAAGACATTTTACAAAAGAGTACTTGACGCGCATGCTCGGCTAGAAGACGCAAATCAGCGTGGCGCCCAATCAGACTTGTTCTCTCATCAGCACTTTACTTTTTCTGCGCAGGTCATGCGGAAGTGACGTTCATCAAGGGGAGGCAATTAGCGCTTTCCGCTGCAGACGAGACACAAAGCGTGAAAAATGTGCGATACTGAACATTGAGGTTTAACGCCTACACCCACCATTGGCGATATGGCAGACGGGGATAACCATCCCATGGAAAGAGGGGTAGGGACCTGAATCAACACTGAACCACCAAAGCAATCATACTGCTCAAAATGGACAGTAAAATGGCCACATTTTATATTGCCCACCACGGGATTCGAACCTGGGTCATCGGTGTGCCAGGCGAACGCTCTACCAATTGATTTACGGCGGTGGGCTGCGTAAACGAAAATGTAATAGAACATATAATTATTGAAAAACCACATGTCTAGCATCAAATAACGAATCTTTGATTAAGGCAAATTGCAGATTTACGATGTTTCCCAATTAAATTTTAAGTACTTTCTTCTTCTTTTTCCTTGTTTAAAAAATAATAAACTTGTTACAACGGTTTGTCATTTTATGTTTATGACGAAGACAACATGTAAGCTTTTGTGGTCTACGGTGACTTCTGCCCTCATAGGACAAGAAATTAAATAACCTTAGTACCACCCAAACACCACGACTTAAGTTATTGCAAGTTGTGATAGCAAGAAGAGTTTACCAAACTGGTAACGATATTCTTCTTCGAGATAAAGAGTTAAAGACCTTCTTCATAATAAAAACCCCGTCAATAGTACTAACACTCTTGGTCAATAGCTGCTCATCTTAAAACACAATGGCGTGATTATTAAAAAGCTTTTACCGAGAAGGGATTAAAAGACCTCTATCCCAGCAGTCTATTCATTGTATCAATAGCCGTATCATCATCATCATCATCATCATCCTTCTTCAATTTGTCCATGTTACAGAACTGGAACAGTAATTAGAGCTTTTGATAATCTTGACTATTTAAGGTTAGTGACATAAACGCTTCCTTAGAACACGATTTATCAATTTGTCCAACAAAGAGACTGTTACTTCAATGGGAAGAGACGACATTTTGCTGTTGTGCTTTAGTATAGTGCTCACTGCTTGACTCTGGTGTCCTCAATGGTAGTTTTAAGAGTTCTCATGCTTCATCACGTTGTTCACAAAAGAAACGTGTACCTTAAGAACTGCAAGCAAAAGACGTAAATGGGATGAGACTCGACTATGAATGAATGAACCCTGAAGTTGTGACATCTTTCTGCATCCACCGTTGGTGATACGGCAGTCAGGGATGACCAACCCAGGGAAGCGGGGCTATTGGAACCTAACTCAACACTGAACCACTAGAGCAATCATACTGTTCAGATGGACAGTGAAAATTGGTAACTTTTTATGTTGCCTATCACGGGATTCGAACCTGTGTCATCGGTGTGCCAGGCTAACGCTGCACAACTGAGCTATGGAGGTTGGACGCTCGAACATATAGACTACTCTTGTGTTTTGATAGTGTTGTTTATCGCCGCTACTAAAAAAATACATTTAGAACGTTCTCCCTCACTATGCTTAATCAATTTATAGAAGGAAAAAATTGCTAGTTTAATAAATAACACTATTGAAGATGAACAAGTGGTTTTGTTGAATAGTTTAAAAGCGCGCAAGAAGATTTTTATCTACAGGACTTTTACTATTTTATCTTTAACTTACACAACCAGTATTTCCAGTTTGATCTGCACTTTCAACTGGAAAGCGAGGTAGGCTATATTACAAGAAAAAAATCCTCATATTTCTTTACTTCTTAACTAGAGTCTCTCCGGATTACTAAAGATTTACTCGGTACTGCGAGCATCGAGACTGGCTTTCATTGAAGGCGGGACTAATAAAAGCTCGATCATCGATCCGAAGTGATGTGTGCTCTGAATTATTGCCGTGTTAGTGTATTTTGTTTAAGGTCAGTACACGTTATGTTTCTAGATCTAAGGTTTTCTTCTATATCAAGGATGATGGGGTGGTTGAAAGAGTGTGGAGGAGGTGGACTTATGGTGAAGAAGTTTCATTCTCTCTCTCTCTCTCTCTCTCTCTCTCTCTCTCTCGCTCTCTCCCGAACGCTAGTTCGTTGATGACCGTTAAAAGTTTGTTTTTGTTCGAAGAACATCATTTTAAGGCAAAACAGCAAAAGGCAGTGCCGTAGGAAAACAGCTTAGCAGCGGTTGAATGGTGGGATCGTTGAAATGCCTCCCTTAGACTAACCACGACCCTGCTTTTATGTCGCGATGCCATCCATACCGAAAACAATGTTATCGCTCGCCGAGTGCTGTGCTTAAATCTCTCTTTATGGTCAATTTTGTGTTAACTCTAATCATTATCTTAAGCGTAATACGTAAACACTAACGAACAATATACACATTATAGTAAACACGGAAATACGACCTTTCTACTGATATAACAATATCGGACCTGTCGGCTGCGAAATAACAAATAATACCCGATTTCACAGGGAGTTGATTGTTAATCTTAGGGGTTTCAATACTCTAAACTCAGAAAAACTCTTTATTTTAATAAAACTATAACGATAGTAATAATGAAAAAGAAAGAACAACGTATCCTCTTTCCAATGATATATAGTATGACATGGTTACTATTATTGCTTTAAACTAGGTTGAACTAATATAGAAAACATTTAATACATCCTACCAGCAAGAAGTCTGGAACCTTCTTATAAGTTTGCCCCTATGTCTTCCTTCCGATCTGTGCATCCCTATAAGCTAATGTTTGATTTAGGCATCTACTGGTAGAGAATGAACAAAGGCATAGGAAAATACAACATTTAAGGTGGTGCAGTGTAGAATCTTTGCTATAGTCGTTATTCAAAATTCTCTTTTTATTATTTGTTAAACAGAAAGGACGTTATGTACACGCTACACTTGTCGTTCGCTTTGAAACCGAGGTTAGTTAATTAGTCATTGTTATAGGGTCCAGCGGACTGCAAAAAGCCGAATCAGGACCACTTGAAACCGAGGAATGATACCGTTGAGGTTTAGCCTATAATAGCGCGGTGACTTCAACAACGTGATATGCATCGCGCTATTCTAAACATCGCGCTCCCCTTCGAAGCTGCTACGTAAATCAAGAATAAAGTTTATATATTCTGATAGAGAATTTAATGCTAAGTCTAATGGAGATTTTCTTTAAAGAATCTGAAAATTATATCTCAAGTAATAACATGTTGATAGTTTAAACTTAACAGAGATCGTATGTTCAGAAATTCTTGTAGACAACACGGCTACATTGAGAAGTCGATCTCTTTTTACAATACTGAAGAAAAGGCCTTTTTAAAGAAAAAACAGCCAGGTGGATGTTCGAACTGAAGTAGATGATCTGAGACACTATTCCATAGAATCCCACTTGATTTTTTGTTTTACTACAGAAGGAGGTTATACTGATAGTAAGCTGGATCGTGGAATTGAATGGAACAGGTCTTTTGGAATTATCGGGAATAATGAACCAGGTCATCTGGAAGTATCAAGGAATTAAGCTGGATCCTCAGGCACGTGAATGCGATATAAAGCTGTTATTCTATGGAAACCTGAAATACGGGCCTCGTGAAAGCAAGATGGATCGGGGGACCATGACCAAGAAACAGACTTGGACAGGTCTTCTAGGAAGTATCACTGATCACATTTTGTACCAGGCTGATACTATCACTATCAAGGGAACCATGCTGGCACGAGTCATGATCTATAGCTTAACCTGGGTCCTAGAACTGTTGAGACAGGTCTTCCGGAAGTATCAGGACCTCCTCCTCCCTCTCGCAAAATGTGATGTATGAACATAAGAAGCTTATTCTAGTGGCTATACTGCGCTCGGCCTACTTGGGAATAAAGCTGCAATATTACCATAAGTCGCGAAATGAAAGAGGTTTCTATAATACATACATCAAGATCCCCTTTCTATACACCAAGACCCTATGTAAAATATTAGATTTTCCTAAAGTAGCTATCCAAGCAAGAGTGGCCAACACAAAAGAATCGCTTTTGCTCGGGAACAGCCTCATAAAATACGTACAGGTCATGCAGCTAGGATTTTCTATGCGTCTCCCATGTTCTTACAGAAGTGTATTAATGCGTTAACAGTTTATGTCTGTCTTGATGCTGGGAGAGGCTGAGATGAGGTGGGTGATGTGATGTGTGAGGTACTCAGCATCAGCAGCATTATCGTTGTTGTTGTCGTCTTTATTGTTGATATCGTCGCCCTTGTCTTGAACCCAAAACCGGTTAAAAAAAAAACAAAAAAAAAAAACATCAGTAGCATCTGATTCTTTTTTTTAAAATTTTGATTGTTCATTGTCATCATCATCATCGCCATCGAGCATCGTCGTTAATATCATCATCATTAGCAGCAGCATCAATAACAACATCTTCCTTCTCCTCCTCCTCCTCCTCATCATCATCAACATCCTCATCCTCATCACCATCATCATCTAGAACAGCGAAAGCATCATTGCGACTTCTCCATTGAGCCATGGCTGTATGGCTAAGCTTCTTCGGTCTTTACTCTTCTCAGGGATGGTGGCCTAGCAGACGATTTATGAGCAGCGGGGGGCAGACGTTGACACTTCATAGTGCGGAAGAGCTCGAAAGTAGCCGACTACTTGTCCCCAAACCACTTGTATTAAGTACGGAACGCTGGAAGGGCGGTTTGCTGGAGCGGTGGAAGTTTCAAGGATTATTCTACTCGACCCGAAAAAAATTCCTGCAGGATATACAACATGAGAGTGTAAACCTATGTCTAATCTTTGCACGCATGCATTCCATCGCTTGGACTTTCAAGATCCTGACGCTCATGTCATAGAAGAGTAAGTGCCGGTTACCCAAATACACCCAGCACGCATTATGTCCCTTCTCTTCATCCCAGGTCGCCCGGGGTTGTCTTCAGTCGTCTGGGCGTCAGACTATGCGCCCATTGGATGCAGGTGGGCGCATCGGGCGACTTGAGTTAGATCCTGTATTGGCCAGCGCCTTGGGGCATCTATTGAGGTGGAAAAGCGCTGTATAAGTAATCAAGTATTTTTAAATAAAATAATAAAGTGTGACTATAGTTTTTGTTATTATTGTTGTTGGCAATAGTACGAATTAATTGTATATATCTTGGGAATATGATACAACGAAAACAAAAACAGAGAGCGATTCATTAATATTCATTTATTTATGATCTATTTCATTTATTTTTCTTCTAAGGTTCTAAGGTTTTGTGACTGTTGTATTGTTACGGGGATCAGCCATATACTTGATCAGGTTTCATTAGCGTAATCAACAAAATACTACTACTACTGCTACTACTACTACTACTACTACTACTACTACTACTACTACTACTACTATTACTACTACTACTACTACTACTACTACTACTACTACTAAATCTAATTGAAAAATAAATCAATACAAATAATTTTTTTTAAACGTATGAATGAATGAATGAAGCATATGAAGAACAAGAACAAAGTGGTATGGTTTATAAGACGCCCATATCTCACAGGAGAAAACAAATAGAATTCAATATACGTTGAAGTCCACACCCAGCATTAGCGATATTGCAAACGGGGATAACCATCTTTGAGAAGAAAAAAAAGCAGATAGGGACCTAAACCAACATTGAACCATCACAGCAACCATACTGCTAGTAGAACAAAAACAAAAAAAAGTGATTGAAGACGCAATGTAAAACTCCGTCGTAAAATGTTCATTTCCACCCCCCCACCCCACCCCACACCCACCCACCCTCGCACCCCACCCCCTCCCAAAAATAAGGACTGTATTTTTTTTAAATGGTTGGGGGTGGGGTAGGGATGGGGAGTAGATTCAGTTTTTCGTGCTCTCTGAGATTCATCGCGATAGAAATCAAGAGAACCCAATTTTACCCCCGTTTATGTTATACAGTGACCACACTGTCTTGTTTTCTTTTGGAAGATTTATTTTGTTTACGAAGCGACTGTGAGAGAATTTCTCTTAATTTTCTCAGCCACTTTCAAGTCTACGCTGATGAAAGTTTCAACATTGATAATAAATAAATAAATAAATAAATAAATAAATAAAGTAAATAATTAGTTAATAAAAATAATAATAATAATAATAATAATAATAATAATAATAATAATAATAATAATAATAATAATAATAATAATAATAATAATAATAATAATAATAATAATAATGCAGGATGTTGTCACGCGCTTTTGTTCAATCGAACACAAAACGAGGCGATCTATTGCAGAAGTCGGAAGAGAAATCAATACTTTTTTTTTTGAAATTTTTGATTTGACTGCATCAATACCATTATTAAAGGAAGGTAGGAAACCGGAGTACCAGAAGAAAACCATTACAGTACCGAAAAGTCTCGTACCTAACTCACATAAGTTCGTCCCACGCGGTATTCGAACCCGCCATCTTTGGCATAGGAAACGAGCTTATTATCAACTGATTAAAAAGGACTGAAGTGCCTGCGCATCTAAATCTATCTACTTCACTGTTTCAAATTTCGGAGACCAGCGTGATACGATTATAAACTCTATTTCAGGAGGCAATATCCTACAAACTTAAAAACCCCAAACGAGCTATACTTGGTTTCGCTTAACACTGGAAACTGTCTGCATCATCCTGCCCGCGTTAGCTTCATCCAAGACTGCCTCAACAGGAATAAAATGAAACAATATTAAAGACATCACAATGAGAACATCGGGGCTATGATGACATCAGTATATGGGGAACACTGGAAGTGTTCTTCGTGGTTAAAGATAGGGGCGTGCTGAATGTCTGAGACAGACGAAAGGCAACCTCAACGAAAACAAGACTAGCTTGCATCGTGTGGTCGGTCTTTGGTACTCAGTTTGTGATGCGGGTTCATTGACAAGTAAGCGGCGCAGTAGTCACTGGACACTCGGCTTGACTTCTTAAAGCAGCAAAAATTTATAGCAGTCTTTTCATATTCAATGTAAGGTAAGACTTTCAATAATGTCTGAAAACTAAACACGTGCACCGAGGGTTCTCGGAAGACTATGATAAATTTGCTAGACTTCAGCGCATTCAGAACAATGCTGTTCGTCTTGTCTGTCGTCAAATTTGTCATTCTAGAGTGCGTGCCTAGCTCTGGTCTGAAAATCTTACACTGACTGCCTGTACAGGTTTGAATCGAATACAAAGTTGCTTCTTCGTGCTTTTCATTTGCCTGCATATTGATTCTTTTCATTTTTGTCTTTCAGAGCGCCCTTGCCCTTACAAACCTGCTCGAGCACTCCTTTCAAAAGATGCAGCTCGTCTCTCAGTCGCCAAAAGTTCTTTGGCAGGAGGTCTTTCGACATTTTTATCCCTACTCTCAGGACCGCTTTGCTCTTCGCCACATTCAATCTCTTACCGTTTTCATATTTAAAAGGAAGAAAAAGAAACGTCTTTTTCCTCAACATAGAAAAAACCCATTGAACTCAATTGAATTAAACTAGTAGACTCCCGGATCATTTTTACCACCCTGTCTCTGCATGACCCAACTGGAATATTTCAACACAAATGGTCTTTCGGTCTAGCTGGGAAATGACAAAACATTTGGGGCAAACAGACCCCTATCGCACTGTGCACACGTCCGACCAGCCTCCCAAAAGCAGTGAAACGGCGATAAAAACTGGCCCAATTGCATTTAAAGCGCCTGCAAGGGGAAACGGCGGTGCAGATTTATTGCATGTGCGTTCTCGTTGGTCATCCTACTATGGCTAACTAGAGAGTGTTGGGACGAAGATGATTATGAGACGGCGACGACGATGACGACGATGACGACGATGATGATGATGATGATGATGATGATGATGATGATGATGATGATGATGATGATGATGATGATGATGATGATGATGATGATGATGATGTCCACTTGTATGGCGCACATATCCATGCTGGCAGCATGCTCAGGGCGCAGGGGGTTGGGGAAAAAGGGTGAAAAAAAAAAAGAACTTCTCTATGTATACACTCAAAAATAGTCAAAAAAGATACGTCATCAGACACCTCTTGAAAGAGTCCAGTGTCTCTACGACTCTCAAGTCCTGGGGGAGAGTGTTCCACAATGCTGGGCCACAGTGGGAGAAGGAGCGGTGACCCAAGCGCCTCTTCCTGTGACCATCCACACTTGGAACGGACAACATAAACTGGGAAGAGGAGCGAAGGCGCCTTGAGGGTTTGTGGGTAGGGACAATGTCTCTCAAGTACCGGGGAGAGGTGGGGTCATGGACACACTTGTAGCACAAGGAGAGGACTTTGTGGTCAATTCTCTTCTTGACTGGTAGCCAATGAAGTTGTCGGAGAACCGGAGTGATATGGTCGGTCTTCTTGCTGCGGATGACAATCCTGGCGGCCGTGTTCTGAACACGTTGGAGACGATCAAGCTGATGGTCAGGAAGGCCCCACAGACAACTGTTCGCATAGTCTAACCTGGATATCACCAAGGTGACGGCAATGGTGATAGCAGTCTTGTTTGTGAGAACACCTCGCAGTTTACCAAGAGAGCGGAGATGAAAGTAGCACCCCTTAACCACGGCACCAACGTGATCCTCCATTGTGAGGTTGGCATCGATCATCATGCCGAGGTCTCTGACAGTGGACGAAAATGGAATCACAGATCGCCCAACACTGATGGAGGTCAGGGATACAGCGTCTCTTTTGCTCTTAGGTCCACACATGATGGCCTCAGTCTTGTCCTCATTCAGCTTTAGCATGTTGTGCGTCATCCACACATTGATGTCAGAGCAACACAGCTCAATCTTCTTAGCAGACTCCACTGCAGCTGCGTCATCAGAAGGGAAAGAGTCATAGAGGCCAGAGTCATCTGCAAAAAGCTGCCTCCCTAGCCCGTGTCTCTCGATGATACGGCCCAACTCGGAGGTATACAGCGAGAAGAGTACAGGTCCCAAAACGGACCCCTGAGGAACCCCACATGTCAATCTTGTAACATCAGATGCAGCGGTGTTCACAGTGACTTACTGGAACCTATCCTCAAGATACGACTGGAACCAATGATGGAAGCAGCCCTCGAGTCCAAACTCCAGATGAAGTCTCTGCAGTAGCAGCTGGTGGTCGATGAGGTCAAACGCCGAGCTGAGGTCGAGCATCACCAGCAAGGAGAAGTTACCACGGTCGGCAGCACAGAGAATGTCGTTAAGTACCCGCAGTACAGCAGTCTCTGTGGAATGTCCTGGCCTGTAGGCTGACTGGAAATTATCCAACAGCTGATAGCGAGACACATGCTCCGCAAGCTGGTCGGCAACAACACGCTCAAGCAGCTTAGACACATAAGGAAGATTTGAAACCGGGCGATAGTTCTTCTCAACACCGGAATCCAAGGTCGTTTTCTTGAGAAGCGGCCGTATAACGGCTGTCTTAAATGATGATTATGATGATAATGATGATGATGATGATGATGAGGAGGAGGAGGAGGAGGAGGAGGAGGAGGAGAAAGACGATAATGAGGAGGATGATGTTATATGATTTTTTTGTTTTAAAGAACAAACAAACAAAAAACAGCACATATGAAGAAAAAAGGGTAAACAAGTACAACGTAAACAGTTTAAAGAAAACTAGATTTTACAATTTAATGTGTTTTTTAAGAGGGTGGGAGTATTGTACTTGATATTTCTGCTGCAGCTGCTGCGGCTGTTGTTGTTGATGTTGTTGTTGTTGTGATGTTGTTATTATTGAAGATGTTGATGATAGAAAAACATTTCATACTCTCCAGTTTAAAAAGTACACGGTCACAAAAAATAACTTTTCAATAAATTCCTCTGTATTAGTTGCGGAGAATGAGAGACTGACGCTTTGGTCTAATCTTGACTTGTTGGCCTACTTGGGCCTGGAGCAGCTCTGCAATCATTGTGAGCTTGTAAGTGCGCTGTCAAAGAAAGAACGACTAGGCCTATTATATTAACAACAACAAAACAATCTCGTCGCAATATCCATACGCCATCGACATCACGATCAAAAACTCCGCCATTGACTCTCATAGTTTGATAGGAGGCAGTACTTCAGGGATCACAACAACGAATCTGTGAGCTGTGCGTTTTGCCACGCAACTCGACACTGCCACGCGGCTGCGCTATACAAATGGGATTATTTAGCCGTTAAACTGTCCAAAGTGGATGCTAATGGATGCTAAACGACAGAAATTACACAATAATCTAAGGCATTCTGAGTATCTGGGGATCCTAGGAGACAATTGTAGATTATAGTCACACGGCACTGGAGCTTATAGGCGACTACTGCATGGTCACATTATTCTGACACCAGCAAACCAGTTGATGGTAAGGGGAAAATAATATGATAACACATTGGCCAATCCGGGATTCGGACCAGGGACCTTTCGGTTAGTCTGCATGACTTACGTGGTTGAAACATAAATCCCTATTGAAAAGGGCTTAGAACTTTTGTAA
Source organism: Oncomelania hupensis (assembly GCA_036898135.1). NCBI lineage: Eukaryota > Metazoa > Mollusca > Gastropoda > Littorinimorpha > Pomatiopsidae > Oncomelania > Oncomelania hupensis. The sequence goes on from CM072512.1 coordinate 46,002,476, forward strand.
ACAGGACTGTATTTGCATGAAATAAACGCTTATTTTGAGCACTACAGCGCTAGAGTTTTCTATCCTATCCTATCCCGTAACTCGGAGGTCGTATGGACACCACAGATGATCGTTTAACCAGCGTACTCCATCTTTCCCTGACCTCAGCAACCCTGATGGGACAGTATAGGATAGGACTAATGCATTTGTAGGCCTACTCAAAATATCATGTATAGCATTCACACCAGTACATCACATCATTTCATGACACTCACATTTAACGTCTAAACATACCATCATTTGGCGACATGGCAGGAATAACCATAGTAGGAAAGGGGAAGTATGGATCCAAATAAACATTTAACCACCAGAGCTATCACACTGCTAAGTCGAACAGAAGGGGAAAAAAATCTTTAATCTTGCCAAGCACGGGATTCGAACATGGGTCATCAATGTGTTTCGGAGCTCAAGATACTCCGAAGGTGACTTAGATCTAAGTTATGTGATAAAAACTCTGCCTCAATGTTATGTGTTATATGGTGCGCAAGTTTGAAATGTGAGTGTCATAAAATGATGTGATATACTGGTTTGAATGCTTTACATGATGTTTTGAGTACAAAATGCATTAGTCCTATACTATCCTATCCCGTAACTCGACAGTCGTTGAGGAATCACAGATGGTCGTTTAACAAGTGTACTTCATTTTTCTCTGTCCTCAGCAACCCTCATGGCTTCGCTCAGTGTCAAACCAGTCCTTTCTCGAATGTTGTCCTACCACCTCTTTTATTGTCTCCCTCGTCGTCTGCCTTCTTGCACCGTGCCTTGCAGGATGGTCTTTGCAAGGCCTGATGCTTTGGTGACTTGGCCATACCATCGAAGTGTCCGTTTTTTCACCACTGTGAGCAAGTCATCGTGTTGTCCACTTGATGTCTGTAGGATTTCGTCGTTTATGATTTGCTGGGAATAGTAAATGCCCATAAGTCTTCTGTAGCACCTCATCTCCATGCTTTGTATTCTTCGTTTTAGATCTCATGTGAGGGTCCATATTTCGCGGGCGTGTAGGAAGATGGAGATGACAAGGGAGCGCCGCAGCCTTACCTTGGAGTGTCGACTGATAGTCCTGTCTTTCCAAAATGGGCTTCAACCTTGTCATGGCAGCAGTTGTTTGTGCGATCCTGGAGAGGACTTCCTGTCGGGACCCATTGTCTGAAACAATGGCTCCTAAACATCTGAAGCTATGCACTGTGTTCAGGGATTAGCCTTGGACTTTGTTGATGCCATTGGTGTTATTGGTCATCGTGTTGATCTTCTCTGCACTTACGAGTATTTCCATTCCAAAGGCTCTAGAGGTAGTGTCAAGTCTCTGTACCAGCTGTTCAAGTTCTTGTTCCTCTCTAGCCAATCCATCAATGTCATCCGCAAAACGGAGGTTGGAGATTGCTCTACCTCCTATGCTGACGGTGCCTTCGTGATCTGCAAGTTGCTTTGATCTGCATTAGTGCTGGTTATTAAATGTATGGAGTGGTCGGTGGTGGTTGTGACGGTGGTGGTGGTGGTGGTGGAGGTGTTGATGTCGTAGCGCCTTTCTTATCGTTACTGTTATTGCTATTGCCATCGTCGATATCGGTGCGCGGTGGAGATCAGTGTAATTCTTGCGGACGATTCTTTCTGAATAAAAAATTCGAATGAACTTTGAAGTTTAACGTCTACGCCCACCATTGGCCATATGGCAGTAGGGATAACCACTCCAAGGAGGGGGGGGGGGTAGGGACCTAAATCAACACTGAACCATCAGAGCAGTCACACTGCCAAGATGGACGGTGAAAATGGCCACTTTTTTAATCTGCCCACCACGGAATTTGAACCTGGTTTATTGGTGTGCCAGGCGAACGCTCTACCACTGAGCTACGGCGGTGGGACAAAACAAATTACTGATGACTAATTCATCCTGACTCGCTTCATTGCCGTCCCCGTTGCCATCCACACATGATGCATGTTGTCATTACCACCGCCATAGTTCTTTTTTTCTTCATCATCATCATCATCATCATCATCATCATCATCATCATCATCATCATCATCATCATCATCACCACCACCATCATCACCTCCACCACCATCATCATCATGTCTTCATAATCATTACCACCAACTCCACTACCACCACCACTTTCAACAACATAACAACAGCAACAACCGCAATACCCATTAACCCCCGTCATCATTACCACCACCCCCAACAACAGTAAGGAAAAGCTCAGTGACAGTAAGAAGCATCAGCTATTTAGTTAATGGAAAATGAATTACCCGTCGGCTAGTTACAGACAATGAATGACCATTTCACTGACCGTCGGGAAACCTGCTAAAGGCTGAGACTGACCACACGGACAATGAATGACCAGTTGAGTTTCTGACCATCGTCGTCATGCAGCTGCAGAAGGCCAGTGAGGCTGCCCACACGTCTTAATGACAGTTGGAGGCCGGATCTAGCGTCTCCGATGACTATGTCCACCCGTCGCTGGCCAGTATTAGTCAAAGTGCTTGGACATGACCACCCTCGGAAGGAAATGACCTGCAACTTGGGAACAGAGACTGTATAGAAAGGGAAACGCTCGTCACAAACGTCGTCATGCCCATAGAAAGTGAAGTATGTGCTACAAGAGTTGCTCAAGGTGATGGTCGACATGAAGATCGAGCCCATGCCGCGCAAGAAGTCCATGTGGTGCCAGCTGCTCACCGTCTTACGCCACAGCCCACTAAGTCATCCCGATCTGCTCATGAATGTCTATTTGACCCCGTACATTAATGTTATTTATTTATTTATTTAATTTATACAGAACGGCTTTGTATAGCGCTCCCCTGAGGTTACACTCTAGGAAACGTGCACACATACTTCTAGAAAGTCGTTACACACATGCGCACACATACACACACACACACACACACGCACACCCACACGCACACACAGACACACCACCACCACCACTCCACACCACGCCACCCATTACGACACAGCGAAGTGAGACTTAATCATCTCAGCTGGTGTGGATTTTTTTTCCCTTCTGAAACTGATAGCAAAAAACATAATAACTTCTAAACGAACTTCCCTGTCCTGCCTGCAGTCTTAAAGACGAAATGAAACTGTTCTGGACAAAGCCCTAGGAGATTACCAATGTCCTTACTGGAAGGAACTGGACAATGTCAATCCCAATCTGGGTACCAGGGAGCGCGCAGTCTACGCTTGAAAATAGTGATTATGTTTTGAGGCGTGCGCCTCTGCGGGTTCTTATACTCCCTTATAATTATATTGCAATCATTCCCTTGTTGAGCAAGTTTTGTTATGTATATAGCATAGTTGTTTGTATGCCAATGTAAAATGTAGAACAATCTCTTATAGCACATCATAGCGTACAATAGCATGGCATAAAGTACATTACATTACATTATTATTGCTTTAGGTCCAGCGGACTCTTCCGAGCCAAATCAGGACCGGTGGCATAAAGTAAAAGATGTCGTGAACTTGTATTATGATTGAATATAAACTGCAAATGCCAATGATGGGATTCACCTGCAATGTTTGTACTTGTATGCTTCTTAGCCCACTGAAAGATTTTTCGCCAAGGGCTATTTCTACATTCTTTCAACCAGTTTGTGTCACCACAACCTTGTCAAGGTACCAGTTTTATTCTTCTATTCTGAGAAAGACTGAAATAACAAGATTAATTCAATCATTTTAAATATCACTTGCGTTATTTTAAACGCATTCCAATGATCTAATGACGTAACGTAATGCCATCGATTTCTTTTTCATCGGATCTTAACCTTGGGGGGAATATATATATATATATATATATAACCTCGATCGTGAGCTGAAATACCACGCCCCCTTCCCTCTCTCCCTCTCTCTCAACCCCTCCCCAACCCCCACCTCCCCTCTCCTTACCCAAGTCAAATCCACCTCTGTTAACTTGTTAATAATATTACTGGAGATCGTGGAAAGTTCAACGTCTTTGAAAGAGATGTCAGCGAATCAGTTAAAGCGATCTGAATGACTGTAATCGGCCCTTATTTCAAGCCTTTTCACACAAGTCGGGAAACAGGAAATGAGCAATGTTCAATTTCTGCAGACGACGCCGGTCACACATTCTGAGAATAACAGCTGAACTGCGAGACGCGACCCTCGACTTCATAAAATTCTAGAAGGGCTTCTCTCTCTCTCTCTCTCTCTCTCTCTCTCTCTCTCTCTCTCTCTCTCTCTCTCTCTCTCTCCACTGGTCTCTGATACTCTGGACTGAAAATGGACAAAGTGCAGATATCTGGACACCGCTGTACAACGTTCGACCCTCCTTGGCCCCTCCCTTGCCACGTGCCGCGGACACGTCCTGCACGCGCCGCTTGACCTTTGACCTTGCTTGGGTCAAGACAGGAGGGGTGGCTGTGACAAGAAGAGGGGTAAGAAAGGGGGTACGTCCTGCCACTTCTTTTTAATATCAAATCTCCATTCATCCTTAGCGACTACAATTCTAATCCGATGGTGCTATGCACAATTGAAGCACACAAGAAACTAAAGAGCGCAATGTAAAAGGAAAATTAAAATATAGTTAAACATTATTTCGAAGAACCTTCAATTCAATCTGTCATATACCTCAATATACTACACTCTTCTTAGATACCTCTGTTGAACTTTGAGATAATTATTTTCATTTCAATACCTCTTTGTCGTCTTTGTCTTCTCCTCAGCGCAAACTTTACAAAACATCTGTGCCCTTCAGCATTGTAAAGGAAATTATTGGCCTTTAATGATTATGCTGGTCAGCGCTGAAATGACCAGCACCGGACAGTCACTGGCTCTCCCCTCCCCTTTCCCCCGGCAGCAAAGTCTCTTCAGAACTCTGCACTGTGTCCAAGCCGTGAAATTAGCTTCTAATTTCAACCTTCAAGATGAGACAGTGTCCGCATGCCGTGATACCGGCAGGGTATAGTTACAACCATACTAATTATTTGGGGGAGACGCACAGGTTTAGGCCGTAGATGTCTCGCTCAAAGAAAGGGGACAGGAGTTAAATGACCGCCTTATGAGTTGCTATCCTACGGGAATTAAAGGGGAAATAGGAAAGAGCTACCTCCCCTTCTCTGCTGCTAGGGGTTTGAAATTGTGGAAATGATTGATTGATTGATTGTTGCTTTAGATCCAGCGGACTCCTCCGAGCCAAATCAGGACCGGACAACCCCCGATCCGCATAAAAGATCTGCTGAAACAACCCTAGTGGGAAAATTGAACGCCCTCCATCGGCCAGTCACTTTGCAATAAAGACATCCCACGCAGGGGACGGCTGAGGCTTTACCCCAACTA
>CM072512.1:46010307-46022807 GCA_036898135.1 Oncomelania hupensis
AAAGCGACATAATACTGCTTTCTCAAGAAAGTTCTGTTTCTATAAAAGGCGCTTTAAGAGCTAACAATCAAAGGCCTCTTTCAAATCTTAATTTTAAACATCACATAAACTCCTGTCAGACTTAATGTCGCCTATAACCGATCTTCAAATACTTTTTTAATCGCCTCATTTCATTCTCAACATCTTCTCGCTGAAGTTAAGCGTTCATTTAGATCTTTTCGTTTTTGTTCAGCGTCAACTACTTTTCTTCTACAAAAAAATAAATCAGGATGAAACGTTGCGCGGTTTCCTATGCCGAAGGTCGCAGGGCTCGATTCCCACAAGTGGCTAGCTTAAATATGTAACTTAGGTAGGGGATTCTTGAGGTCCTCCCTCCCATTAAATAATGGTATTGGATGCAGTCAATCGAAGAACGAAAATCCCGACGTTTAGGGTCTATATAATCTTGAGAAGGTCGCTAGCTGTTGCGGCCAGAAGTGAACCGAATGGCTGGTTTTAACAATAGTCGTTTTCAAATAAGGGTTAAAGTAAGGGTACTGTGAAAGAAAAGAAGCTAAATTCGCCTTTTGGATATTAGGTCAGACTAAGCAAAATAATTCAATAACAGACTTATAATAATAGAAAGCTTGGGTGGCAGTTTGCTCGCCTTGTGTGCTAGCGACTCTTGTTTTCGTTCTGGATGTTGACACAAATGTTTTCTCACAGAAGTTGATTTTCCATTAAAGTACATAGATATGTTCCACGGCCCCCACCATCTCTCCACCCCTCACACCTACACCAACCCGTGTTGCCTCAGAAGCACGTTAAAACCCCCAAGCCATTTTGTTACAAGGGTATGTTATAGACGTTTTTGAATGGTGAGTAAGGGTACTTTACTTGTGAATGTTTCTGAAAAAATACAATAAAATATAACTAAACAATATAATACAATGCAGTACAATACAATAGGACGATAAAGGATTCTGTAATCCCAAATAAACATGCATAGACACACAAGACAGTCACACTGAGTCAGTCGTCCTAGGCGTCAGACAGTGTGCAAAATGAAGGGAGGTTTGGGGCTTTTGGGGGGGAGCAGCCCGAGTTCGACACTGATGCCGACCAGCTAGCGGCTTCCGCAGCTCTTTGAACCTAAGATTACTAAACAAAATAATACCAGCTTTAGAGGGACGTTTGTATGAATTTCAATATTACACTACCTTGACAGAACTGGGGAGGGGGGTGGAAAGAGGGGACGGTGCCTCCTTTTCAATATAGTCTGGACCACCACAAACATTTCAACAGGGGCGGCCATTTCTGGTGCCAGAAGTACTGGAGTCTTTTAAGTGCCTTCCTTACGCCAATCACCAATCTCACAAGTATGTTTTCTCTGAGCTTATAAGCTGCAAGATGATTTTTTTCATCCCCTCCATTTTTCCCCAGTCAAGCTTCAAGAATGTGTGGGTGTTCGTTTTTTGTTTTTTTATCACCTCAGAACCTCAGCTGACGCTGTCGATACGATACTTCGATCGTGCAGGAGCGATACGAGTTTTACAGTTGCAACTCTCTGCTTTATTTGTGAGCGAATCACTTGTTGTTGTTGTTGTTGTTGTTGTTGTTGTTGTTGTTGTTACTGTTGTTGTTGTTCTAGCTCAAGACTCAGTACTCAGATTTTATTTCTCTTCAATAGAAGACTAAAGTCTGTGCAGTGAGACATAAAATAATGTAAAATAAAATGCCTAATGATGCACAAGCTCACACAAATTAAAAGCATACAACAATGCACAGAACATATTTATAAACCTTTATTGGCCTAATGAAAATACACGAGAGTTTCTTTAAAACTAACAATGGCTATACCTACGATGAAAACATTCCGGTGTTCAAAAAGTTATATAGTGGATTAGAAATTTAAAACGAAAAGATTTCATTGTACGTGGATATTTTTTGGGGGGAGAAGGGGCGCCTCAAATTGACGTTTAGAAACCACTGTATTTCCCGTTTTAAGTAATTGGTCAAAACAACATCAATGGACGAACAGATAGGAAACTGCGGTCCTAACGACACACATTATTCCGAATTACCTTTGACAGTTCGGTTAAACAGCTTGAAAGGGTTTGTTCTTATATAATGCACCTATAAGTTCAGAGAGCTTCTCGAGGCGCTGGTCAGTAATATCTAGCATGCACAATATAGTTTGCCGAGCATGCACAACATAGTTTGCTGAAGTCAGGACTCGAACCCAATCGCTCAAGCACACAAGGCTCGCGCCATGAACCACTGAGCAATCTGTCCTATTCCTGCCGCCAAAGCTTTGATGGATTATTCATTTCAAAGAAACGTTATCAGTGTGCTTGGAGTTCCTCTTTAGTTTTAACTGAGTAAAGTACACAGCCTCAGTGAACAAACAGATACGATACGAAGGATAATAAAGTGAACAAGTCTCTCCTTGAAATATTTCGACGAGTCAATTAAAAAAAAGGCTATAATAAATTAGAAGTGTCAAAGAAACGTTTTCGGAGTGCTTAAAGTTTTTAATCTGTGGCCTTCGTAACTAAGGATGTTTTGAGGACATAATGCTTACCTCTTGTTGTTGTTCACAGTTTCGTTGCAATGACTTCTCTGTGTGTTCAGAGCTAGACACTTGGAGGAGACATAAGTTCTTGATGTTTGGTGAAGAGCGAAGCACGGAGAGCGCCCTTGGATAGGAAATTGGCCTTTATTGAAGGATTTAAGCGAGGAAAGGAAGGATTTAAGATCAGCTCGGAACTGACAACCAGAACTCTCGGACTCCAATAAACTGGCGACACAGGCAATTTTGTTTAACAATTTTTTTTACAATGTTTTCCATCGTGTGATTTTTGTTTGTTTGAAGAAACATCCGAGTAATCTGGTTTAAAATATTAAACACATCACTTCTATAGCTCACTAAAGCCGCGATGTATGTAGAGAGCCCATGATAAGATAGTATTGAACGCTTGTTAAGAGGATACGCAATAATAATAATAATAATAATAATAATAATAATAATAATAATAATAATAATAATAATAATAATAATAATAATAATAATAATAATAATAATAATAATAATAATAATAATAATGGATGCTAGCTATTTACGTATTTTTTCGTAATCGCTCAAAGTGCGGCGTTCTTTAAGCGCAACATCATACACAGTCACATGTTACGTACACTTTTACATATAAAAACAAACACACATTTATCTACTCAAACATGCTATATAAAGTGCATGCAGTGTATTAAGATGTAGCGATAAAGAACACGAATTGCGCATCTTAGAAATTTACTACTACTACTACTACTACTACTACTACTACTACTACTACTACTACTTCTTCTACTACTACTACTACTACTACTACTACTACTACTACTACTACTACTACTACTACTACTACTAATAATAATAATAATAATAATAATAATAATAATAACAAAATAATAATAATAATAATAATAATAATAATAATAATAATAATAATAATAATAATAATAATAATAATAATGATAATAATAATGATAATAATAATAATAATAATAATAATAATAATAATAATAATAATAATAATAATAATAATAATAATAATAATAATAATAATAATAATAATAATAATAATAATAATAATAATAATAATAATAATAATAATAATAATAATAATAATAATACAGGATGCAATTATGCGCTTTTTCTTCAATGGTACTCAGAGCGGCGATCTGATGATCGCTGTTACAGAAGTTGGAATAGAAATCAATTTTTATATATGAAATAATAATAATAATAATAATAATAATAATAATAATAATAATAATAATAATAATAATAATACTGGATGTTATATACGCGTCTTTCCCCAAATCAATCAGGCTCAAAGCGCGGCGATATGTACCAACATACACGCTCACCTGTCTCATCCACCCTTACACACACACAACAAATACACATCCATCACTCAAACACATGGTGTAAAGGCAGGGAGATCGCTATTGAAAGACAGAAAAGACAAAAAAAGAAAATGTGTAGAATGACTACATCCAGTACCATTATTGAAGGGAGGGAGTAAACCGGAGTAACCGGAGAAAACCCCTCGGCGTTCTGAAACGTTTCCTACCTAAGCCACGTAAGTTCGTCCCACGCGGGGTTCAAACCCGCGATCTTCAGTATAGGAATCCAGCTCTCTATCCACTGAGCCACAAGACCCCCTCCTTCGGCTGCAGTGCAGTAATGATAGTTTCTTGCAGACCGCTGTATGGATTTGATTTCATTTATTCTTGATGAGGCCACCAGGCCTCTTCTTGATCAGTTGTGCGAGCTGGTGGAGATGCAGTTGCGTAGGCGCCGGATACTTGTCTATGCCCAAGGTCAGGGGTTCCAATCCCCCAGGGCAAGATCTTATGTGACGTCAGTACGAGACTTTTCAGATTGCCGAGAGATTTTTCCAGGGTACTCCGGTTTCCTCCCTCTTTTCAATAATGGTATTGGACGCAGTCTGTCTAAAAAGTTCAACAATAAAATTCCAGTTCCTAATTGCCGTATTCTAATTAGTGGTATGCCTCTTATACTACAGGTTTGAATGATGAATATGTGCTTGTCAGGTATTTAGGAGGGTCTGTAACATATGAGCTTGTATGTTGGTTACAGATCGCCGCGAGTGGAGTCTAATTAGTTATTTATTCATTATTCTTATTATTCTTCTTATTATTATTATAAGTTTTGAATGAGTAGAGTAACATCCGCTTTCTAACTGCAAGACGCTCTGAGAAGTTTCCCCCCACACTGTTTAGAATGCAAAAGAAAACACACATTAAACCAACAGTTCGTAGGCTACGAAACGCTGCCCTGAGCAGACTCCCACGATCCCTCAGGTTGGCAAAGCAATAGATGAGTTCCAAGTGGGCAAGACTGAACGTGAAAGAACAAAGTGGATCCACTGGAATAGGTGATTACAAGAGTTTACGTAGTGCTGAGCTGGGTTCAAACCTCGCATGACAAGGAGAATTTAGCGCGAAGGCTAATTACTTTCAACTTTGAGCTGCTTGTGGCTTGGCACCATTCCACCGTACCTTTTTCTAACCGTTGTTGTGTATGCCAAGTTCTTACGAGGTAGCCAGGGTTCCCTAGCAGATAACGAGGTGTTTGCAAACAAGCCACTTGGTGCGTACGCCGAGGCGAGATCCCTTTGCTAAAAGGGGCGGGCTTGTAAAGTTGCTCAGTCTGTAAATTTTAAATATAGATATATCTAGCTTGTACTTTTTGACAAACAAAATGTCCGTTGCTTGGATCGTTAGGTAACAAGTGGTTTATATAGACGGCGAATTATTTAGTTTGGTAGTCCTGGACTTTGTTTGTTAGAGAAGACATATAATTATTTGCCTATGTCGGCGGCGAGAAAGGAGTTATTGAAACGTCTTCTAGTCTTAAAATTTGCGCTCGAGGACTACCTGGACAGCGCTTGGCAGGCAAGGGTTCTTTCACTATGTTGCGTCGTAGCAAGGGGTCTGGAAATATGTAGTGTCTTAGCAAGGGTTCTGTGACCATGTAGCGTCTTTTCTTCTCGCATCAGAAACCTCGCGTTCGAAGCAGGTATGTAACGTGCGCTGGCAGAGTAATGATTGTCAGAGAGTGTGATACTATTGAACTTTGTTGCAGTTTCACGGCAGCAAATGTCAGAAGGAAATGACACGGGAAAAGCCTGCCTGACAGTAAACAACAGTGCAAAACAGCAACGTTTTAAAACCATATTTCCACGCAAACATGGTTTAAAACCACGCAATAATGTTTTACAATCATGTTTTCACTCAAGAACGTTTAAAAATCACGTTTTCGTCCAATTATGTTTTATAACCACGTTTTGACACAATAATTTTTACACAATTTTTTCAGGTCAGTATTTTTAAAAATATAATGAAGTGTTTACGCAATACAATGTTTTCTTTGCAGTCCCCAAAATCAGTGGGTTCAAACCGCAGTAGCGATTTGGAGATAGAAGGTGTCTCTAAAGGTGAACGGCCGGAAAACGCAGGAGTCTCTAAAGGTGAACGGCCGGAGATCGAAATTGTCTCTTAATGTGAACCGCAGGAGATCGAAGGTATCTCTAAAGGTGAACGGCCGGAGATAGAAGGTGTCTCCAAAGGTGAACGGCCAGAGATAAAAGGTGTCGTTTGTTTCTTTAATTTAACCTCTTTTCACCTAAGTGATTTTAGACTTGATGGGAGCAGGGGAAAATATTAAACAAATAATGAATGGTCATAATGAAAAGAGAAAGGAATTAAACAAAATAAACAAAACTGGACAATGAAGCAATCAAAATTGTAAAATAATTATAACTTATATAAATGACGTCCAATAATATAATGGATTGAAGGTATCTCTAAATGTGAACGGTCGGAGATAGAAGGTGTCTCTGAATGTGAATTGCCGGAGATAGAAGTGTCTCTAAAGGTGAATGGCCTGAATTATTATATTATTAAGCTACTATGACGAAAAATTATTGGAAAACACGATGACATGCTCACAGTGGTGAAGAAACGGAAACTTCGATGGTATGGCCACATCACCAGAGCATCAGACCTTGCAAAGACCATCCTACAAGACACGGTGCAAGGAGGCAGAAGAAGAGGGAGACAGAAAAAGAGGTGGGAGGACAACATTCGAGAATGGACTGGCTTGACACTGAGCGAAGCCATGAGGGTTGCTGAGGACTGAGAAAGATGGAAAACACTGGTTGAACGATCATCTGTGGTGCCCCTACGACCTTCGAGTTGCGGGATAGGATAGGATAGGGTAGGATAAGCAATCGGTGCTTCTTCTGCTGCCGCTGTTAATACTGATGCTGACTGTTAGACGTCAACGGCGATAATGACTGAAGGTTGAAAAAAGTACTAAGTAAGATGAGAACATAGAGGACTACGATGAGAGTCGACCCTTTTACAAAAACAATGAGTAAACAATTTTAAAAAATATGTTACGGTAATGCGTTTGTTTTTAAAACAAATCCTTCAATTAACAATACAATTTTTATGCAAGCCAGAATTGTGAAAGATCAAAGCCAAGTCTGCACGTTTTGCGGTCTATCAAGCTGAGAAGTAATGGATAAGGGAGGATGAGGAAGAGGAGGGAAAAAGAAAACAAACAGAAGATTTTCAACACAGGTAGCCGACTTGAAGCAAGCGTCGTTCTATCAGAAACAAGCAAAAATAAAACTATTATGAGGGCAGCTTGAGTGTAAGCCTCTTTGGAGTGTAGTCAAACGCTCGAAAGGTGTTTTGGGGAAGAGACCGTAATTAATTATCTTCTCAAATAATCTCTTTGAAGACCGCCCGCTAAAGACAAGAAAGATCGTTACCTTCTTCTTCTTCTTCTTCTTCTTCTTCTTCTTCTTCTTCTTCCTCCTCTTCATCATCATCATCATCATCATCATCATCATCATCATCATCATCATCGTCGTCGTCGTCGTCGTCGTCGTCTTCATCGTCGTCGTCAAGAAAGATCGTTACCTTCTTCTTCTTCTTCTTCTTCTTCTTCTTCTTCTTCTTCTTCTTCTTCTTCTTCATCATCATCATCATCATCATCATCATCATCATCATCATCATCATCATCATCATCATCATCAACCCCACCACCAACACCAGCATTTAAAGTATGGGTCTAATGTATGGCGATCAGTCCTCCTGGTCATCTTAATATGTCAATACTTTCTGGTTGTTGTTGTTGTTGTTGTTGTTGTTGTTGTTCTTCTTCTTCTTCTTCTTCTTCTTCTTCTTCTTCTTCTTCTTCTTCTTCTTCTTCTTCTTCTTCTTTTCCTTCTTCTCCTCTCAATTCTTCGCTTCCTTTCTTTTTCTTCCCCAACCCCTCCCCCTTTCTTTCTTTCTCCTTATCTTCTCCTTTCTTTCGCTCCTCATTCTTTCTAAGTGTATTGATTTATTGTGTTACTATAGTGCGGGTCGTATTTCAGTCCTATAGCTATTCACGAAGAAAATTGATAACCAAAGACGACCCAACATTTTTAACTAGTCACGGTTCACAAGAACGACCGAAAACTGTGGAGTCATGGCTTTGCAAAACTTGCAATGCTGGTCCACCCTCCGTCGATCCGGTGTTCGGAAATTAACCGTTTGTTTAGACGCTCGCGTGCGCAACCTACTCATAAGTCTTCGTTTTGTTTCGTCATCAAAGTCACGTCTGCACTGGCCAACAAACGGACGACTCCGGCACGCACGCACGCGCGCTCTTTGCGTGAATAAAGTTCAAATTTTTCCGGCGAGTCATTTTGCCAATTAATCAGGGGAACAAAGCAGATGGCCAATCTCGCGCTCCGTGCTTCTCTTCCTTGAATGAAATTCCAAATTACCAAAAATGAAAATGCCGCCTTCTTCTTCCCCGTCTCCAGGAGCCTCGACACGCTGCGATGGCACGAAGGATGACCGAGACAGCAACATCCGGGTTGCGCGAGACTTTATGCCGAGACTCGCGAATTTAGAGCCGAGATTGTAGAACTAATGGTGGAATAATTCCATTGTGCGGAACTCATCAGCTTGATTAATAGTCTGGGAGAGGAGTGCCGAGGCCTCTCAGATTATCTTTACGGTTTTCAAAACGTGGTGAGAAGAAGTCTTCAAGAAAAAAAAAGGTCGCTGCCTTGTTGACAGATTTACAAGCTTCCATAACATGCTGAGGCGTGCAAAACAAACTCAAGGAAAACACCATTTTCCAAAGCGAAACAAGCATGGACCAGAAACCAGGAAAATAACATCTCGCCAGAAAAAAAGGTGGGGCAGAATGTAAAAAGAAGAGAGTTTGTGAACAACAACGACGACGAAGGAAAAAGAAGCTTGGTACGAACACTGCAAACTAAACCTGTAAATATAGATGGCTTCAATGACTGAAGCCTGCATCAACGTAAAATCCGGGTTACAGTCCTCAAGTTAGATTGTTACAAGCTTGTGAGCTTTTGGCCGTCGAAGCTTCTGCAATTCACACTTTCATCTGATCATGACAAATGAAAGGATGGAAAGGGTTCGCTTCTGGATGGTGCTGGAATGGGGCAGACGATCGTTTGGATCGAAGATTCCATAGAAGACAAGCATGTCAGATCAGGCAGATTTGGGGTGTTGTTTACTGATCACATTTGCTTCTGCTCAACTGCTGGCACGCACCATGAACGGTTCCGGTCTTTGGTCCTCTGTTGTCCCTTGAGAACTATATTGTGTCCTCCCTGGTTATTTTTGAGACACTGTCTTTGGTCCTCTGTGGTTTATTTGAGCCTGACCTTGGACCTCTCAGGTCCTTTGAGAGACATTGTAAATGAGATGGAAGACAGAAAGATGATGAGACAGCGTCACCGAGCGATTGTTTATTGCTCAGGTTTGTAGTTGTTGTGGGTGTTGTTTTTGTCGTTGTTGTTTTAAATGAAAATTTAAGAAGACACGTAATAAGATAATAATAATAAGAGAGGGATATAATCTTATTAATGGATCTGAATGAACATGACTCGTAATACATTTACTTAATGCTGTTATATTGTTTTACTGCTGTATTTTGTCTTACTTGCAGTGTGTGTGTGTGACTCCATAACTTGTGATATATGACTGATGTATGTTTAACACACTGGGTTTACCTATCCTTTAGTGCTGTATACATGTTGAATGCCAATGAAGTGTATGACACGATGAATGCATGTGAGGCTGTGCAAGAAAGGGTGTATTTTATTGTCGCTATACCACACCAAAATCCTTGTACAGTTTTTACTTGGTGAATAAATATTCTTATGTCTTATATCTTAAGAAATGTGAGTTTTGCTGGGGATAGCATACAAATTATTTATGAATCCACAGACAAAATCGTGGAAATGCTATCAGCTTACTTACAGTGCATAAATAATTACGATTACTTGACAAGGAGTGTGCAAAGTAATGTGCTTTAGCTAGATCTGCATGATACCCTCAAAGAAAGCCATCTTCAGTATAAACCTTTAGGCTGCTTTCGATTTTAATAAGTAACATTTTGATGTTCTTAGAAAACATTCCAAAGCATTGATTACCGGGGTCTTTTTTTTTAAAAGCATAACTCCAACTGTTAGATCATTTTCGTAATCCTAATCAATGGTAAAGGATCCTGCACGGGACAGGACGGACTTCCGTATCCGTCCAATTCGCTGTTTCCTTTAGACTTTGTCACATCGGGTTACCAATACTAGCTCGTAGTACTCCAATCCATTTCTGTAGTATGGGAGGCGATTGTTTCTCAGACAACCCTTTTTCTTTTATAGGATGAGCATTACATTACATTACATTACATTACATTATTATTGCTTTAGGTCCAGCGGACTCTTCCGAGCCAAATCAGGACCGGACAACACCCGATCCGCATAAAAGATCTGCTGAAACAACCCTAATGGTAAAACCGAAAGCTCTCCACCAGCTAGTCACTTTACAATAAAGACATCCCACGCAGGGGACGGATGAGGCTTCACCCCAACTTATCGAACCCCCGTTTACAAAAACAAAATAGAATACAAACATCATTATAAATTATCAACAAAACACATACATATAAAATGCCTACATTGCTAAATAATAACATCATAGGAAGCCCTAGTGACCACCTGGCAGAAAACGTCCAATATTCCCAAGCTGATCCAACAGACCTCATACACAAACAAGGAGTCTTGTCCCGGAAGAGTTTTCAAGAAAAAAGGTAGGAGACTGGTCTAGCGAAGAAGACGATAGTATAGCAGATTGATAGAAAAGAGCAGGAATGAGAAAGAGCAAATGAGAAAGACAGCGACAGTGGGAATTTAAAGCATTAAATTTCCAGAAAGTGGGGATACTATTTATACTGAAACCCCCGGCACCCCAACGGGGGTTATAGGATGAGCAAACTCTCTCTGAACTTCGTCAGACTGATTTCTCTATGATGATGACAGAGCAGTGGGGTTTGTACAGAATCCTCTCTCTCTTTCTCTCTCTCCTATCAAAACCCTTCTCCATTCTACGATCGCTCTTCTACTATTGTGTTCCCTGCACGTCTGGTTTTATTCCAGTCTCCAGACTAGTAGCAGTACTATCAGGAGCACGTTCCAGAACAATAGCAGCAAGCTTGCAGATACCTCCCTTTCAATGTTCCTTCCCTGGCTGTGTATAGAAATCTATTGGCAGCTTTTTAGTAAATAGTCACTTCCCATCAACCTGACGCTCGTACTACAGCAGTCAACATGATATCACAGCAGTGAGGGATGTCGGAAGCAGTCATTGAGCAGTTGTCGGCAGAAATCTATTGACGAGTTGCGATTGTTGTTGTTGTTGTTATTTTCTCTAGTTTTAATTGTCTGTTAACGGTCACTTCTCACTGTGCTTTAGCGAGATGGTGGCTGTTATGCATGCGTGCTTGTGAGTTTTAGTGTAGATGTGAGGGTCGAGGGTGGGAGGGGGGAATATGGGAGTGTAGATAGTGGGATAGAAGACTTTTTTTTTAATTTATTTTTGTGTACCCCTTTTTTTTAATATTAAACTCAGTGCAATTTTGATCTGTGATACGACGCAAAGTGTGTTGAGTGTTTAGTTGGGACTGACCTAGTGTAATCTAGTGTTAGTAATTAATTCTACTTTTACAAATGTATTGTTAATGTTTGTTTTGTGTGTCATGAAATGCATTTTTGTCCCTCGTGTACAAGTTAAATGTGTAAATACTTGTATTTGACCCGTGTGAGGCAAATAAAGAATTGTATTGTATTGTATTGTATTGTATTGTATTGTATTGTATTGTATTGTATTGTATTGTATTGTATTGTATTGTATTGTATTGTATTGTATCTCTGCAATCAGAGAATCAGAAGATTGACAGAAGCAGTAACCAAACAACACCACCACCAATGTCAACACCCCCACTACTCATCTTAAAAACTTAAAACTCCCACCACCATCATGACCACATAATAATAAAAATTAAAACAGGATGCTATCACGCGCTTTTTGTTCAATGGAATTCAAAGCGCGGCGATCTAAAGAAATCGCTATTACAGAAGTAGCAACAGAAATATATTTTAATTTTTTTTAAATTTTAGATTGTCTGCATCCAAAACTGGAGTACCCGGAGAAAACCCTCGGTGTCCTGAAAAGTGTGGTACCTACCTAAGTCACGTAAGTTCGTCCCACGCGTGGTTCCAACCCGCGACCTTCGGGCATGGGAAACCAGCTCTCTATCCACTGAACTACCAGGAAACCCCCAAAATTAAATATCCTCAACTTCTTCCTTCTCATTTTATCTTCGGACACTTCTGTCAGCGCACATGGCTCTGTGCATCCTCATCGTCATCCTCATCGTCATCATCACCATCATCATCGTCATCATCATTATCATCGTCATCATCACCATCATCATTGTCATCATCATTATCATCATCATCATCATCGTCATCATCGCCGTCATCATATCATCATCAGCAGCAGCCGCATCGTCGTTATCATCATCATCATCATCATCATCATCATCATCATCATCA
>CM072512.1:46027807-46072807 GCA_036898135.1 Oncomelania hupensis
TGAGTTTTCCATAAGCACACTACGATATCTGATTCTTAATGCGAATCTATGTCAAATAATAGGCATAACATATCAGAAACAATAATCGGTTTCTGTAAATACATATAACATGAACATAATAATACATGGCAACAATATACTACGTAAATATACAAGTACTAGAAAATTACTAGGGTTAACTTACTTCTAGTCTCTGGGAACCGTGAAGCTCAAGTCTATCACTACCTTGGTGATGGCTGAGGCTTTGTTGCTTAATAGTCTGCTGCTTAATCCTCTTGGTACTACGCTTCGTGTGTGACTGCGCCGTTATCCCGGGCTGTATGGAGGACACTGCTGAATCTACGTCATCTCCAATCAATCATCTCGTTCTCGCGAGTACGAGAATCTTTTCTCGGACGTCTTTTGTTCTCTTTTCCCGCTTTTTGGACACTATCTTTTACATGTTACGCGCTTCTACATCTCAACTTCGAGAATCAAAGGAGAGATGCACGGTATTGATTGATTGATTGATTGTTGCTTTATGTCCAGCGGACTCTTCCGAGCCAAATCAGGACCGGACAACCCCCAATCCGCATAAAAGATCTGCCGAAACAACCCTAGTGGGAAAATTGAATGCCCTCCACCGGCCAGCCAGTTAAATAAAGACATCCCACGCAGGGGACGGCTGAGGCTTTACCCCAACTACTCGAACCCCCGGTTACAAAAACAAAATAGAATACAAACATCATTATAAATTATCAACAAAACATACATATAAAATGCATATAGTGCTAAATAATAACATCATAGGAAGCCCTAGTGACCACCCGGCAGAAAGCGTCCAACACTCCCAAGCTGATCCAACAGACCTCATACACAAACAAGGAGTCTTGTCCAGGAAGAGTTTTCAAGAAAAAAGGTAGGTCATTGATCTAGCGAAGAAGAAGATAGTATAGCAGAGTGATAGGACAGATCAGGAATGGGACAGTGCAAATGAGGAAGACAGCGACAGTGGGAATTTAAAGCACTAAATTTCCAGAAAGTGGGGATACTATTTATACTGAAACCCCCGGCACTCCAACGGGGGTACTGTTGCCGCAGTGAATCAGTCATGCCTACAAAGGGGCTTTCACTTTTCCCTTTATAGGTTAGAACAATCTACAGTGGCAAGATTGCTCATGACCCCAAGGGGTGATGCACGGTAGATTTAAGAGTGACATACAATACAATACAATACAATACAATACAACTTTATTCATCCCAAAGGGCAATTACATTATTATGTTCATGAGGCAGCATAAAAGATACTCAAAAAATGTATCATAAACCATTTTTTGTAAAAAAAAAAACAAAAAAAAAAACAAAACAAAACAATAAATACATAAATTTAAAAAACATCACACACACGCGAATCAAGATCACAAGTGATATCACAGAAGTCAACAAAATTCAACAAGTTGATTAAAAAGTGCAGCCAGTACACAAAGACACTAAAGGGAGACTCTCACTATATAACAAATAAGACCTCCAAAGTGCCGAAAACTAAAAGCGGTTAGTACTATTAAGAAGTCGGATTGCACTGGGAATAAAAGATTTGGAATGCCGATTTCCTTTACAGATGGGCATAGCATATCGGCGTCTGGACGGCAACAGTGTGAACTCGGGTTTCAAACAATGTTCCTGATGACTATTAAGGATGCTCCCGGTTTTCCGTAAGATCTGCTGATCACAGAAAGAAGAAAGATCTCTCTGCCTAACTCCAATGATCTTTGAGCAGACATTGACTATGCTATACAGACTGTTCCTATCCTTCACAGTCAGACCGTGAAACCAACAGATAAAAGAAAAAGTCAGCAAACTTTCTATAAAAGACTGGTAAAACAAACTGAGGATCTTTGTGTTTACAGAGAAGGATTTTAGTTTCCTAAGAAGATACATTCTTTGCTGACCACGTTTGACAAGACTGTGGGTGTTGACATCAAATTTCAGCTGACTATCAAAAACTGTACCCAAATAATTATATGTGTCAACAACTTCCACATCTTCACCATGAATAACACATGGACGGACATCATCCTTCACTCTCCTAAAATCAAAAAGCATTTCTTTTGTTTTAGACACGTTCATTTCCAAAAAATTATTATCGCACCAGTTAACAAAATCATGACTCGCGCGGATACTTAAATAGAGGTACAGTGATGCGGGACTAAGCTACATTCTTTATAGCGAGTTCTGCATGATATGATCGGGAGTGAACTTCTCAAGGAAGTTAATTTAATTACTGCGAACATTCCCTTTGAGAGCTGGTAAATTAACATCTGGTGTTGTTCAATACTATCCGTTTACCCTCGAAGCTAAGTTACAACATCTTTGTCGTCAACATTTCTAACATTACACTTCATTGGTTTGTAATGCGAAGATTAAATTTAGATTCACGCTATTTTGTGCTTTCTTTACTCAAATCTGTCTCAAGGTAAAATTAAACTGTAGGGTGACCACTTTCCTGATTTTGAAATATTTATTAATACCTCCCGAGCTATTTATAGCTCCCGGGAGTTGTTGTTTTTTAAAATTAGTTTTGTTTTGTTTTGTTGTTTGGTATGGACTGTCTTAATTGGAGGGTTCGTGGAAGGTTCGGGGAGATTTAAAAACTTTTTTTGGGAGGTTCTCAGATTCTGACCGTAGGTTCTATAACTTTTTCTTGTCCAAAGATTCAGCAACCTAGGTTCGGGATCTGAGAACCTCCAAAGAAACTACAGTACTCCTCTTTTAACGTCACTACCGTTTAAGGTCACAACGCGGATAAGATCAATCAGGTTGTTGGTCCCGGCCAAACACCTTCTTTGTACCATTCAGAATTCCTCGCTTAGCGTCACCTCGCATAAGGGAAAACCTCGGATAACGTCAACCCCGTTTTGGTTTCCAAATGGAAGAGACTACTGCTTAAGAGAAATTGATGTCACAGATGACGTCATTTATGAGGTCACTTCCTGTTTTGAGATGGAATTCCATCTCAGAACACCTGTCACGTCCAGCCAGCATCCGCGTTGGGCGACACTCTGCAATAAACACGGGAACCACTTTGACAGAGTGCGACCCATGGGCGGTGTAGACAGGTATAACTGTGATCTGCCGTGTCCAATCCTAGCGGGACGTATTGCCACAGTGGACCTTACCCTGAATTGACTTCATTCACTATCGATAAAGCATGTGCCGTGGCGTAGACAAAGTGAACAATTCGTTAAACTTGTGTAAGGTTTTCTGCAAATACACCCAGTATCTGTCTTGGTGCATACTTTTTATTTTTTATTCTCATTTGCGTGCGTGCGCATCAATGTGTTTGTGTGTGTGTGTGTGTGTGAGAGAGTGTGTTTATGTGTATGCATGCTTGCATCCGTTTGTTTGAGTGTTTGAGTGTGAGCTTATGCATCGTACACACGCACAAAAAATACATATACAGTAATGCATACATGCATACGCGCGCACCGACGTGCACACATGTACACAAACACACGCGCACACCCACACACACAGTCACACGACACAACAATTTAGCACCTCGTATAAGATCAAGCTTTTTACTGGTAGTTGATCTTATCAGAGGACTGTTTAGGGTGCCCCTCGGATAAGATCAAACAAAAATTTGGTCCCGTGGGGGGTCACCTTAAGAGAGGAGTACTGTATTTGAACCACACCCCTTCCTCCCTCTTTTCCCCGAACCTTTAACGGACCTTCTAATTAAGGCTAATCTGAATAGACCTACTTGGGTTACCGCTATCTTGGTCCTTTACTGAAATTGAAATGTGACTTCTGCTTGTTTTCTAGAAAATGCGAATCTTAATATTGTATTCTTGCTATCTTGCACACAGCGACTCTTAATTTGGCAATTTTACTAACATCTTGCTTACTACAGTATACTTGTCAACATCATCTTCAGAAATTGAAACAGTAGCTTAACTAACCTCTTGTCAGTTGATCTGGGATATAAGCTTCCTGGCATTTCATTGGCGCAATATGCATACATTTATTTATTTATATATTTTTTTATTTATTTTATTTTATCATTCTTATATAGCGCTTTTTAAGCTGAAGAGCGGCTCAATGCGCTTGCCAATACAGGATCTGACTCTACAGGATCTGATGCAAGCCGCCTCCCGTTGGGGTGCCGGGGGTTTCAGTATAAATAGTATCCCCACTTTCTGGAAATTTAGTGCTTTAAAGTCCCACTGTCGCTGTTTGCTCTTTCTCATTCCTGCTCTGTTCTATCAATCTGCTATACTATCTTCTTCTTCGCTAGACCAGTCCCCTACCGTTTTTCTTGAAAACTTCCGGGACAAGACTCCTTATTTGTGTATGAGGTCTGTTGGATCAGCTTGGGAATATTGGACGCTTTCTGCCAAATGGTCACTAGGGCTTCCTATGATGTTATTATTTAGCAATGTAGGCATTTTATACGTATGTGTTTTGTTGATAATTTATAATGATGTTTGTATTCTATTTTGTTTTTGTAAACGGGGGTTCGATAAATTAGAGTACAGCCTCAGGGTCCCCTGCGTGGGATGTCTATATTGTAAAGTGACTGGCTGGTGGAGAGCTTTCAGTTTTACCACTAGGGTTGTTTCAGCAGATCTTTGATGTGGGGCCGGGTAGCTCAGTTG
Source organism: Oncomelania hupensis (assembly GCA_036898135.1). Taxonomy (NCBI): domain Eukaryota; kingdom Metazoa; phylum Mollusca; class Gastropoda; order Littorinimorpha; family Pomatiopsidae; genus Oncomelania; species Oncomelania hupensis. The sequence goes on from CM072512.1 coordinate 46,032,445, forward strand.
GTAAGAGCGTCTTGCTAGTAACCGAAAGGTCGCTGGTTCGAATCCCGGATTGGTCAACGTGTGATCATATTATTTTCCCCTTTACCAACAACTGGCCCGCTGGTGTCAGTATAAATCGGTCCAGTAGTCACCTATATGCGAAAGTGTCGTGTGACTATAATCTACAAACAACAAATGCGGATCAGGGGTTTTCCGGTCCTGATTTGGCTCGGAAGAGTCCGCTGGACCTAAAGCAATAATCATGTAATGTAATGTAATCTGACTGAAGCTGTCCCAGACGCGCCGGTTGCAGCCTTCGGGTGCATAGAGTCTGACGCCCAGACGACTGAGCACAGTCCTGGACTACCGGGGATGGGGTGGGGAGAGAGTGGGAGAAGGGACCTAGTGCATGCTGGGTGTATTTGAGCCACCGGTACTCCCCCGTCTAGAACATGAGCGTCAGGATCTTTAAAGTCCGTGCGATGGAATGCGTGCGTTCCCAAACTATACCTCGGCTTATACTCTTATCCGAAGGAGTAAGGAGCGCAGTGTCTCAGAGTCATGTTATTGTTTTGTGTTGTTTTTTTCCCTTTAAACTACAGCTCTTGATTGGCTCAAACAAACTCTCATGACGTACCTTAATCAACGTTTTGATTAGTTTGATATGAACACTAAAAATGACCTCACTTGTTCTTATATCAGGCATTTGCCAGTTTAAAGACCTACCCACACCCTGCAAGGTTAGAATTACTTCCTATTTCCCCTCGTCCTGCTTGCTGCAGCTCTGCGGCTGCCGGGCTTTAGCGTTTTGGACTTCCCTTTAGTGTAGGCCAGCTTAATGAGGGCAGTGCCTATCTCCTCTTCCTCGCTGTTTGAACTTCTCCGGTCCTAAAAAAAAAAATTCCATATACCCATTTACAACAGGGTGGACTGAGATGAGTCGTCCGCTTGTTTCAATCTTTTTTTTTTCTGTCTATTGGTGGTTGCCTTTTAGGCATGTTCATCCATCCAACTACAAATCCCCTCCTGACGTTGCTTGAAAGGACCCACTGTGACCACGCCCCCCTCGACTGATTTTTTTAACATTCGCAGTGAGTGTGGCCCCACTGAAAAAAATTATCTTTCAAACAAAACAAAAGTACTTTAAAAATAAAAAGTTATTGTTGTTGTTTTTCAATTAATAACTTCCGTAATTTGTGTGCCTATTAATAGCAACAACCGTTGGTGAGTAATATTCTGGAGCTAAACATTTCAGCTACCAAAGCCGATAAGAGGCAAAACCCGTGAACAAATTACTCGTAAGGTTTTTCGTTTTAGGTTGATACAATAGACCCTAACCTACCCTACCCTACCCTACCCTACCTTACCCTACCCTACCTTGCTCTACCCTACCATGCCTTACCCTACCCTACCCTACCTTACCCTACTCTACCCTACCCTGCCCTCCCTTTCCTACCTTACCTTACCCTACCCTACCTTACCCAATCCTACCCTACCTTACCCTACCTTATCCTACCCTGCCCTACCTTACCCTACCCTACCCTACCTTACCCTACCTTATCCTACCCTACCCTACCTTATCCTACCCTACCCTGCCTTACCCTACTCTACCCTACCCTACCCTACCCTACCTTACCCTACCCTACTTTACCCTACCCTTCCTTATCCTACCCTGCCCTACCTTACCCTACCCTACCTTACCCTACCTTATCCTACCCTACCCTACCTTATCCTACCCTACCCTGCCTTACCCTACTCTACCCTACCTTACCCTACCCTACTTTACCCTACCCTTCCTTACCCTACCATACCCTGCTTTACCCTACCCTACCCTACCCTACCTTACCTTACCCTACCCTGCCCTACCTTACCCTACCTTACCTTACCCTACCTTACCCTACCTTACCCAACCCTACCCTACCTTACCCTACCTTATCCTACCCTACCCTACCTTATCCTACCCTACATTACCCTACCCTACCCTACCCTGCCCTATCCCCAGACACCATTTGAAACTTTTTTCAAGAAGCGTGGTTCACTCAGAACTAGGGTCAAAGGTCACAGGGCTTTGGTATCGGTGTACCGTTGAAAACAGACGAAATCATTCCCTTTCCAGAACCCAAATGGAAAACTTCAACTGTAGCGGTTGGTTGGAGCAGCGAAAGACCACCACTGTATCGTTGTTTAATGTCTTAACAATGCGAATTTCAGGTAAACCCGTTTTCGCCAAAAGTAAACAGAGCCTTGGAACTGGGGACGTTTCAACATAAAACATCGCTAGCTTGTGCCCACAACGACACTATACACTGCTGCGCTGAGAAAGGAACCCCACCCCCCCCCCCCCCTTTCCCAAAACAAAAAAATCCCTATACCACAGCAACACCCACACTCGCACAGCACCAATGTTTTGAACAATTTGTTGGGAGATGTTGTCACCCACTTCTTCGATTGTGAACATGTAGAGGACGTCTTATCGTCTCGTGAAGAAGGTACTAAAAAACAAACACGCACACAAGCAAACACACATACACAGGCGAAAATTTGTTCATAAGAAAACTTCAATCTTAACGACCTGAATTCGTCAAAATAATTACTCCGTCGCAACGGCGCAATCTTTCTCAATCAGTTGTTTCTTCACTGTTGTTTCATAAATGTCGGAAAAACTGTACTAAAACAAATTTTACATTTAAAAAAAGAAAGAAAGAAAAATAGCACGTCGTACAAAAACCAAACAGTTTGCTCTACGTCTTGCACTCAACTTCAAGATCTTTCAACTAACTACCTCAGTTGATAATGGTCGGCCGGGAAAGGGGACAGTTTGCATGCATCAATTTATCAATCTCTGATAATGTCCCCTCAAAGTTCAGCAAGCGCAGAGCGATTTTCTCTTTGATTATTAAATTTGCCAAGCTTCTGCTTCGGCCTTGGTTGGGACAAAAGCCTTGAGCTTTCTGTGCTCGGAGTGCACGGAGTAGCTTAGCGCAAAAGTCGACTTGCAACACGCAGTGTTTTGAAAAAATAAATAAATAAATAAATAAAACTTTAAAAAGTTAATTGTTTGCATTGCTTATAATTATCACAATTTCATAAAATGTTAGAATTTTGTTTGCTTTTTATATCACTGTGTTGTTGTTGTTGTTTAAAAATTCAAATATTTACATTTCTGTATAATTAAGTACAGTCTCGGTGGACCAAGACGCTAAACAGTGCATTGGATCATGGATGTATAACGTGTAGCAAAGACGTTGCAGCGATGAAATAATTGGCTCCTTCCAATTCCAAGGTTGTGGTAACATTGTTCGTTAATATATAGGCCTATATATATATATATATATATATATATATATATATATATATATATATATATATATATATATATATATATATATATATATATATATATATATATATATATATATATATATATATATATAGCGATCTCGTGATGATGTCTTTCCGTCTCCACTTGAAGAGAGTAAATACAGCGAAGTGCACTAAGTCTCCACAACTTTATATATAATAATATATTATAATAATAATAATATTAATAATAATAATAATAATAATAATAATAATAATAATAATAATAATAATAATAATAATAATAATAATAATAATAATAATAATAATAATAATAGAAATTAATAGTATTATATATATAGATATAGATATAGATATAGATAGATAGATAGATAGATAGATAGATAGATAGATAGATAGATAGATAGATAGATAGATAGATAGATAGATAGATAGATAGATAGATAGATAGATAGATAGATAGATAGATAGATAGATAGATAGATAGATAGATAGATAGATAGAGAGAGAGAGAGAGAGAGAGAGAGAGAGAGAGAGAGAGAGAGAGAGAGAGATATATATATATATATATATATATATATAATAAGTCTTCCATATTTGTCTCCAAAGTCTCCACGATCCAAAGCAAGTCTGGCATATGCCTTACAGAAGAACAAGAAGTCTTGGACAGATGGACAGAGTACTGCTCTGACCTTTACAACCATACCCCAAATGGAGACCCATCAGTTCTAGCATGTCCCGAGAACAGAGAAGAAGAAGAAATCCTCTCAATTCTCCGGGAAGAAGTTGAGGCAGCAGTGCAATCGCTAAAGAAAGGGAAGTCAGCGGGATTGGCCAACATACCCGCGGAACTGCTACAAGCAGGAGGAGAAGCAATGATTGATGCCCCCAATCTGTAACAAGATCTGGCAGAGTGGGGAGTGGCCTATACCATGGACCCAGTCGCTTGTCATCACTCTTCCCAAAAAAGGTAACCTTCAGGAGTGTAAAAATTACCGCACCATCAGCCTCATCAGCCATCCCAGCAAGGTCCTCCTGAAAATAATACTCAACAGGTTGAAACCCCAAGCTGAACAAATCATAGCTGAAGAACAAGCAGGATTCAGGGCAGGGCGAAGTACCACTGAACAGATTTTCAACCTCAGAATAGTCTGTGAGAAATAACTACAGCACCAACAACATCTATATCATGTGTTCATAGACTTCAAGAAGGCGTTTGACCGAGTCTGGCATGCAGCTCTATGGGCAATAATGAAAGTGTACAACATCAGCCCTAAAATTATTGAAGTCATCAAAAGCCTGTATGACATGGCTACCAGTGCAGTCCTCCACAACAGCGCCATCGGGAACTGGTTCAGAACAACAATCGGTGTGCGTCAAGGATGCCTACTCTCTCCAACACTCTTCAACATCTTTCTAGAGCGCATCATGTCAGATGCTCTTGCAGACCATGAAGGCACAGTCAGCATAGGGGGTAGAGCAATCTCCAATCTTCGTTTTGCGAAATGACATTGATGGATTGGCTGGAGAGGAACAAGAACTTGAACAGCCGGTACAGAGGCTTGACACCACCTCCAGGGCTTATGGAATGGAAATAAGTGCAGAGAAGACTAAAATGATGACCAACAACACCAATGGCATCAACAACAACATCAAAGTCCAAGGCCAATCCTCAACACAGTGCATAGCTTCAAATATTTAGGAGCCATTGTATCAGACAATGGGTCCCGACAGGAAGTCCTTTCCAGGATCGCACAAACAACTGCTGCCCTGACAAGGTTGAAGCCCATTTGGAAAGACAGGACCATCAGTCTACATTCCAAAGTTAGACTGCTGCGCTCCGTTGTCATCTCCATCTTCCTATATGCTTGCGAAGCATGGACTCTCACAGCAGATCTCCAACGAAGAATACAAAGCATGGAGATGAGGTGCTACAGAAGACTTCTAGGCATTTCCTATACCCAACACATCACCAACGACGAAGTCCGACAGACCATCACACAAGCCATTGGACAACACGATGCCCTGCTCACAGTGGTGAAGAAACGGAAACTCCGATGGTATGGCCACGTCAGCAGATCATCAGACCTTGCAAAGACTATTCTGCAAGGCACAGTGCAAGGAGGTAGAAGAAGAGGGAGACCGAAAAAGAGGTGGGAGGACAACATTCGAGAATGGACTGGTTTGACACTGAGCGAAGCCATCAGGGCTGCTGAAGACAGAGAAAGATGGAGTATGCTGGTTAAACGATCATCTGTGGTGCCCCTACGACCTCAGGGTTACGGGACAGGATAGGATAGGATATAGATATAGATATAGATATAGATATAGATATAGATATAGATTAACCGCCATGTTCGAACACCCTTGTCGAACCCGAGAATCATCCATTCACCTTCTCATAGAAAGAGGAGCTCTGAAGGTGAGAGACCAACCAGCAGAGAATGAAATGACAGAATTAACCCCATGCCTCTTTGATACTCCGTGTTTCACTGTTGAAGGGGACCGGGGCAAAACATCATTAGCGAGCGATTTGTGGAGGACTAAGGTGAAAACAGCCGGCTTCTGCTTCCCTCATGCTGCTTTATTATGCTGCCTACGATCGACGGCATGCCGATATTCTTTACTTCAGATTACCTTTAAGCGAGAATCGATACAAAGACACTTTCAGAGATTTAAAGCTGCATTAGCGGTGATTTTCCAGGACGGGGGAAAGGTCATAACGCATTAGTGAGTTCAGTTTGGTAGTCATTACCGCGATATTTTGGCGAAGGTCATTTTATTTGAGGTCGCGTTGCATTCAGTTGCAATTTGGAAAAAGACAAAAATGGATTGCAAAATATTATTTTTATGATGTTAGAACTCTAACTCTGTCTCTCTGTCTGTTTCTCTGTATCTGTCTGTCTCCGTCTTTGTCTCTGCCTTTCCCTTCTTTCCCCCCCCCCCACCTCACCCCCAACCCCCTCCTTGATACATTTCCAAATCAATATCCATGCATGGATAAGACTCGGGCCGGAATTTAAAAAAAATAAAATAAAGAAGAAGAAGGAACAAAATGGGGATCGAACTTCAGCTATTTAGTATTTAATTCAGTTCAGTTCAGTCCCACAACCGGACAGGTCGTTGGCGAGATATGAGGGATGAGGGAGCCGACGAAGAGAGTTGTCGCTACTTCGATCTCTCCTGCAGCTATAGTCAGGAGGCGCGGCATGCCTAGCGCCGTCCTTGTTTGACATCATCTGCCCAGCTAGCTCTTTCTTTGTCGTCATCTGCCCCTGCCTCCTTCCATTGTTCCTTGCAAGATCTGTATAGTATAGTATAGTATAATATTAAGATGAAGTTGACAACTTTAATGGGATACAGGTTTTTAGGCACAGCCTAATCTTACGAGCCTGTCCTTTAACGTGATAAACACGAACAATCACAGTAACTAAATTGTTTATAATTATTACTATTGATATAGAGAGTTGGCTTGCAACTTCCGATGAAGCTTTGACCTTTTAATGTGCTGTGTTTTATCTCCTTTGGCTGGTACCACAGCCGTAGCTCAAGGGTAGCTAACTCCAGCGTTCGCCTGGCACAGCGATGACCCAAGTTCGAATCCCGTGGTGGGTACGATGAAAATGGCCATTTCCACTATCCAACTGAGCAGTATGTGAACTCTGGTGGTTCAGTGTTGTTTAGATTCCCTACCTCCTTCTTACCTGTGATGGTTAGCTCTTCGTCTGCCATATCGCCAATGATGGGTGTAGACGTTAAAACTTCAAGGTTCCATTATTCCTGTAGCTTCTCTCTTTCTCTCCCCCCTCCCCCCTCTCTCTCTCTCTCTCACTCACTCACTCTCTCTCTCTCTTTCTCTCTCGTTTTCTGATATATTTGTGTGATTATACAAACCGTCTCACAGTGACAGAGGAGCCCGAAGTGTTGCCTACCAACACCTCCTTACACAAAGACGTCTTACGAGAAACCTACATAAAATCACCGTTTTTTATAACAGTATTATTGAGTGTATTGGTTCGGTCAACAGAATGTTACTGCTGTCACTAGCAATACAGTAAGTCCTCGGGTTACGCCGGTCTCGACTTACGTTGTTTCGTGGTTACGACGCTCCTCCCCATAAAAATATAATAAATAATATTACGCGTCGTTCCGTCTTACGCGGTTTAGCGTCGTAAGCGACGTAAACAAACGGGAGCTAGTTTCTGACGAGCGGCGGAAGAATACGCTTTGTTGTGGTTATACGGCGGAGAAGACGGCGTCGCTTCCTACGCTGGCGTCGCTTCATACGCTCAGTCACTGTACATACGCCATTTTGGTTGTTTACGCTGTCTATCTCTCTCACGTGTTTTATCGTTTTTTGCCCTTGGTTATGGCTCCCAAACGTAAGTCAGACTCTTCTGATGGTAGTGCATCAAAGAAAAGAAAGGCCATCACCATGGAAGTTCAAATGGACATTATAAAGCGATCTGAAAAGGGAGAAACATTAACAGTTACAGTACAGTATATAGCACTGTACGTACAGTACAGGTATTTTTCTTTATGTTCCGACTTACGATGAAATCGGGTTACGACGCATCCAACGAACGGATCAACGTCGTAACTCGAGGACCCCCTGTATATACTTTGACCACGCCTTCTCCTCCCCCTCACTCGTCGACAGACCCTTATAACATTCACAGTGAGTGTTGCTCCACTGAAAAAGTTTATAACAAACAATAACTCTTTCCAAAGTATAGTTGTTGTTTTTTAATGAATCAATTCCGTAGTTTTTGTGCCTATTAATAGAAACAGCCAACACTCTAGAGCTAAATATAGCATCTACCAAAGCCGCTAGGCGACAGAATCATCAGCTTTGTTGTTCATTCAGAAATCTATTCCTCTTTTAAACAAATTGACATGGGGATTCCTCAAGGATCTATAGTTGCTCCAATTTTATTTTCTGTTCTTATATATGATCTCCCAAAAGCTGTGTCCCAACAGACAAAGGTCACGCCGCTAGGGTATTTGATGTACCGTTACCTGTGACCACACAGATGGAAAATTCAAACTGTAGGGGTTGGTTTGAGGAAAGGAAAGCCACGTTATGATTGTTTAATGTCATAACTATGTCACATTTAGGGTAAACCCGTGTTGGCCAAAAGTAAACAACGCCTTGGATTTGGGACTTTTTAAGAAGAAAGATCACCTGAAGCACGCGACTACACAAAAATCCCATTTCATACACTACTGACCACATTGACTAGACCATCAATAAAGTCTTTCACTGCACTCCAACCTTAATTATGATCCGTGATACCGCTGTGACATTTCACCTCTTAGACAATGAATCAACTATATCAAGAGAAAAATACTGCCTACCTTTCGACAGCTAGCCATAAATAGTATGTATCAATATATTACATCCCAACAGTTTGCTTCGCAGAAAACTTATAAGAAGCTTTTGCAGATGCGCCCCGATAATTATATTCGATGATAGTTCTATGATCTTTGACCTACAGACAATGTATCAAGCACATCACATCACACAGTGCTACCTACCTTCAGTAGACTACTATATTCTGACTCATATACTGATAATAGGAGCTTCAGCGGATGCGTTTTTAGACCTTTCTATGGCCTATGACCCATCTGCAATCAATCGCATCGAACAAAATGCTACCTATACCCCTCAACAGATTGTACATGTAGGCTACATCCGGATATTTTTGTTTCTTACAAGAGATCGTATATCGCACGAGCATGACACGATAAAGAAATTTATTCATACCATCTGCAATACACATCTTAATTACACACATAGGTCGGTAGGTGCTGGTGCTGTCGCTCCGACAGACTGGTCCGGCTGGATTATTCAGCTAGTATCACTATGTTTTGTAACGTGGCTGTGTTGGATGTATTAAATGGGTTTGATAATATTATTATTCGAGCGAGTGTGCTATGCATGACGTTTTACTTCATTTTTAAATCAGTAACACATTTTAGCAGTTAATTTTTTTTTCATTTGGGAATAAATAAAGATTTCTGTATTCTGTATTGTGTTTATAAAAAACCGCCACCCCCCCCCCCCTCTCCCATTTTGAAGAAGAAGGCTGTGTCCAGTGTTTCAGTAGATACCTCTCCAATATAGCCTACTATATTAATGTCCCAGAGACTGTGTTCTACCACACTGACCTTTAACCTCACTATCAGTCCATCACATCGAACACTGAAAGCATTGCCTTGCCTGTCAGTAGCTAGGAGGTGTCCCAATATTTTATTGTTGTTTTGTCCACACGCATAACCTATAGGAGTATATAGCATACCTCAATCATTATCTTACCGCGCACAGTATCTATTCAATCAATAACTTGTGTGACTTAGAGACGAGATTTTTCAAGTCAACGAAGGTTTTCCTTGGATACTCCCGTTTCCTCTTTTCTTTCAGTAACGATATTGGATAAATTCCTTCTTAATTTTTTTTTACAGTTTCGACAATGGAGAATATCATAAGAGTTAGGATCAACTTTTATATATATATACTCGTATATACACTTTTTTTTTTCTTTTAAAAAAATTTATCCCAACTTTTTTGAAGAATGTAACGAACAAACCAGGCCTACGACAAGACTTGTAAGTAAGCAATATTTGAAAATGAACAGCCTTGAACTTACCCGACCACGGCTGTACAGAACAACCAAGACTGTTGCAAGATTTGAAATTAAGCGATATTTGAATATAAACGGACTTGAACTTATCCGACCATGGCTGTATTGTATCAAATGTCTCTGGGGTACCTACACTACAGCAGTTCATCTTCTACTAATGAGTTCTTCAAGGAGAGTACAGGAGACGTCGCTTCCGCGAACAAGTTTTAGCCATAGTAAAGGCACTAATCGTGGTAAGCTTGTTTGGGGAAACCATGTGATGAACATATAGCTGCAAGGTTCCTAAGTGTGAAGTGTTTTCTGGATTCTGGAACAAATACGTGTAACAGATAAAGACAGTTTTTGTAACCATCCCGCCGTAAGAAGATGTTTTGTTCTTTCCAAATTCTGGAACAAATAAGTTAAAAGACAAAGAGTTTCTCGTAACCATTCGACTGGAGTAAACCGATGCGTCATGGACACCCATTTTCTCAGATCCAGCTTCATGAGCTAAAAGCAGTGCCATGCGCCTCGTTTTTCTCTGTGGAAGCAAATCGATGTTTATAGAAATACCCTGGCTATAAGAATGTTTACACCGTACAGTAATAGCGTGTCTTCATCGGACGTGGACGAGTTTCTAGTATTTAGGAAAAGTCTCATTATTCTATACCTGACATTTCTAACTCGGTTAAATTGCATTGAAAATGCCTGTTAAAATGGGTTTAATAATAATAATAATAATAATAATAATAATAATAATAATAATAATAATAATAATAATAATAATAATAATAATAATAATAATAACGGATTTTTATATAGCGGGTACTCCAGCCTATGACTAGACTCACCACGCTTTACATAGTCATTACATAAAAATACATGCACTCGATCAAACATCACTTTTGCTACGATACACCGAAAGACGTAACAGTAAAGGTAAAAACTATTTACAACTATGTACACAAATGACAAAAAAGACAGAAATAGACTATTTACAACTATGTACATAAATGACAGAAAAGACAGAAATAGAATAGCAAAAACCTATTCACAGCTATTTATATGCCCGGTTGAACTCAGGAAGAAAAACAGTATAAATATTTACAGCCGTGCATCCACTTAATAATAATAATAACAACAACAACAACAACAACAACAAAAAGAAGAAGAATACGGGATGCTATATACGCCCTTTTTCCCAAATCACCAATCAAGCTCAAATCGCGGCGATATGTACCAACGTACACGCTTGAGTGTTTCACAGACACGACAAACACGCATTTATCACTAACTAACATGTGGGGTAAAGGCGAAGTTTTCCTATTAGAAGACGGAAAGGAACTCGATTTTTGTTTAACTGAAATGTTACATTAACTGCACCCAATATGGTCAAAACTGTATGTGTCTAGTATCAACAGTATAGTGGGAATGAACCCTGCTACACAGCGCCTGCTGTACCTACAGGAATCGCTGTGCTCTGGAACATCCGGTGCTGGACGAGGAATTATTTCCTGGCCACGGACTCCACGGTCACTCTGCCTTCATCAGGGGGTGGGGTGGGTAGGAGATGAAGCAGCCGCGTCGCGCAGGAAATCAAAGCGCCCAAGGGAGGCAATTCTTGTGCCGAAGGGAGGGTAATTTCTCCGCCCAAAGGGGGTGATTCCTGTGCCTACGGCAAGGGAGGCAATTTCTTCATCGTAGGAAGGGGGAATCATTGCCAAGCGGGTAACGAGGAGGGGACTGCAATTCTCTCATTGATCTTGTGTAGTTGTGGTCACTGGTCAACCAGTGGTCGGTCGGTCTGGGGTCTGTTGGTCAAGTCAACAGTCCTTGTTTTCGACCCCATCAAGTGCTGAGTCTACAAAGCCCTCCCTAAAGGAGAAGCTATTTCCAATGTCAACATTGGCAACGAAAAGAGAATTGAATTCATATATTTATGTAGGTCTATTGTGCCCTTACCGAATAGCACAGTTAATGAGTTCTTACCGATTTGCAAAATTAATTTTCCCATTATTGTTTTGAAAGAAAATATATTGACCTCTTTCTCCCCTCCCCTTCACACATTCTCACACACACGCGCGCACACTCACACACACACACACACACACACACTTTTATTTTAACTCTAGCAGTTTCACATTAGAATATAAAAATATAAACTATAAATATGAACAGCAATATCCCGAATCCGTAAAATAACGAAATTAAGATAAGTTAAAACTAACACTTCTGAGGCAGTTTATGAAAAAGTAGACAAGAAGTCTGGAATATATTGAATCGGACACTGTACTCGCAATATCTGCATGGCCGAATCTCTTCATTCCATTATGCTGGGCAGGATTAACTAAAACGTTCAAAAATGTCTTTAAGTATGTGCCAACTAGATTATGTCTTTCTCGTAACTGGACAAGAAGTTGGAACAATCACTGAACCATAAATTTACTCACAGAAGCATGGGCGATTTGTATCGGTCATTAAAATGTGTCCATATTTCTGTGTCGCGACTGTATCATTACAATCTTCTAGCAATCTTCTCCTTTTGTTTTTTTTATCTCGTCTTCTGACAGAACTAAAAATCTTGAACTATGTGTAGCGTGGCCAACGTTGAACCAAAACTGTATGTACTCTACGAAAGTCCGAGTGGTTTCTTTCGAGAGAGAGCAGCATTCATTATTTACGGACGGTAACACTGACATGTCGCGACTGTTGGAATTGGCTTCGGTTGACAAAAGGTGGAATACATTTATCTTGATTTCCATTCTTGGACTTAAAGGGTGATAATGGCTATACCATGTTGAGGGAACGGAGGAGAAGGAGGGGAAGAAGATGAAGGATCGTGGGGAAACAAAAAGAAGGAATTGTGCTAAAGGAAAGGGAAATAAATTATAGGTAGGCCTACATTACTATTGTACTCAATTACTATTTTAAACTATTGAATAAAACAGAGGAGAGAAGAATAAATCGGCATGTGAAGGAAAGCAGAACAGATACATTATTTTATATCAGAACATCTCTAATACTCACAGTAAACGATAACGTTGAATCTCGATGCCCTCAATTTTAGAAGAAACGATAGCGGCGAACCTCGAATCTCTATATACTTATTTAGTTTGAAGCAGAGAAAGTTCGATTATAATTATAGCTGCCTGAGTAATGCAAAGGCGCTGAAATAACTCTGAGTTGGGGACTGTGTGTGGAGGGAAGGGAGAGGGGGAGTGAGCCCAGCATGATTGTTCCGTCACTGACCAGAAAACATTACTAAAATTTAAAGAGAGAGAGAAAGAGAAAGAGAGAGAGAGGGGACACACACACACACATAAACAGAGAGAGAGAGAGAGTCAGAGAGAGAGAGAGAGAGTCAGAGAGAGAGAGAGAGAGAGAGAGAGTCAGAGAGACAGAGGAAAGTTGAATCGAAATCCAAATTTTAATAACAAACAGCCAACTGATAAAACTCATTAGTCAGAACTGAATAATTTCTGCTGTCAAAGTTAACAACAAATTCAAATTCAAATTTAACAAATCTTTATTACCTCTTACAAGGAATTATGACAGGCACTTGATCACTAAAATAAAACAAATAAAAATGAAAATAAAAATAAAAATGCAAGTAAAAAATTAAACATAGTATAAAGTAATATTTGTTTAAAATCTTTACAACATGTAGGATACGATTATATACGGACAAACAAAAACAACTACAACAACACACATACACATAATGGAGAGAGAGAGGGAGGGGGAGAGGTAAAGAGAGAGAGATTCATCTATCCTACCTTCATTGTAACCTCCAAAACATTCCCCAAATCTTAACTCTCTTTGTCCACCACCACCTCGGACTTCTCTATCATAGCGAGCGTTGTGGCCAAGTGGGCTAAGGCGGGACTAACTTTCCTTGTCCATAAGCCAGAAACCAATGGCGCCTGACAGGTGTGGGTTCGAGCCAGCATCTGGGCGTTATGTTTCTCCGAATATTATTTACTTTCGACTCGGGCAACGTCTCGGGGGTTTTCTCCTGGTACTCCGGTTTGCTCCCCCAGCAAAAATTTCAAAAATTCACAAATAATGTTAGGTAGGTTGGGTTTGGGCGCGCCACTGGCTGCGACTACGCCTTCCCCGGGTGAGGCGGCCCAGAATTTCCCGATAAAAATGGATAATAAACTGCAACCAAAAAAAATCATATCCTATCCTATTCTATCCCGTAACTCCAAAGTCGTTGGGGCACCACAAATGATCGTTTAACCAGCGTACTCCATCTTTCTCTGTCCTCAGCAACCTTCATGGTTTTGCTCAATGTCAAGCCAGGCCATTTTCGAATGTTGTCCTCCCACCTCTTTTTCTGTCTCCTCCTTCTTCTGCCTCCTTGCACCGTGCCTTGCAGGATGGTCTTTGCAAGGCCTGATGATCTGATGGCGTGGCCATACCATCGGAGTTTCCGTTTCTTTACCACTGTGAGCAGGTCATCGTGTTGTCCAATGGCTTGTGTGATGGTCTGTCGGACTTCGTCGTTGGTGATGTGTTGGGTATAGGAAATGCCCAGAAGTTTTCTGTAGCACCTCATTTCCATACTTTGTATTCTTCGTTGTAGTTCTGCAGTGATCGAGGGTCCATGTTTCGCAAGCGCATAGGAAGACTGAGATGACAAGGGATCGCAGCAGCCTTACCTTATAGCGTTGACTGATGGTCCTGTCTTTCCAAATGGGCGGCAACCTTGTGTGGTCAGCAGTTTGTGCAATCCTAGAAGGACTTCCTGTCGGGACCCATTGTCTGATACAATTGTTCCTAAATATTTTAAGCTTGCACCGTGTTGAGGGATTGGCCTTGGACTTTGATGTTCATGTTGATGCCTTTGGTGTTGTTGGTCATCATTTTGGTCTTCTCTGCACTTATTTCCATTCCAAAGGCACTGGAGGCGATGTCAAACCTCTGTACCAGCTGTTCAAGTCCTTGTTCTTCTCCAGCCAATCCATAAATTTCATCCGCAAAACGGAGGTTGGAGACTGCTCTACCCTCTATGCTTACTGTGCCTTCATGATCTGCGAGGGTACCTGACATGATGCGCTCCAGAAAGATGTTGAAGAGTGTTGGAGAGTAGGCATCATTGACGCTGTTACACAGACTGTTGTTGTTGTTGTTTATATCAGTAGTAGATTCAGCCCCTATGCTTGAATCCTGATAGGTGTAACTCAGATTCGTTTATCCACGCAACCTGTTCACTCAGCAACAAGGCAGGAGTCGTCGTATGAAGTTTTTCAACTTTATTCAGGGGGAAAAAACAACTGCATACAAGATCGCTCAATCGCTTTTTCCACTCCTTCACTTTTTTTTTAACTCTCTTTTAAACAGTGCGGTACTTACGTACAGTATATAGTCTCTCTATACTCTAGAGAAAGTTCGAACATTCCAGCGTGACGCAATAACAGCTAATCAAAATAAAAATCGTCACCGGAACTATGCATTGTCTTACGTCATATAACTTTATTTAGGTTAGAAGAATCTCTTAGCCATTAGTAGATTTATCCAGATGCTTCGATCGATAGTAAACAAGTAACCCTAGAGAATTCTCCAATAATATCGACCAACAAAAATTATTAACATTGTACAGAGCTTCTAACAACAACGCAAAATCAAATCAAAGGTAAATACACTCTGTTATTGCATGCTTTGCAAAACAAAAAGATCGGATCTAGCGTGCGCGTCTCAAACGTAACAGAAGCACACCGATTGCTGTTCTTAACTAGTTCCCAATGGCGCTGTTGTGGATGGCTGCACTAGTAGCATTGTCATACATTCTGTTAATGACTTCAATAATTTTAGGGCTAATGTTGTACACTCTCATGGCTGCCCACAGAACTGCATGCCAGACGCGGTCAAACGCTTTCTTGAAGTCTACGAACACATGATATAGATGTTATTGGTGCTTTAGCCATTTCTCGCAGATTATTCTGAGGTTGAAAATCTGCTCAGTGGTACTTCGCCCTGCCCTGAATTCTGCTTGTTCTTCAGCCAGCTATGATTTGTTCAGTTTGGGGTTTCAACTCGTTGAGTATTATTCTTTCAGGAGCACTTTTCTGGGATGGCTGAAAAGGCTGATGGTGCGGTAATTTTCACACTCCTGAAGGTTACCCTTTTTGGGAAGAGTGATGACAAGCGACTGGGTCCATGGTATAGGCTACTCCCCACTCTGCCAGATGTTGTTAAAGATAATGGCGATGGCGTCAATCATCGCTTCTCCTCCTGCTTAAAGCAATTCTGCAGGTATGTTGTCCACTCCCGCTGACTTCCCCTTCTTCAGCGAATACCCTTCTGCCTCAACTTCTCTGAGAACTGGGAGGATTTCTTCTTCTTTTCTGTTCTCGGGACAGCCTAGAACTGACGGGTCTCCGTTTGGTGTGTAGTTGTAAAGGTCAGAGCAGTACTATGTCCATCTATCCAAGACTTCTTGTTCTTTTTTAGGCATATGGATCGTGGAGACCTTGGGATGTTTAACACTTGCCAGCCGCTTCAAAGTCTGTTAGGCCTTCTTGCTATTGTTCTTGTTCAGACTGTTCTCTATCTCATGGCACTGATCTTGTATCCAGTTCTCTATTGCTGAGCGCATGCCTTTTCGGATGTCATTGTTGATTTTTCGGTTGGCATCAGCTCTTTGTGAGGTGTTCATTTTCTTTTTCATCTTTCTTCTTTTGCCACACAGGTCCATCAGTTCAGGTATGATCCGGCTTGCTTCTTTGGGCGACGCCTGCCAAGGATCTCAGAGCCGGCATCTGTCACAGCTGAGTTGAAGGTGGTGGTCATGGTGTTGACATCTACTTTACCAGCACCCAATATGAGCAGTGGTGCAAATTTCCCTCCAATTGTGGCTTGGAATATTTCTGCCACCTCTGGGTCTTGCAGTTTGTCCAGGTCGAACTTCAGTCTAGTGCACTTTGCTTTGTTACGTTTACTCTCTTCAAGCGAAGCCGGAAAGACATCTTCGCGAGATTATGGCCCCTTCCGATGTCTGCTCCTGGTGCGTGTCCTGCCAATGTTGACGCTTGATCTGAAACGTTTCTTGGCCATGATGTAGTCAGTCTGATTGTAATGCTCCCCGCGGGGACTATGCCAGGTCTATCGTCTGGATTTTTTTGTGGAGACCATGCGTGTTTGTCAGTATCCGATTGTTGTATCGGGTCTAACAAGACGCTAAACTATAATCCAGCCACTATGACCGTCCCATGGCCCAGGATACAGCGCGATTTTACCGGTTGACCTATCACCCATCACTGACAGCGACGACGGCCAGCCTACGGCGTGACAATCTCCACAAAAACCGTAACCCTTTATGTCATCCACATACCCTGGGGCTGGAGGAGCGCTTCAATATAGCTTAAGGGTCTCTGGTGTGGCATGAGGATGGACAATGTCTGCTGGATGATCTGGAGTTTGGGGTGAATATTTGTTTGTGTTGTTTTGGCCAGGTAATGAGTGTTACAGTCGTTATCATCATCATCATCATCATCATCATCATCATCATCATCATCATCATCATCACCGTTGTCGTCATCATCATCATCATCATCATCATCATCATCGTCATCATCATCATCACCGTTGTAGTCGTCGTCGTTGTCGTCTTTCTTTTCTTCATTTTAGCCGTCTTCATCATCATCATGATCCTCATTGTAATTTTCATCGTAGTGGTCGTCGCCGTCACTATACCCAGTTTATCACCATATTCGTCAAATAATGTATTCTTTCATATAGTCTTGTTGTTGTTGTTGTTGTTGTTGTTGTTGGTTGTTGTTGTTGTTGTTGTTGTTGTTGTTCTTCTTCTTCTTCTTCTTCTTTCTCCATCTCTGTCTCTGTCTGTCTCTCCCTCTGTCTCTCTCTCTATCTTTGTCTCTGCCTGTCTACCTCTGTGTGTCTCTGTCTTTCTCTGTCTCTGTCTCTCTCTCTCTCTCTCTCTGTCTCTCCCTCGCCTCATCATCTCCACGATAACTTTACGCTTAACCTGTCAAATTTTAACCATGTTAACAAATGTCATTGATTTATGTCAACCATACATGTAATTCCCACGCTGTCGGACACAGGGATTCCAACCTCAATGACAATAGGATGTCTCTGGACACTGCTGGACAGTTCATGGGGTGAGAACAAATCTGGTAGTCAATTGCTGTCTTGGACATATCACTACTTCGAAATTACGTGGATTTGATGACTGAACATTGTGTGAGCAAAATGGGAAAACTTCGACATAATGTGAAAAGCAATGCAATCTAAGTCCATATGAAATAACTATGATTAAGTAAGTGTTGTTGTTGTTGTGGGTTTTTTTTTACTGATAAGATACAGATTAATAGCGTAAAATAATTATAATCAAGAAGAAAAAGAGGAAAGAGGAGAAGAAGGAGGGGAAGAAGACGAAGAACCGAGGAAGAGCAGGAAAAGATGGAGAACGAAAACGAGGAAGACATGACGTCGCTGAATGAATGCGCTGTTCATCTTGGATAATGATTATAACCTCGACCAGGTCGGGGATGATGATGATGATGATGATGATGATGATGATGATGATGATGATGATGATGATGATGATGATGATGATGATGATGATGATGATGATGATGATGATGATGATGTTGATGATGATGATGATGATGGCGACAATACTTTGGAGACAATGATGATAATATTTGCTGAGTCCTTCAGTGAAATAAAACAGGTGCATCTGTTTGAAATTGAAATAAAAGTTAAACTGACCCCAGGGCATTTTCAAGACAGCGATACCTGACTGCATTATTTCTTTTGACCACCTCTGAACAGCGAATTCCCACGACAAACGGACACCCTTGGCTTGGCAAAATACCATAAGGATTTGAATAAATGCCAAAATACTCCATTCCAAGAGATCAGTAGGCCTACTCAAATCCTCTCCCATTGTATGTAGAACCCATTGTTCGTTTTGAAACTATAAAAAGTGGCCCGGTGACTGATCGTCGCTGTCCCACCGCCGTACCTCAATTGGTAGAGCGTTCGCCTGGCACACCGATGACCCAGGTTCGAATTCCGTGGTGGGCGAAATAAAAAGTGGCCATCTTTCACTGTCCATTTTAGCGGTATGATTGCTCTGGTGGTTCAGTGTTGATTTAGGTCCCTACCCCTTGTTCCTTGGGATGGCTATCCCCGTCTGCCATAATATCTCCAATGGTGGGTATAGACGTTAAACCTTAATGTTCAGATCGTCGTTTATTGTCTTTCAGTTTATGATGGATGGAGCAAAAGACCCAATATGGTGTTGATTTTCTCGCCCTTTTTCACAAAGCCGACTGTGGTGTAAATCCGGCTGTCAAAGGTCTAAACCAACGAGGGTTGAGTACTGTGTACATTCATAATTGTACGCATGCGATGTCAACTGATGAATAAAAGAAAGTGGTTGATATCATTTTGCTCAAGCTTATTAATTTTATATATGTGGTGTTTGTGTATGTGTGTGCGTGCGTGTGTTGTTTGTTGTTGTTATGTGTTAAGCACCGTGAGGACAAAAAGTTGTTGTTCATCGAGGGTGTGGAGAAACGAGTTATGTGATACGCTTGATGAAATTATTCAAGCATAATGAACACTTTGATGTAATCTAAATAGAATCTTTCCCATCAATGACTAAAGTATGGTGGCCGCCCCTCTGGCATTCAAGGTGCGAATTGATGACCCAAGTTCTCGGAACCCAACAGACTTCAGTCCAGGAAATCGTAGGGCGGACTACATTTTCGTCGGATCAGACTCCGACATACGGGTGATGAGAAGTCCCTACCCCCAAACCAAAGCTATTACATAAAAACTTTGCCTCTATTTTACTAGTAGTTTTACAACACATTTTCATTCTCCAATGAATGTGGGTGTGTGTGTGTGCGTGTGTGTGTGAGAGAGGGAGTAGGGGAGGGGGTAGGGGGTAAACAAAAGCATAACTTCTATCATTAAAAAAGCTAGTTCGCTTCATTATCATCCATGCATAATTGAAATGTAGCTCCTTCTATCACAGATTCTCCAAATACTATCAGGGATCAAGTCGTCCGTCCATCACGGACAACGACAAGGACAAGCCGCGCCAACCACTATCACTGACCACAACTGGGCAATACTTGTTTGCACACTAACTGACCTAAACAACAATTTGTCAAATTTAAGAAAGGCCAAGGAGTGTACTGCTTGTCCACTTGTTCAGTTAAGGACAACTTTGTCGACATTGGACGTCGTCATTATTATCATCAGCATCGTCGTCGTCGTCGTTATCGGCGCGACATGTTTCGTCGTCCTCATCATGATCATCATGATTACCATCATCATCAGCAGCAGCAGCAGTAGCAGCATCAACATCGGCATCATATTTTAGTCGCCGGCTTCGGCATCATCATCATCATCATCATCATCATCATCATCATCTCCGTCGTCGTCGTCATCGTTATACTCTGCAGTATATTTGACAAGTTCTCTTCTTCCTGTGCTAGTCCAGCCCGCGTCGTGTCCGGCTACAAACTGACCAGTCTTGACCGTTGGACATGGCGACAACACGACAACAGTTCGCTTAGCTGTCCAAAGTGGACAGGCGCTGAGCATCAGAGATTGCGAAAGTATACTTAACCATAATCTGGCTCCAGCGTACTTCTGATTGATAAGCAGATACTCAGGATCAGTGGACACGAAGAAAACGGTGTTCACTGTTTAGTGCACTGTGGAGCCTCTGCTAAGGATGTTGGTCTACATTTGAAATAGCATTTATACTAATTAATCTTAGGTTGTTGTAAATTTAGCTCCGAAAACAACGAGTCAAATTTGTTTATGTTGGTTAGTTGGTCGTGAGAAAAAGGAAAAAACTTTCTTATCGGTCGTGTAATAATATGCATTTAAGTCATAAAACTTTAAAACAAAGTCTTTGTTCTTCCTTAATTAAGACTTGCTGTACCCTTGTTCCTCGCTATGCTGTAATAATACCTCGATGCATTGTTGTGCGAGACATGGCATTAACATGAATGCGGGCGTGAGATTTTGTACTTGTTTGCGAGTGTGTTTGTGTGTATGTGTGTTTGTGGGTGTGTTTGTGTGTGTGTTTGTGTGTGTGTGTAGGGTTGATTTTTTTCGCTGTTGTGTGCTATATAAATATGTGCATTATTATTATCATTATTAGTAGTAGTAGTAGTAGTAGTAGTAGTAGTAGTAATAGTAGCAGAAATAGTAATAGTAGTAGTAGTAGTAGCAGCAATATTAGTAGTAGCAGTAGTAGTAGCAGCAGCAGCAATAGTAGTAGTAGTAGTAGTAGTAGTAGTAGTAGTAGAAGTAGTAGTATTGCTTTAGCAAGGACAAAAATGTTAACTTTTAAACGATGTAGTTCAGTTTCAAGATGAAGCCAATACGATGATGATGTTTATCGTGACGACGACGACGATGATGATGATGATGATGATGATGATGATGATGATGATGATGATGATGATGATGATGATGATGATGATGATGATGATGGTTATGATGATGATGGTGATGATGATGTTGAAGAAGAAGAAGAAGAAGATGATGATGATGATGATGATGATGATGATGATGATGATGATGATGATGATGATGATGATGATGATGATGATGATGATGATGATGATGATGATGATGATGATGATGACGATGATGACAGCGGGCTTATTCGTGATGGGATCTGGGCAATGATTGCCTCGTCTGGTTTGTTTCTGATCCTGAAAGATAAATCAATCAACCAGTCATCTTTTTTTTAATCGTTGCTGGCCTCGCCAAATCTGCAAAGAGAAAATCACGTGTAAGCACGTTATCGAAAAGGTCTATCAATCACCGTTCTTTTACTGGCAATTAATATAGTTTTGGGGGATGAGAGGATGCAGGAAGGCGATGCTGTCAATGCATGCATACACTGAGATGGAAAAATCTTTGGTAACGGCATTGAAAACACATCAATCATTTCAAAACATTTTGAAAGAGAAAAAAAACACGTCCTACAGAAATTGGTGATGTTTCGGAACATAGACCTGGGGAATATTGGCATGGGGCAACAAAGTACTAGCGTTGGGGGGAACATACGGATGGCGCCCGAGATAGAAAATAAAAGGGTTCAATATTATAATTACCAAACCATGGATAAGCTAACGCTGTCATCAAAGAGTCTCTTTAAACATCAAAGCAAATTAGACAAATCAACAATTTACATTTAGCTATTTGTAGTCAAACTATCAAGAGTGGTTGGTGATTGATAACCCCACAAGGAGGCCCTTTTGGCCTCTTAAGCGGGATAAAAGTGCCAATATCTCTTCCCATCATGAATTCCTCTACAAAAACGGTGTGCGTTATAAGATTAGGAAGATTTGATTTTCCGATCGAGTACGCGAAACCGGAAGTTCGAAGTTGCATCCCATTTCGCCTCATTATTAGATAAGTGGAGAACTCGAAGCACGCATGCGTACTCGCCCGAAAATCAAGACATCCGGAGAGAAAGTGGCAATTTGGGCATCAATATGACGCCATAAAACTAATGAACTGTGACGCAGGCAGGCTGTCCGCTGTAGTTAAGTGACGTAACGAAGCAAGAAGTGCGTAGCCCCCATTATCATTTATTTTAAAACTGCCCCATGATCGGTGGCAATGAAGATGCTGACGGCACGGATCTGAAACTAGGCTAGGAAAACAAAAATAACGATGTTTGTGTTTTTTTTACTTCACTAGTCTCTTTTGCCCACGCGAGAGAGAGAGAGAGAGAGAGAGAGAGAGAGAGAGAGAGAGAGAGAGAGAGAGAGAGAGAGAGAGAGAGAGATGATAATGACGGTGAGAATGAGGAAGAAGTGGAGGAGGAGGATGACGACGACGACGACGACGACGACGATGATGATGATGATGATGATGATGATGATGATGATGATGATGATGATGATGATGATGATGATGATGATGATGATGATGATGATGATGATGATGATGATGATTTTCTCTAGTCTTTTCTAATCTCTTTTGCAAGAGAGAGCAGCCATAGTACGAAATTCCGTGGAGACGGAGACAGACAATCTGAGAAGAGATGATGATGATGATCATCATGATGATGATGATGATGATGATGATGATGATGATGATGATGATGATGATGATGATGATGATGATGATGATGATGACGATGGGTTATAAATACCAGACCACCCATCAATACATTTTAATTTAGAGTCCAAACCGTAAGTAGATTACTAATAATTGATAGTTATTGACGATTTAATTACTTTATAGGCAAAGAGATTGGCAGATATGTCGCTATCCTCGTAATAGTATTAGGATGATGCCTATACACCGCGCTTGTAGCTTTCTGTGCAGCCACATGCGATTTAATTTATTTCATTATTTTTATCGTTCTCTCATACATGACATTACATGATTATTGTTTTAGGTCCAGCGGACGTTCTCTCATAGCACTCTTCCAGCTTAAGAGGTACTCAAGGCGCTGTCCGATACAAGACCTATCACAAAGCGGGCCTAGGGTGCCCACTTGCAGTCTTAGACGACCCGGACAACTGAGCACCAGTCTGGGCGACCAGGGACGGGAAGAAAGTACCGAGTGCTTGCACTGGGCGCTGGCCCTCATCTGTCTAGGACACGAGCGTCAGGATCTTTAAAATCCGCGCGATGGAATGCGTGCTTCCACAGACCAGACCTCGGTTTGCACTCTCATCCGAAGCAGTAGATGGCGCTTTGCCTGTGCATTTGGGGTCATGTTATTTCTGTGTCGGCATTCCATGCCGTCAACCAGAAAAAAACCTTCGCTTTGCGTCCAATGCTTCGACGGTTTTGCAACATTGAGCCCAACACTTACTGCGCCCCTAATCTCACAGAGAAATAGCATGGTGCCCTTGTTGGTAGATGTTCCCGGAGGTTGCCCGATGTAGAATATGTTTATTACATTACGTGGCTCTATCTGTACTGACAAATTTTTATGTCACAAAGTTGTTGGAATAGTACTGCATTAACAAAAAGAGTGTCTGTATTGCAAGACAAAAAGTTTGTGTGGAACACTAGAGAGACATGTTGAGGGGTTGGGGTAAGAAGGGAACCCCTGGTGGGTTTGGGTGGGCAGTAGTGTGGCAGGTGAGATGAAGAAGGATGGAGATGAAGATGGAAATAAACCAAACCACAAGGCAATGTCGGTAGGTTGCAATGGTTCGCTATTGATGTAAACCAAATCCTCCAAATCAAGGAGGGGTGGGGGGGGGGGGGTTGCAATAAATAAAAGAAAGAAGAAGAAACCTCTCGTCAGTGAGATGAGAAGTTTACAAAGTATTTCCAAAAACATAAAACGTTGAGCAAACTGTGAGCTTAGCAAGAGACACGTCTGTTCCCAACAAAATACCATGAAAGAGTGATAATTACTAGTGAAGGCATTTCAAATATGCATCAAAATGTGCAGACCGAAATCACGTGAAACTTACAAGGGAAATAACTTTAAAAAAAATACTATTTCTTTACCATACATGATTACGTCCCTTTAAAAACTACCATTCAACACACATGTCTATCTACTATTATTTGTCGTATATTAACACACATTTGCAAGCATACATACATCTGCATAAAACATGACTCTGCCACATAAAGGTGTCTCGCTTAAAAGGATGGCACTGGAGTCCATTGACAGCACCCTGACTAAAATCCTTACTAGAAGCTATCCTCTCAGGGAATGAGGGAGTGATATGAAATATCTATCGCCCATTCTCTGCTGTCAAAGGTTTTCATTATTTGTGTGGTTTTATGCTATATAGACACATACCCAAATGGCCATTTTTCTGTGTACTCAGCTCGTCAGTGTTATCACCTGAGCTTGCTAAATTGGTTGAGGTGTTTGTTTTTATTTGTTGTTGCAAAAGACGGAGGCTGAAATATGTTCATGCTCTTCAGGTGTATTAGCTGTGCGACTGATTAGCTGATAATCGGATTTAAAAAAGGATCAGTTACTTGATGTGAAGTGTGTACAGTTGGCGGTGATTGCGAGACTGCTAATATTACTCTTGTCAGGTCACTGGCAAAACAAAAACCAATTAATTCCTATTATGGCATATTCTTGTCTCTTAAAAGGTCCAAATTCGCAGGCTTTGTTTACTTTTGGCGCAAAAGGTGTACCCTAAACTACGCATTGTTATTATATTACACAACGAGAAAGCGGATTTTCATTTCTCAGACCAACGGCTAACGTTTGCATTTTCCATTTCGGGTCTGTTGCTATTAATAGGCACACAACTATATAATTTATTCATTTAAAAAAAATACTTTCGAAAGAATTATTTCTTAGTTGTAAGCTTTTCTGAGTGGGTCAACCCTCACTGTGAAAAGGATCTGTAGAAGGGTCATGGTCAAAGTGGATTCCTTTTTAAAAAAAAAAAAGTTTAAAGGTAAAGGTAGTCTCATAGCCCGTGGCCGTAGGGGAGCGTGATGTTGGAGATCACACTTATAATAATGGCTTATTTATTTTCGTTTTATTGACAACTGATAGAAGGGAAAAACCATACATATTGGTGTTTTATATACATTTACATTTACTTTAATCTAATGCAGGATTGTTCCTACAAAATTAAATGTATTGACTTGTTTTGGTTTGTTCGCTATACTTATACACATTTTTGCTATACTTATACACATTTTTGCTATACTTATTCATACACAGTTTTGCTATACTTATATATTTATACACAGTTTTGCTATACTTATACATACACAGTTTTGCTGTACTTATACATACACAGTTTTGCCATACTTATACATATTGTTGCTATACTTATACACAGTTTTGCTAAACGTATACACAATTTTGCTATACTTATACACAGTTTTGCAATATACACATTTTTGCTATTAATATGAAGTGTTTGCAAAACAGCGCCTGTGTTACATAATAATAATAATAATAATAATAATAATAATAATAATAATAATAATAATAATAATAATAATAATAATAATAATAATAATAATAGGCCTAATAATACAGGATGCTATGTACGCGCCTTTCCCCAAGGCTCAAAGCGCGACGATCTATACCAACATACACGCTCACCTGTCTCATTTACCCTCACACACACCAAATACACATACATCACTCAAGCAGGTGGTATAAAGGCAGGGAGATCGCTATTAATAATAATAATAATAACGGATTTTTATATAGCGGGTACTCCAGCCTATGACCAGACTCACCACGCTTTACATAGTCATAACATATAAATACATACACTCGATGAAACATCACTTTTGCTACAATACACCAAAAGACGGGACAGTAAAGGTACAGACTATTTACAATTATGTACATAAATTACAAAAAAGACAAAAATAGCATATTTACAACTATGTACACAAATGACAAAAAAAGACAGAAAGTAGAATTGCAAAAACCTATTCACAGCTATTTATATGCCCGGTTAGGCCCAGGAAGGAAAACAGTATAAATATTTACAGCCTTATACACTTACGGATCAGACATAGACAAGAGATGAGAGAATGGCAGCAGGACACAAATCAGTCTGAATAATGCAGTTTGAAGAGGTGGGTTTTGAGGGCCTTTTTGAATGCTTGTGTTGATTGTATGTTGCGGATATGGGAGGGAAGGGAATTCCACTGCTTAGGTGCGGAGTAGGCGAATGCACGTTGGCCGTATGTCTTAGTGCGGGTGACGGGAGAAGACGGAAGAAAATAGATTTTTTTATTTTTGAAATTTTTATATTGACTGCGTCCTGTACCATTATTGAAGGGAGGGAGGAAACCGGAGTGCCCGGAGAAAACCCTCGGTGACCTCAATAGTCTCGTACCTAAGTCACATACGTTCGCCCCTTGCGGGAATCGAACCCGCGACCTTCGGCATAGGAAACCGGCGACTTATCCACTGCGCCACGAGGCCACCCCATTCAAGCCTTTATCGTCGACACCGCAGATATTAAGCCCAACTCGCCTCCTAACCTCAGCCGCGATAATGCCTGCCACACACCGCCACAATGGTTCCACTACTTTGCAGCTGAAGAAAAAATGTCCATATTATAATCGACCTCGTCCCCGCAATAAAAACACTTGTTTCCATTGTGCAGTCAACATGGGCTGCGCCATTTTGAAAGCGTTCGCTTATAACGAAAGGTTGCCCAGAAGCAAAAATAGTTCGTGCGGAGCAATCGTAAACGTTTTGTGGCGCTTTTATTCTAAGCAACTCGGGGCAGTATTACACTGCTTTATACTTTGAAGGTTAGGCAAAAGTCTATTATTAATTTTGAGGGGAAATCTTCACTGCGCACACTTGAGTTAGTAGTTCCTTTTTGTACATGGTCATCCAGTGTTGGAAAGCGCTATCCTTTACTGTTTTATCGTGTTCATCTTCGTCTTCAGCTTTGGACAAACAGACTTGGCCACTATACAAATCATCGTCGTAATTCAACCTGATTTCCTAGCACACACGTAAGACGGCGCTCAAAGCGCTATGGCAGCCACCTTAATTGAGCAAATTAAAAAAAAGAATACCTTGGCACCGTTATCTGAAAAGGTACAACTTCCGAAACTTGGTCATTTTAATCAGTCATATTTCTTATCCGTCAAAGATATTACTGGATGATACGAGACTCAACATCTCAGCAAAACCCGTCCTAAAATGGAGGAATTCGTCATCCATTTTGCTCAACCATATATACGCTGGACATAAAGAGTACGTTGCTCCGTTCGGTGGACTATCACTTTTTTTAAAATGAATATTTGTTCACATACTTCCCGATGGCAAAATTTTCCCGAAAGATTGATTAGGTGAGTTGTGATCGACCGATTTAGGTAAGATGTTACACTTAGTGTGTTTGGTGCCCAGGGAACAGAGCACGGGTGCTAAAAGCATGAAACTTATGGTTTAGGCGAGCAGTAATTAGGCGAAGTGAGGCGCAATTGCCAAATCATTCTTTTACCCACCATCGTTCCCATTACCCTGGAGTCCTCTTCGTTCTCCTCCTCCTCTCCTTTCTCCTCCTGTTATTGTGAATAAAGATTTCTTGACTTGACTCCTCTTTCGCCAAATATAATATCCTTCTTCTATCAATCCCCATCCTACTCTTTCTTCTTCTGTTTGAATGCAGTCATTTTAGTTGATCAGTCAGGACTAGTAGAAGAACCAGTGCCACCTAGCAGCATTAAGCAGAGTCCCACGACAGTATTACATCATCCGTGCTTAGGCAACGCTCGGCGGACTGAATGACCCCTACCTCATGATAAATGACGAAGATCATCCGTCACCGGAGTTACCTCCCATCTGCAACTCTTTTGAGTCTTAGAGACAGAAACAGGTCATCTGTCATCAGATTTGCCTCGATTTACACGTTGCACTGGAATTCAGACAAGGGCGAGTTTGCCGTTTGCTTGTGAAAAAAAAAGTTAATTTCTACATGTATTTAATTTATTTTAGTTTATGTCTTACACTTTATTTTTTGGATTATTTACTCCCCTACCGCATAATATCCCGAAAGCTTTTAACGCGACGGCTCAGAGCTTCGACAAAACGGAAATGCTTTCATTTTCATTTTAAGGGTTTTGTATGTTGGGTTCATTTGGATTGGTTCTTTTAATTCTAGCTTCTTTTTTAAAAAAAATGTTGCATTTTATTTATTCCTTTTACTGCTTCGCCGTCGGCAAGCTTTTAAGGCGGTAACTGGCAAATTGGAAATGCTCTGATTTTATAATACGTCGTCTGGACTCTTTTATCTCTCATAACATCAAAGTATTTCAATTTAAATATAATACTTTATTTTCAGTACTCATCTGCAGCTACATAGACCCTAATGGGTTAACGCTAATGCGAAATCTCTGGAGGACATTGGCAAATCGGAAATGCTTCTTCTATCCTTATTATTATTAATGCTTCTTTTTTTACCCCCAGACTTATCTGGAAATATTTTGAAATAGGGGTAATGAGAACGAGCCAAATGTGGGTGTATCTGTAAATTAGACGAGCAGATTTAGGTGGGTTTCTTTAAATGTATGTATTTATTTTTATTATTTTGATTTGTTTGCAGATAGTTTAGATTGTGGCTTTTCAATCCATGTATATTTTTTGTTAACGTTCCCATGAAGCCGAATCACAACGCCGCCCAAAAATGAAAACATTGTTTTAAAAGCTTACTTTTCGGTTATGTGTATGGGCGTTTGGAAATACATTTAAATGACTTGCCATCTTGTTTAATATAAGTTTTTTCATCTTCGCGATGACAGTCATTACGACGCTTTGTCTTTGTTTCTTTTTTCTTTTCTTTTTTCATCTATGCTTGGTCGCTACTATTCATTCTATCCAGGAGAGAACCTCCATGGGAGAAATTGGCTGTTTCAGTGTTCCACAGGAAGTCTCCACACCTCTGCCTCTGGCGGAATTTCGTTCATTGCTCGGATGTAATGAGGCTTTCAAATTCTCCAATATTCCTTGATGCATCCTCATTCATTTACAGAAAGAGTGGGAAAACTAAGAAAAGAGGAAATGACTTTTTTTTAATACCACCACCATCTAATCCACCATCCACCCGACCTAACCCTCTCTCTCTCTTTCTCACATACACGTTCTCTGTTTCTGTCTGTCTTTCTCTCTTTAACACACCGCACACGCGCGCGCACACACACCAACGCACTTCCATCAACACACAGACACACACACACTCACTCACTCTTTCTTTCTCTCTCTCTCAGCCTACATCTCTGGTTTATTGTTCTTTTGTTGCAGAATAAAATTGTTTACAAAATTGTAAAATGGAAAGAATAGGAATGGATGGATGCAAGGTTAGATTTTAGCTAGGTAAAATAAATAGCCTAATATATTAAGATGAACCACCCTTTTTGTTAATATTATTTAAAATAGGAAATGTCTGAATCTGAATCTCTCTCTCTCTCTCTCTCTCTCACACACACACACACACACACCCACACACAAACACACACTCCCCTTCAATTTTCAATAGCCCTTGAAACGATCGTACACTCCTCAACGAAAACTAAACACCAATCCGCCCTATCTAGCCTACAGAAAGGTGCCTCTTGTACATCTTTCTGGCGCAAACATTTTCAAATGACCTCTGCTGGGACCGGGATAATAGAAGTGTAAAATTGGCCAAAACTCTGAAAGCTTCGAAGCGTTTATGGAATTTTAGAAAATTCTGGTGAAAATTCTTCGCTTTTTTTCCTCTTCTTTCCCTCCCCCCTCCCCCCTCCCCCGCCCCCCCCCCCCCCCCATCTACCACCTTCCCTCCCCTCCGATGGTGAGTCACTAACCTACACTTTCTAAGCTGCATTCTGACAATCAGGGACTGACTAAATTAGCATACAGAGAATTCTTCAACTGAGAAACATACGTCTTGTTTAATTTTTCATGAAGTTAGATGTGACAAATGTGTGCCTGTTTGTGTAGATATAAGCTTATAGCATTCAATATTATGTATTATCTGGTGTTGTTTGTTTTTTTTGTTCTCCCCCTCCCTCCCTTCCCCTTCCACACAAACACCACACCCTGAGCAATCCTGAGGGTATGGGAGTTAGTTAGTTAAATAGATTAACGTCCCCGGACACATAAGCGTATAGGGGGTATGGGATTTTCTGAACGATCTTTATATACAGTGAGTTTTAGTAAAGCATGCAAATGTTTCTTAGTTTAATGAACTTTGAATTTTAACGTCTACACCCACCATTGGCGATATGGCAGACGGGGATAACCATCCCAGGTAACAATGGGTGGGGACATATATCAACACTGAACCACCAGAACTATCATACTGCTAAAATGGACAGTTAATAATATGGCCACATTTATCTTGCCCATCACGGGATTCGAACCTGGTTCATCGGTGTGCCAGGCGAACGCTTTACCACTTGAGCTACGACCATGGGATACTTTTTTTTTTTAGTTTGTCACGTTGCTGTTGGAGGGGACTGTATGGGTTTGGCAGTGAGAATTTGTCATTGGTGTCCCGTTGCATTGAAAAATCGCTTTCATTCAATTAAGGTGGCCTGCCTTTAGGGACCTCCCCCTAGTAGAGTGCTCAGTGACACTCTCCCACACCAACACTTCTTTGAAATTGCAGTTACGTCACGCGGACTACTGCCGAACAATGAAAAATGTTCATTTGCTGGGAAGGTCAGAGTGTTCTAATTGCCTTTCAAGCCTCAGAAAAATATCAAAATTGTTCTGAAAGAGCAAACGCACATCCTTAATATTGTCTAGCCTTTAGCTGTTGTGTGAATTGAAGTTTATTAACTTGTCCTCTGTCTCTCTGTCTCTTTCTCTCTGCCTCTGCCTCTGTCTCTCTCTCTCTTTCTCCCTCCCCCCCCCCCTCTCTCTCTCTCTCTCTCTCTCTCTTTCTCCCATATCCCACGGAATGGCGGTGCGTGCGCCGCTCGAGTAAGCATAATGCGTTTTGACAACTCAAACTCCATAGTACAAACCACACAAGTACAAGTGGACAAAGCACATGCAGAAAGCATCTGCTTAGGGAACAAGGTCTACAGTTTACCATCCAGTTCCCTTAATTAAGATCAAAATTAATATTCTTTCCTGCGAAAGCGTGTCCATTTCCCCACTTTCCCTCTTTCACGATAAGGATGATGATGGTGATGATGGTGACGATGATGATGACGTTGAGGCTGCTGCTAATTATGACGACGATGATGATAACGACGTCGACGACAACGACGACGACGACGACGACGATGATGATGATGATGATGATGATGATGATGATGATGATGATGATGATGATGATGATGATGATGATGATGATGATGATGAAGGAGATTTGCGTGGCGCTTAACCCACTAAGATCATGTTCGAAGTGCACCTTTGTCTGCTTATACAGAAAAATGATAGTCTAAATCATAATAGGGCGTCGACGCCTTGCTCTCCGTTTTGTTCTAGCCTGCTTTTTGTAGTGGTCTAGCTTCTAGTGTTCGCTAGCTTTTCGAAGAACAAGTATTCTTTAACAGCTATCACCACCAAGTCAATACTAAGTTTTGATCTTCGACAGTTCTCGTTTTGGCTTCTGTAGTTGTGCATCCTCCAGATCCTGCTGCGTTGTAAAGAGGTTGTTAGGTAAGTTACAGAGAGGCAACTATCCCAAATTTGTACTTCAATGTAGGATTGACTATCGTCTTTTATTTAGGTCTTGATTTCTGCGCTTTCTTATTTGCCCTTCTGTAGTTGTGTAGCCTCGAGTTCTTAGTGCTTGTTTTAAGGAGGTTGTCATGTAAGTTACAGAGAGGTTGTCATGTAAGTCACAGAGAGGCAGCCATTGCCAATTTGTATATCAATGCAGAATTGTCTTGTTTTATTTAGGTCTTTGATCCCTGCGCGTTCTTATTTGCCCTTCTGTAGTTGTGTAGCTTCGAGTTCTTAGTGCTTGTTATAAGGAGGTTTTCATGTAAGTTACAGAGAGGCAGCCATTGCCAATTTGTATATCAATGCAGGATTATCTTGTTTTATTTAGGTCTTTGATTCCTGCGCGTTCTTATTTGCCCTTCTGTAGTTGTGTAGCTTCGAGTTCTTAGTGCTTGTTATAAGGAGGTTGTCATGTAAGTTGCAGACGTCCAATCATCTTGTCAAGGCGCTGTCATGTGAAGCCGGTGATTTGTCCGTTAGCTGTCAGGTTACTATTAGGTGCAGGATCAGCCAAGCATGTTAGAAGACGGTTAGTTTTCAAGTATACCGGCTAGGCTAAAGTCTGTAGATATGGTACAGTTCAGATTACATTATGGAAGTAAAACAATTGTAAAGGATTAATTACAATTCCGTTGGCTGTAGGGCTAGAGAGGGGTGAAGGAGAGAGAGAGAGGGCGGTTGGGGAACAGTGGAAAGAATGTAAACAAAATGTTGTAATAGCTTTATTACAAATATTATGTGTACGTGCGAGGGTACGAATATAGGCGTGTTCTATTGTCTTGTTATAAGTTTTTTCCCCTCTGTT
Organism: Oncomelania hupensis; assembly: GCA_036898135.1. Classification (NCBI taxonomy): domain Eukaryota; kingdom Metazoa; phylum Mollusca; class Gastropoda; order Littorinimorpha; family Pomatiopsidae; genus Oncomelania; species Oncomelania hupensis. Next base: position 46,065,341 of record CM072512.1, read on the forward strand.
TTCACCTGACTCACCACGTTGTTCCTTGTTTTGTGGAATAAACGGAATAAAAGAGGATTAAATAATTGCGGACTAAAGATTAGTTCACTTGATTTCAATCTAAATCTAACCTGCAGCAAAGGTGCTCCCAAAGATGATTTTCCATATTGCCTTCTTCTCGTGCGTGTTCTTGTTCAGCTTGTTCCTCATCATCCTTGTCCTCGTTGTGTTGTATCGTCGTCTCCCTATTTCTTCTTCTTCTTCATCTTTTACCTTCGCTCCCAAAGAAGATTTTCCGTATTTCCTTCTTCTAGTTGGTGTTCTTCTTCGGTCTTTTCTCTTCCTGTTTGTACTCTTTCTGCTTTAGCATCACCTTCCTATTTCTTTCTTCTTCTACATTATCTTCTTCGCCGTCTTCTTTGTCTTCTCTCTCTCTCTCTTTCTCTCTCTCTCTCTTTCTCTCTCTCTATCTATATCTCTGGATCTTCGAAAACAGGATTACCATAGGGATTTGAGCCTGGGCCATCCATCGGAGTGCCAGTCGAATGCTTTACCACTGAGTTCTTACGGCGGTAGGCCAACTATAATAGCCCTTTACCTCTCCCCCCTCCCCCATTCCGCCCTACCATCCACCCATCCACCCCTTCCATGGCCCGGTCAAACAATTGGTCATAATCAGCTTCCGATTTCTCGACCTTGACATGCTGCGCGCAGTTAGACCACACTGCACACCAAATACCCGTCGAGGCATACGTTTTGTCATGGATTCTTATATGTGTTTGTACTTCCATGGTTTTGTCTCCCACTCGAGTAAGAGAGAGAGAGAGAGAGAGAGAGAGAGAGAGAGAGAGAGAGAGAGAGAGAGAGAGAGGAGAGAGAGAGAGAGAGAGAGAGAGAGAGAGAGAGAGAGGGGAAGCTTCAGCCTGGCGACTCTCAGCTACGCTTGTATGCAATCCGACCCTGCCAGTCATGTGATGATTGCTCTCGTTTGCCACAAGAAAGGGTGGCGGGCCGGGAGATGGGGTTGAGGGGTTGGGGGGGGGAGTATTTTCTATTTTCTTCTCTAAATGGGGTAAAGACCACTGGATAGTAGAACCTAACACGATGGGAGGAACTAGCGACGACAATTTAATTTCTTCCCCAGTCGGACCATGGTTGGGCTGCCTCCGGTCTGTGCAAATGATAACATGTTCCGAAGAGGCTATAGGTTTTGACAGAACTTCGGGGGATCAAAAGTGATGACATTATTATAGAAAATGCAGACTGACAACTATAGACTACTCTATGCAAGACGCAAAGAGAAGTATTGTTGACCAAGCCTCCTCCCCACCCCACCCCTCCTCCTTACCCCACGCTCGCCTCCCCCTTCCCCCTTCCCCCCTCTCCCCTCGACTTAACTATGCCCGGTGTGACATCGTCAAAGTTCCTAGTATCTTATTTGGGCTTGGAGCGACTGCGAGCATTCTGATTGGTTGACGCATTACAAAATTCGACGCATGCGCACAGAGATAACGTAGTCTTAGTAAGGATTAGGGTTGGGGATAGAGTTAGAGTTAGGGTTATGGTTGCGACGCCTAAGAACATCGTGAAAAAGCCGGGCCGACTTGACCTTGCGCATGTAAGACACCCGAAACTTAAAGGATGTTACACCGGTCTGTGAAAATGATAACGTAGCGTGTTCCGCAGGTGCTAGGTTCTGAAGTAATTTTAGAAGGATCAGAGATTCCAGACACAACAGAATAATAAAAAAAATTGTCAACTTAGAGTATAAAGCACATCAAGAAAGTAAGTTAGACACGTGCACACAGGCTCGGCTTTTTTTTTTTTAGTCAAACAGATACGCATTTAACTGAAAGCCAATTGCCTTTGAAACAAACTAAAGTCGGAGTTTAAAGTACAGTGTAGTTCTGAAAGTTAATGAAGTTCATACTTAGAGGAGGATAATGGATTGGAAACCTATAGGTAGGTTACCAAGGTTCAAGATGAAAATCAATAGATTATTTTTTAGTTCACGTTGGCTGCTACAGCGATATTTCTTACTTCGAGAAGGGGACTTTTTGCTCTTTGTTGTTGCTTTTGTTTTTGTTGTTGTTGTTGTGTCATTTTGTTTTTTTAAATGGTGGAACTTTGAGGGAAAAGACTCCTCTCCATAAATGCAGGAAGAATGTCAAACCAATCATTTGTCTTTTTAATTTAAAAAAACAACAATGGTGTACATCGAAAACATTTCAGACTTCGATCTCAGTTTAAAGAGCAATCCTGTGCAAGTCTCAAAATACTCACTGCAAGCCTTAACTCAAGTTCAAGGCACTCTGACTGACTCCAGCGAGTGACGGGACGCAGGGTGGGGTAGCACTGGTTAGCCAGATGGCCCGAGGGTTCCCCGAGGGTCGGACCTGTCTTGCTGCTGTCTTCATTTCCTGTCCCAGCTCGCGCCGTTCGCGTGCTCTGGTGACGGGCACCCCCGGCAAAATGAAGCAGAATGTGCTGACTGTACAATGTAGGTTAAAGTAGAACTAGAGCGTAGATTGATTCAAGAACAATGACACGAGTGGAAAGAAAAGACGAATTAATACGGCCAAGTGAAAACAGTTCATAGACAGGAATATAGAGAAAAAATCATAAGAAGACTAGTAAGCAAGGACACGAGAGAGGAATACTGATGCCGTCTAGCAAAAAAACACATGTCTACTGTACTTGAAAATGTTTATGGTATTTTAAAAATTACAACAAAAAGCGTTAGTAACTATTAGGACGACGTAAGAGTTCAAAAATAAAATACAAATCTGTTTCGTTTACCTTTCCCGACATTTTATGTCATAGACACTTCTTGAAAGACCACTGAGCGATCCTAGAGTTTCTACTGACATTTGGGGTGGGGGTGGAGGGGGTTGGGGGTGCTATTTTTCTTGTAAATCTGGTAAACAAATATTAACGCTTAAATGATCTTTGTAAATTTTTAAAACAAATAGTAATACTTAAATGATCTTTGTAAACCTTTTAAACAAAATTGTACAGTAGCCTACTTTATTAATGGTACAGGACGCAGTCAATATAAAAATTTCAAAAATAAAAATTCGATTTTCTTTCCGTCTTCTAATAACGATCTCCCTGCCTTTACACCACCTGTTTGAGTGATGGATGTGTGTTTGGTATGTGTGAGGGTGGATGAGACAGGTGAGCGTGTATGTTGGTATAGGTCGCCGCGCTTTGAGCCTGAATGATTTGGGGTAAGGCGCGTATAGCATCCTGTATTATTATTATTATTATTATTATTAATGCATCCTGATTGAATTCAATCAAATTCGAATATTATTCACTCTTGCCGGGGGTTTCTGTATAAATAGTATCCCCCACTTTCTGGAAATGTAGTGCTTTAAATTCCCACTGTCGCTGTCTTTCTTCTTTGGTCTTTCTCTTTCCTACTCTGTTCTATCAATCTAGTATACTATCTTCTTCGCTTCACCTATCCTTTTTCTTGAAAACTATTCCCACACTCCTCACTTGTGTTTGAGGTCTGTTGGGCCAGCTTGGGAATATTGGACACTTTGTGCCAAATGGTCAGTATGGTTTCCTATGATATTATTATTTAGCAATGTAGACATTATTTTTATATGTATGTGTTTTGTTGATATTTTATAGTGATGTTTATATTCTATTTTGTTTTTGTAAACGAGGGTTCGATAAATTAGAGTATAGCCTCAGCGTCCCCTGCGTGGGATATCTATATTGTAAAATGACCGGCTGGTGGAGTGTCTTCAGTGTTACCACTAAGGTTGTTTCAGCAGATATTTTATACGGATCAGGGGGGGGGGGTGAATCCTCTTTTCAACCAAGTGGTGGTCCTGATTTTGTGGTCCTGATTCGGCTCTTTGCAGTCCGCTGGACCCTGTAAGAAATGGATAACTAACTAACTAACTCTTAACTGACGCCAAGTTTCATCCAGATTGCGTTAGCTGGCACAAGGCGAGGTTTACGTTCTCTAGTGGAAAGTCAAACTGAAGCCGAGCAAGGGTGAGTTGCACCGTCTCAGCAGGGCCGAAAAGCGCGTGACAGCAGAGAGCAAGAATGGCCATTTTTCATTGCATGGGCCAAGCAAGGCGGCTTCCTGGGCTTCTCTTAATGAAGGTTGGAGCCGCTCTTGTGCTAATGACATCATACTGTGAGCGAGGAGGCAGCACTAGGCCATCTGATCCCTTCTTTCAAAACTCCTTAATTAGCTCTGCGGAGACCAATACCTCACCGAAACCCGCAGAAGACAAATAGGGAATAATAACTCTCGGATTTCCCCGTAAAGGAGAATACATTTGTAATGTCCTATTACACTGCACGACCTGTTAAAGATAAAGTATTCCGTCTCCACCTTCAAGATAAATGTTCCACGGACGATAGCATATGATAAGGTTTATATGCAAGATGCAATCAATACACTCCAGCTCCATCTCTTTTCTGCGGGCCACCTTTATCACCTGTGTTCTCCACAAACTGTGTGTCTCGCTTCAAAATAAAGATTCCCTGCAAGAACTGACGAACGCCAATACAATGTCACCGATTAGGCAGTCCCTGAATCCGTAAATGTATATTGAGATTATTATGTTAATCTTCCTGAATCTTTATCCTAGTGTTAACTCAGTAACTTGGGGGGTCTGAAAGCTTCTTCATGACGACGTATGACTTGATCGAGATAGTGCAGACTGTTATCACGCCTTGGTTTTATTAATGTCGTTTTTATGATTACCTGTGATCGTGTTATTGTTTCTGAAACTGGATCGTTTTATTAAGAAACACGATGTTCTGTATGAATTCTCCATCGTGCGCTTTGGGCTGATTTAATTGGGGAATCGCGCTATATTATTATTATTATTATTATTATTATTATTATTATTATTATTATTATTATTATTATTATTATTATTATTATTGTTGTTGTTGTTGTTATTATTATTATTGTTATTATTATTATTATTATTATTATTATTATTATTATTATTATTATTATTATTATTATTATTATTATTATTATTATTATTAAAGACTTGATGACTTAACTTGACTTCACTTGATCAAGCGTGTATAAAACGAAAATGTTTATTGATTGACTGGCTATATCATTATATAGTAAATATGATCGAACAGTTGAAAACTTAGCGATATCCTCATACAGGTTATTTAACAACAAAAACCAGATATCTTGCGATGAAAAGAAACAAGAAATTATATACTGCCACTAAAGCCTTGTTATTTAAATTGTGTTTTAACGAAATACTTTCAATGTACCGTCTTTAGTAGACATATTAGTCCCGAATGTTTCTGTAGAAAACGGCTTTATGCGCTGTTTCCTTAACATCTCGACGGAAAAGATGGCAAAAATGAATTTATTTTTGCTGTATTATTTATTTGAATTTAAAATTAGTTGGAAGTAACTTCCAATGGAAACTTTTAGACGAATACGATGTCTTATATTTTATGTCTTATATCTTATGTCTTATATTTTATGTCTTATATCTTATGTCGTATATCTTGTGTCATATATCTTATGACTTATGTGTTATTCTTATATCTTACGTCCTATATATTATGTCTTACATCCTATGTCATATTTCTTATGTCTTATATCTTATATACTATGTCATATGTCTTATATCTTATGTTACGTATTAAATCTTATGTCTTATATCTTATGTCTTATATCTTATGTCTTGCACCTTCTGACTTATGTGCTATTCTTATTGTCATGAATTGGCTAGTTTAAACCCTGCCCAGTGACTATTTAGCCTTATGTAGTCTTTGTAACAGTAGAGAAGTTAGACTATTACACAGCAGCAATTAAATTACACAGCAGACCACACACGGCGAGCGAGCCACCCACAGCGTAGTGACTCAATCAGCACTTGAGCTTTGAATCGGACCGTTTTAACCAATCAGCAGCAGGCTAAGTGGGTAGAGCAGTTTTGACTGTGTCAAAACCTAGCACAGCTTGGTCAGTCGTGTGTGAGACGAGGAAGAAGTAACATCTCCTTAGCTAGCAGAGAACTATCTTCACTCATAGACCAGGAAGCAGGACTTAGGAATCTTAGAATTCTCTCAAGTCACAACGGGCCTGAACTTGTCAGACAGGTAAATGAACACCCTTCTGTTTCATCGTGATATATTTGTATTATTGTTGAAATTATGTTTGTGGAATTTGCTATGCATAAATGTGAATTGTTAATCCGAATTTGCCGTACCACGTGGAAGAGCCGACCACGAGGCGAAACACGACCGGTTGCGCCGCCATGTTGTATCCCGTACGGAACCACTGTTGTTTAACTTATATGTATGTTTGCAGACCAGTGGCTGTACCACTGAATGTTTATATTATTATTAATTCTGTATGTGTATAGTTAGACACGATTGATATTTATGTATGTATAGGAATTTAGAGTGAGATTCCAGTGGAACCCGGAAGTAGCAGAATGTTCGTCGCTTATGTATAGAGATGTGGAGCTATCACTGAGGGCTACTTGGCTTTCAGTGAGACGCTCTGCACAAACCGATTATTCAGGGTTGTGCAGAATTTCGTCTCTTATATTACAGACGAGCAGGCGAGCTATCCCGAGCTATCCCGAGCTATCCTGTGCACCCCACTCCACAGAAACGACTAGTTGGTTGAGGAGACTCTGCCGCCCAAGTCAAAAAGAGCTACCTTGAAAAACACCCTGTCAGACCCCACAGCGTGGCAAGGGAACCCAACTACACAACGACAAAGGTGTACCAGAAGCTACCTCACAGAAGGACTTCGACCGCACCATAAGAAAGTTAAGTGTAATCTCCGAAGGTGCACTTAAACTGATCAATACAGGACCACAGTAGTCCAACTCTTCAGAAACTGTAAAACGGACCACAGTAGTCCAAATCTACATGAAATATACTAGCAAAGTGCCCGAGGAAGAAAATAACAGCTGCCTAGACTATCAGCGATCGAACTATTAGCAGTGACTGAGACTTTTTAAGTTAGATTAGTACTTAGAGAATCTTGTATAGAGTAGAAGAAATAAATGTGTGATTTTAACTGTTATCAAGTGGCTGGACTACATATGATTCATAGCCGTGTGAAAGCTAGTGTGACAGTAATCTTTTACCATTTTTCTATCTATTTCTGTACCCCAACCTTAACACAGAACGAGCTAAACAAATAAATTTATTAAAGTAATTCATAGGGTGACTTACTAGCAGTTCCCACCGAATAAACGTGAGGGTCCATAATTCCATTGTGCAGAGCCCATAAACCCCACGTGACACTTATATCTTATTTTTATGTCTCATATCCTTTGTCATATATCTTATATCCTATATCATATATATTATGCCTTATATCTTATGTTTATATCTTGTCTTATATCGTATTTATTATATTTTATGCCTTATATCTTATCTCTTATATCCGATGTCATATATCTTATACACTATGTCATATATTTTATGTTTTCTATCTTATATCCTATGTAG
>CM072512.1:46077807-46357807 GCA_036898135.1 Oncomelania hupensis
GGTTCTGCTTAGATTTGTTGACTGCTATTGTTATTGCTAGGTTATTATTTTTATATGCTTGTATTGTTATTTTAGTGTTATAATCAAATGTTTACAATGGTTTTACTGTGAAGAGCATTGTGCCTTATCGTAGATCACGAAACGGTGCTTTTTAAATCAGCTTCATCATCATCATCATCATCATCATCTTCTTCTTCTTCTTCTTCTTCTTCTTCTTCTTCTTCTTCGCTAGAGCTAGAGCTAGAGCTAGAGCTAGAATTAGAAGCCTTCTTCTTCTTCTTCTTCTTCTTCTTCTTCTTCTTCTTCTTCGTCATCGTCGTCGTCGTCGCCGTCGTCTTTGTTCATTGATTGTCTCACAGACTGACGAGGAAGCAACTTAGATGAAGTGAAGCGCGACTTTTTTTTCCTTTTTTTTTCTTATTCTTCCTCTTCCCTGGCCATCTTCGATCACTGATACTACAACTACTACTTTAACGCTTCTAAAATAATACCAGACTACTATAACATCCGCAGTTCTCTTACAAAGACAGCACTGTCTGTCGCCTCCTTCGTTAGAGGATGTTCAAGGGAGGCAACCAGATGAAAGGACCGGTAACTCCATCAGCCAAAGCGCATGCGCAACCACAAAGACGCTTCCGACGGGAGATGACGTTTTACGTCCTCTTGCACTAAAGGGCTACCCGTCTACCTAATCATACCACTCGTCTAACACTTCCGGCTGCGCTTGCGCACTAACGTGGAAGCTTTTAGTAATTAGAGGACGTCATTAAATTCAGCCTTGAGTGAAGGAAGCAGTGTCATTTTTGTCACCACGCTGAACTTTACAAAAAGTACACAACTAAAATTGTAGTCGTAGAGTTAGGATAATCTTCTTCTTTTCTTTTTTTTTGTAGTCATGGAAACACAAATTCTGATAATATTGCCACGTCACCAGAGCATCAGGCCTTGCAACGACCAAGGCACGGTGCAAGGAGGCAGAAGAAGAGAGACAGAAGAAGAGAGAGACAGAAAAAGATGTGGGAGGACATCATTCGAGAATGGACTGGTTTGACACTGAAAGAAGCCATGAGGGTTTGCTGAAGACAGAGAAAGATAGAGTGCGCTGGTTAAATGATATTGATTTAAAAAAATGTAAAATCGTGAATGTTCGCTGTTTTGCTATTTAAAATGAGGCAACTACCTTTATTTCACTCCACTTTTTATCTGTTCGCAACAGTATACGAAACTGAAATAGTAACGGCTCCGGAAAAGAGGGATTCACCCCACCCCACCCTTTCCCATCCACTTCCCTCACCTTCTCATATCACTCCCCCAACACACACCCTCACTCCCCGCGCACACTTTCTATTTTAGATTTTGAAGGCGTTTCTTAATAATTTCAAATCACTGTTGATTTTTCTTCTGTTTCTCTTTGCTCGCTCTCTCTCTCTCTCCTCTCTCTCTCTCTCTCTCTCTCTCTCTCTCTTTCTCTTTCTCTCCCCTTTTTCACCCTGCACCAAGTTTTGGTTAGTATCTTGACAGTTCACTTTGCACTTCTCAACCCAAAACCAGCATCCACCGTTTAGTCTGTCAACAATCTTCTCCCAGAAAAAAAAGTGATCTGCATCATTTAATCAGACTAAAATAGAGAAGGACGGGAGGAGGGTGGGGGGTGGGGATTGTGACGGTAGTGGTTAGCGGAGAAAAGGGACCATTTTGTTTCTCTTTCAAACAAATGGACGAATTTAAAAAAGCACCATTTTATCTTAGTTTCAAGAAAAGACATGGCGTGGAGGGTGGGTCGGGGGGGGGGGGGGGTTGAGCATGGGAGTGGGTGGACGGATGGAAGGATGTGGATGGATGGATGGATGGATGCGTTGGAAGCGTAAAAGAGGGGGAGGTGAGTTGAAGGGGGTAGTCTGTGTTTCAACGAAGAAAGGGAAGAAAACCACACCATTTTGTTTTGAGTTTCAAGCCAAAAAGCATGTGGGGTTGGGGGACGGGGCTGAAGGAGAAAGGTGATAGGGGAGTGAGGGAATTAAAGTAAAACAAAGCCTTGACAGACCAGTAGCGGAACCGGAAAGGCCAGACCGGAAGCACGTGACGTGGAGAGACAGGCGGGATAAGCTCCAAGACGTCTTCTTTGGCTACAAGGCCCAAAGACAAGACGGAAGATCACTGGTGAGAGGTGCCCAGCGCCTAACTCAGGGTTCGTTATGGCATGGTGCTACATCATGGCAGAAGAAAGCTACGGTGTTTTTATACAGTGGCAAAACAATCGAAGTTGGGCCCCAAAGACGAGACGAAGCATCATCATCATCATCATCATCATCATCATCATCATCATCATCATCCATGATCCAATGAGGTTGCTGGTGCTTCATCCATGGTTCATATTGGCACGACACTCCATCAGTGCTTGACATCTATAAACAGTGTGTATTTAACATCGCTTCGGTAAAAAGAAAAATTACATGAAGTAAACAAACTATAAACAGCTAAGAACGACTAAGATTTGTTAGGCATAAAAGTGTCGTAGTAGTAATACTAATAGACTGTTATAATAGTAGTTTATTACGGACTACTTTCTGAGCAGTAGCACCGTTATTAAGAAGTGAGGCAACACAGGCGCCCGACTGAATACAGGCGAAAGCTGAATATTTTGCGGTAACAACACTTTAAGGTTTACAATGCACGTCTTTAAACAATATGCTACGTGAAACTAAATTACCACTAATTTCAGCGTTAGTCTTCAATACTCACCCAACCCCTCCACCATCAACACTAACCCCCACCCACCCCGTCCCTCCACAAGTACCGCTATTCATTTTCTACATTCTTTATTTTTAACTCCGATGGGTTTTCTTTCCATTCTTTTATTCGCTCTGGTCACCTACCACTTCCACCCGTCCGTATAAAAAACACCTCTCCTGTCTGCATTCCATCAGACAACGGATTTAATTTTTTGTTTTAAAGCACACGCACTGTAATGATTTTGCCTTGATGGAGTCTTCGCATTCGTTGTTTTAAACCGATTGCAATGCCAGACTCGACTCAACTTGGTTGTCCCTTCTCCCAAATGCCCGGTCGCCAAGGATTGTGATCAGTCGTCTGGGCGTCAGACGATGCGCCCAAAGGTAGCAAATGGGCGCCTCGGGCGCCTTGAGTTAGATCCTGTATCGGCCAGCACAGTGAGCAGTTCTTGAGTAGGTAAGTGATTCTTTTTTTTTAATGTCGCATAAGATTTTTTTTAACATTTCTTTGTAATATCTGCACAAGGATGAGTCATTTATAAAGTCCTGTCTAATGTCTATAATGCAAGATAATGTTTTTAAAATGCCGGCTTTGAAGACAAGATAGACATGTCCAGCCTGATACTTTCAACAGATTTATTATATCACTAGTGGTTTTTGTACCCTGGCAAGCCAGGGTACACATGATGTGGTTTAAAATGTAGACAGAGAGAATCTTTGTCTGCGAGTTTCATTTGGACGATGATACCTCCCCATATCCCCCTTGATACCTCACCATACCCCCCCCCTGATACCTTCCCGTCCCCCCCCATGATGCCTCATCATACCCCCTTGATACCTCCCCGAACCCACTTGATACCTCCCCATACCCCCTTGATACCTTCCATACCCCCTTGGTTCCTAACTGTACCCTCCTTGATACTTCCCCGTTGATCGTTTCGCAGGTATGGATGAAAGGAATCGACCATCACCATACCACCTTATATATACCCGTATCCCCGTTATGCCTACCCATGCCCCTTTAAACCTACCCGTAGCCCCCTTTTACCTAAACGTACCACCCCATCCCGATCCTTGGTAGTTATAATAATAATAATAATAATAATAATAATAATAATAATAATAATAATAATAATAAAAATAATAATGAATATAGAATAATACAAATAGAAATCAGAAAAAACACCAAGGTTTTAAAATAAAATTTGATATAAGATATTATAATTGTTATTATAATAATAATTATTATTATTAGTTTATAAATAATAATAATAATAATAATAATAATAATAATAATAATAATAATAATAATAATAATAATAATAATAATAATAATAATAATAATAATAATAATAATAGTAAATTAAAGGTAAAAAGCCTAAATTAAAAAGAAAAATATCCATATTGTAGTGTAAAAAAAATAATAAATGGCCCACGTCAGATTTGAACTTGGGTCGCCCTGGACGGTGGGCGAATCTTTTACTAAGTAAGCTACCAAGGCTTCCTAGAAAGACCATCAATTTTTTGGTCTATATGGGAAAACATGCTGAAACCTCAATTTGATTTTTAATGGAAGCGCGTGGAATGAGGCTATTGCAGTTTGTGGACATTTTGTTTATTTATTTATCTCAGAAACGGTTAAACGTTCGGTAAGGAAATGTCGGCTATAACGATTTCGCTGGTTTTGAGCACACAGCAGGCCGATCCGTAGCGCCCAGCACCTGCCCAGATCAGCGTCCATACCGGACAAACTTTATAGTAGAGGCGAAGAAGGACTTCCGGCTAAGCAATTTATATATATAGATTAACCATTCCCTGCTTCGCTCTCAGGGTATGGCATATAAAACCCAGGCAGGACCTCATATGGGCCGCCTAATCAACACCTGAATTGATCTGTACACCATTTGTCCCATCGCCGTAGCTCAAGTGGTAGAGCTTTCGCCTGGCACACTGATGACCCAGGTTTGAATCCCGTGGTGGGCGAAATCAAAAGTGGCCATTTTGCACTGTCAGTTTTAGTAGTATGATTGCTCTGGTGGTTCAGTGTTATTTAGGTCCCATACCCGTTGTGCCCTGAGAAGTTGTTCCCGTCTGTGGGGTCGACAACAGAACATATTGTTAAAATTACCACGCATATACAAAGACAATTTGCAAAGAGAAAGTGTTTTGGAAATATTTTTTTACGTAACGAAAGCTTACGACCGAGTTTGAAAAGCTAGACTGATGTATACATTAAAACAAATTGGGTTGTCTGATCGTATATATATTAGTACTTTTTAAAAAATATAAATATAAAGATTAATTGGGGAACTCATATTCTAGTTTTGTAAGTGATATGGGAATTCTACAATGTTCTATAATATCTCAAATTTTATTTAATAAATTAATTTGTAATTTGCCGACAGTTTTGGGTAATAGCGTAATGCTTGCTCAATATGCAGATGATATAGCTATATAGATGAATGTAGATGTAAGAAAGGAAACCTCTTTGCATAAAATAAAACAGATTAAAAAATTATATCAAAAGGAAGTAGACAACATCACTCAGTTTCTGAATGAGAATGGCCTTGAACAGTGAAAAGAAAAATCTAATTTGTTACTTTTTAATAATGATCAAGAACCAAGACAGTTTCCAAAATTAGTAATTGAAAATGAAGAACTAAAATATGTTAAAGAGGTTAAATTTTTAGGCGTGTATTTAACATGTGCCTACATTGGAAAAGACATATAGAGTACTTAATACAAAAGGCTGTTAAAAGTTATAACCTATTGACAATGATAAGTAGACAATCTTGGGGACAAGATGAAAATACATTAGTTCATTTAGCTAAGGCCTTATAGTGAGATCAAAGTTAACTTATGGACAGGAAGCATATTTATCATCTAACTGTTACCTAAAAAGGTTATAAAGCGTAGAAAGCAAGGCAATAAAATTAACTTTAGGACGGCCTTTTCATATAAAAACAACAGTAGCATATAAACGTGCAGGGATTATGAATTTAGATGAATGGAGGAGATTGTCTTGTGCGAAATCTATACTCAGAGCTAAAGCAGTAAACAATAGCGCAAATCAAGAGCTTTTTATTAGATCGGATATAGATTTTCCAAAACAAGGCAAAATGTGTACTCTTTTCAAACAGTAACAAGGTATACTTAAGATCTTATTCAGTTAGATATAACACATATTGATAATTTACATAAAGATGTAATACTTGTATGGGATCTTGAAACAGCGCATTTCAATATACATTACTGTAAGGAAACAAAAAAGGAGTCAAAATCCAAATGTTATTGCAGTAGAAGTTCGTAACCATTGTGTGAGGAATATTCAGGAAAATTAAAACAGGAGAGACATGAGCTGCTTTTGTTATACCAGATTTAAAAATATTAGAATCGTTTTATATAGGGAACGGTTATTCGATTTTTACTGCAGAATTAATTGCTATATTTTAATGGCTCTCAATAAAATTTATGTCTGAATATATCTAGTATAGTTCTATGCGTAGATTCTCTTTCTGTTCTAGATGCTTTAAAATCTAATATTAACTGTGAACAAAAAGAGATATTTTGTGAGAATTTTTAAGAACGTTATTCATGGTTTCATAATTAGTGGTACTGATGTGACCTTTCGCTGGATTCCATCACATTGCGGATTTTTATATAAGAATTGGGTTGACCGTGATGCGAAATTAGGTGCTTTAAATATTAATTCTCTGTCAGTTAAAATAAATATGTATTCTAAATGAATTCAGAACAATATTGAAAACAATATTGTAAAGAAACTTCAGTTCAATACAAATTATACAAATCTTCCTGGAATTCCCAGATCAGTTTCATCTATGGCAAACAGAATTTTATTAAATTCGATGAAAACCAAATTTGGTAAAAATGTGAAGTGCATTTGTTACGAACTCTTAACTCTAAAACATAGTATTTGATTGTATTCACATTCATCACATTTTATCCTCTGAAGTAAATACTATAACATCAGTTAAAAACAGTTACAATGATTTAAGTGTGGGATTTGCAAAAGCTTTAATTATCCAGTCGCTCGTTTTATTTAACTGATATTGTTACATATGTTTTAATGCGGTTATAAATTATGTTTGAGTTTGTGTGAGAGAGATGAGATAGTGCCTGTGCTTATGTTTAAAAGCGTGAATGTGTGGTCTGTATCATCTTGGTTTAAAAAAAGACATTAATAAAACAGCCAACCATCGCCATCTGCCCTATCGCCAATGGTGGGCATAGACGTTAAAACTCATTGTTCACTGTACCCCAGAAAGGGCCTCAAAAATAATTGTCATTCCGCAGAATAGTGTACGTCTCACTTCATGTCTGTGTACATGATGTTAATACTGTACAATTCCCCCGTTGGGGTGCCGGGGGTTTCAGTATAAATAGTATCCCCACTTTCTGGAAATTTAGTGCTTTAAATTCCCACTGTCACTGTCTTTCTCATTTGCTCTTTCTCATTCCTGCTCTGTTCTATCAATCTGCTATACTATCGTCTTCTTCGCTAGACCAGTCACCTACCTTTTTTCTTGAAAACTCTTTCGGGACAAGACTCCTTATTTGTGTATGAAGTCTGTTGGATCAGCTTGGGAATATTGGACGCTTTCTGCCGGGTGGTCACTAGGGCTTCCTATGATGTTATTATTTAGCAATGAAGGCATTTTATATGTATGTGTTTTGTTGATAATTTATAATGATGTTTGTATTCTATTTTGTTTTTTTAAACGGGGGTTCGATAAATTAGAGTACAGCCTCAGCGTCCCCAGCGTGGGATGTCTTTATTGTAAAGTGACTGGCTGGTGGAGAGCTTTCAGTTTTACCACGGCAGATATTTTATGCGGATCAGGGGTTGTCCGGTCCTGATTTGGCTCGGAAGAGTCCGCTGGACTTAAAGCAATAAATATGTAATGTATTGTTATTACTGTACAAGGCGACCGGTAATTTATTATACAAAACAATACGTATAAGTATAATTAATTAATTGCCACTACGTTTCATTGTAGGCATGGAACCTCCGTCAATGATGATGTTGATGATGATGATGATGATGATGATGATGATGATGATGATGATGATGATGATGATGATGATGATGATGATGATGATGATGATGATGATGATGATGATGATGATGATGATGATGATGATGATGACGAGCCAGTAGGTTTAGTTCTCTGATCAACTACTCTGCCACAGTGCAGTGCTCAACACCGCGGGTGGCCTGCGGCGTGCGGAAGTTCTGGCAGCGTGGTAGGAGAGGAACATTTCGCAGTTAGCATGCCGCACGTGTCATGGGTCACAGAAGAATTTCGTCCTCGACACCCCGTAACCATAAGCGCACGTATCTGGATAGAAGAGCGTCTCTCAAGAGAACCCAACGTTGTCTATATACAAGTGCAGAAAGAGAGGCGCTCTATTTGAGAGACGGTGTCTCATCCAGATACCGGGGCGCGGCTGTTGTCCATAACAACTCGCCGAGTCTGCTCTCTACTCCTCTCGGCTCCTTGTATAATGATTTCTGTGTTGCCTTTTGTATTTCTAGGTTGTTGTTTTGATGTTGCTGTTGTTTTTTCCCCTTGTTTTTTGTTGTTGTATTGTTTGTTTGATGTGTGTGTTTGTTTGGGGTTTTTTGTTAGTAAAAAGCAAACAGTTTGTACAAAACACTGACATGAATTGAATTTTTCCGTTTCCGAGAGAGAGAGAGAGAGATAGTGGGGAGGGAGGAAGGGTGAGAAAAGGTGCTGTGTGTGTTCGCGCGCGCGTTCTGAAAATCGTAGCAATTCTTACCAACATTTTCACTACGTATATTAAACATTTGTCTTGGTTGCAACAACACCACCGAAACAGCAGCAGCAGCAAGGTGAAAAATAAGTCAGCAAGCATGGCGTCCCGAGTCTGCACAGGGTGCACTGTGGGCAGATGACAGGAAGCAACGCACAAGGGGCGTTCCGCACGAGGCTTGTTTGGGGTCAGGGCAGCTAATGAGCCTGGCTTTCTGCATCCTTTCTAAACACTGCCCGTGTCTTTGTCCTTTATAAGCATCTTCTACTGGCTTGTATTCATTGTCGGTCCATTTCTGCACCGGTGTAGTTCAGCAACCCAAAAACAAAAACTGAACCAAACCAAACGGAACTAAAAGTCAAACGACAGGGACTGATGGGGGCATGAAAGATAGAGAGAGGTGTGGGGAAAGAGAGGGAAGCGGGGAGGAGGTTGTGTGGGGGAGGGGAGGGGATGAACTTTGGAATAAACTCCGTCGGGTAATTGGAACGCGGACAGGTAGCCCTAATGGTTGACAATTGCCGTCGCAAAAAGAACTGTCAAAAACCCCTGATTAGCTTCGGAACCTCTCTGCTCTTTTTATTTCGTATAAAATATCAACGGTTTTGTTATAAAGTCAGATAGGACAGTTTCTTTGAAACTTATAAAATTGTATCACTTGTGCATTATGTTATACTGATTTATTTCGAAATATAAGTGTATGTGTATGAGTGAGTGTAATCATTAGGGTGTGTGTGAGAGAGAGAGAGAGAGAGAGAGAGAGAGAGAGAGAGAGAGAGAGAGAGAGAGAGAAATAGAGAGAGAGGCTGACTGACTGAGTGAATGGTTTATTAATGTTTTAGGCTACGTGCCTCTTTCACAACATAACACACAATCAAAAAAATGAAACACTTCGCGCGTTATGCGTGGGAAAAGAATTTTTTTTTAAAATTCACACACACACTGGCACTCGCTTAAGAGACAAATGAAATGACAATGATTAACCTCAAAATAAACATTGGAAATAAATGCTTCATACTCATCTTTTTTCTATGTTTTGGATTACATATAATTAATAATTAGCCTATATGTAATCCAAAACATAGAAAAAAGATGAGTATGAAGCAAACTAAGCAAAATGACCCTCTCGCAGGAGACGAGATCTTGCTGTAAGTAAGCATACTTGCGCTCCAGCCCTTAAGATCTTGCAGTAGTGCTAAGATGTCTAGAACGCATTTTAAGAGCATTCACAAGAAAAAATGACAGCGCCTTTAACAAGCTCATGTTTGCCCATAATTCACAATTACTAGAAATACGTTTACAATCCACGATGTTTGGTTCAATAAATTTATCTCTCATTGATTGATATAGTGGGCAAACAAACAATACGTGGGCTACGTCTTCAATACTGACAATGCAAAATGGACAGTTTTTGCTGTTGCTATTGACATCAAATCTGTGCAGGTTTGGGTTTATTGGCAACATTTCTGCTCTAAGCTTAGTAATAGCTAGACGAAAAAGTTGATAACAGATCGCCCCCCCCCCCCCCACACCCCTCCCTGTAATATGTGCATAAGATATGGGCTGAAATTTGGGTGAGAGACTGACAAATGACAGCGACGTTGACAAAAGACAATGAACTAAAAATAAAAAGTATACAAGGGTTTTCCCGGGTTCATGTTTTGTGTGTGTGTGTGTGTGTGTGTGTGTGTGTGTGTGTGTGTGTGTGTGTGTGTGTGTGTGGAAACGGAAAGGTACAGTGGATTTTTAGCGGATTCTGCATAATCGGTGGTGGATTGCGGTCAAGGTGGCGGTTTGTCGGGTGTAAGTGGGCTGAGTGTGTTGAAGGCGATTTTGCGATTCTGGTGGATGTTTTGCGGCTTTGGATGAGATCGGCAAACGCGTTTTGAAGAACTTAAAATTTTATGTGGTGGTTCTGTGTGACAGAATTGCTGATTCTGCGGAATTGACTGTGGGATCTAAGGACTTGGCGGGTTTGTTTGGGCAAATCGCGGGTTTGGTTGTCTATTGTTAATATTGCGGTAGGTGGCGATTGATTGCCGATACAGTTGTTTTGGGCTCGGCATTGCTGAATTCGTGATTCGGGGAATTACAGGAATCTGACTCTGCACAAGTTTTGATAGTACATTCACATGTAAGAAAGAAAATATTTATTGTTCAAGAATTCAGTAAATGTTAAGTAGAAGTTTAAGCTGGTTAAATTCTTACAATGTTAATGTTAAATCTTTTTAATTAATTTATTTATGGGAGTTTATTTTTTAAATAGATTTTTGTTGTTGTTGTTCCCACAACTACGCGTACACATTGTTAACATGCTTTGTCAATAGATGATTCAGCCCCGGTGCTTGAATCCTGATATATGCAACTCGAATTCGTTTATCCACGCAGCCTGTTCTCACTTACAATGAAGGCAGGAGTCTTCGTATAAAGTTTTCCAATTTTATTTAACAAACACCAACTGCATACAAGATCGCTTTCCGAAAATCACTTTTTACAAGCAGACAGTGCATTACTAATATAGTCTTTCTAAACTAAGAATTAAAAAAACTTCGAACATTCCAAAGTGAGACAATAACAACCAATCAAAATAAAACTCGTCACCGGAATTACCCACTGTCTTACGTCATAGAACATTCCTCAGTTTACAAGCTATCGCCAGATAGATCTGGAAAATTCGATCGATAAGAAACAAGTAATTCCAGAAAATTCTCAATGATACTACAACACTATCGATCGACGAAAAATATCAACTTTATACAAAGCTTTTTTTATAGCAACAGCGCAGAATCAAATCAAAGGTAACTACACCCTGTCATCGCATGCTTTGCAAAACAAAATGATCGATCTCTCGTTTGCATCTCAATCGTAACACAGACTTTCAATTAAATAAATGAAACGAAATAAAACTCTCTCGTTTAACTAAGACGGCGACGCGGAACCAGGCTATTAATGAGGACCCGCCTTCACCCTGTATCATTTCCCATTTCCGACTCAATTCTTCTTTCTGTTCCTTCACTAAGTATTCTGTCATATCTGGTTTAAACGAATGTTCAAGCTATCACCTCGCCAAAGTTTGTCCTCCTGTTCACAGATACTCTTTATTCATTATATTTCTGTCTACAAACGAAAAACACTTGAGTGTCCAACATTACCATTTTATGCCTACGCTTGAAACTATACAGATAAATACTGCTTATCAGAGACAGCAGTCAAACGCATCCCATCAAGCCACATAGACCTGATAGATCTCTGATACTCAGTAACTATGTTCAAAGAGGATTTTGATGTACATTCTCGAGTAATCCACGCTGCCCAAATTGAGATGAATTAAGCTGTGTTGTACTATTGTATTATACTGTATTGAATTGTATTGTCGGCTATTGTGGTATCGTCCCTCTCTGATACTCAGGGTGACCCTGAGATTCTCAAGACAGGGAGAATTTTTAGAAAGCAGGCAGCTAAGGCGTCGCGTCGCATGGTGATGCATTATGTAACCACGCCCCAAGCAGGGCTAAGCTGATGTCCGTCCGCAGGGCATTGGGAATTCTCTTCATCTTGACACATCCACAGTCTCAGACATGAGACAACGCAAGACAGTGCAGTATCCCGCTGAGGGTGAGTATCAGACAAAGAACTTTGCAATTATCTAAAAGTCGTGTTCCGTGGCTTCCCCCCCCCCCCCCCTTTTCCTAGGCTAAAATAAGCCTAGTTGCTAAGTGCTTATTATTGCATGTAAACGCATAATCTCAGGATTTTACGTCATAACATAGATCATAGGTAGATTCAAGATTCCGATCACTTTATTATCTCAAAAATGATAAATAAAGGCATCATTTGCTGATGGATTCAAACAAAGCCACGTGCAATTTAAACACAATAATATACATAACATTCACACACTCCTTCACAATGGAGCCCGGAAAACGTCAAATGCGCGTGCATACGCAATTGCACCCCAAACTAGTAGCTGATTGGTCGAAAACTGTCACGCTAAACTGCGCAAGCGCAAAAGCACACGCAATTGCACATGCAACTGCACGCGCAATTGCACGTACATTTACATACGAGTCACTTTAAAATTAGGAATGACAAATGTCCGAAAATACGTTTAATGTACCAAAATAATGTAGGCTAATGTAAATTGACAACTAATTTACAATGTAACCCTCGCTAACCACGACCTCCCTTGCCTCCAACATTCCCTCTCCATCCCATCTCCCTCCCAAATAAATTTAAAATGTTATAATAATTTACTTTGGTTTGCCTGTCTTCAATATGGCCACGGTGCAAAGCTTACGATAATTACACGCGTTTTGCGATGCGTGTTCCGTTCCATGCTTTGTCATTCCTTTTCATTAACATCCGGCGTGCAGTTTGGCGTGCAATTGCGCTTGCGCAGTTTGGCGTGTAAGTTTTGACCAATCAGCTACTAGATGGACGTGCAATTGCGCGTGCATTTGATGCTTTTCGTTACTTCGCACATAAGGTAAAGCCACAAGGGATTATCTTGTCAATATAGTGAATGGAACGTCACACATTCGATGTTATTATAAATACAACTATGGATTTAAACTCCTTTTTAAAATAAAAATACACACACTTTTTCTCAGCAAATACGATACTTTTTTTTTTAAAAACACACAGAAAAAAACAACCGCCTTTCTGGTGTCATTTGTGAACGATAAAGATCCGTTATTGAGACAAAGACAAAAAATATTCAATGCAAAAAATGTTTTTTACTTTTTTATTTCTACTCTGCGTATAACAATTTGCGGCAGAAAATAAAAGACTTTCTTTCCTGTAATAATATCAAGTTCCCAGACAGCAGAGTGCTGCGGAAAGCAGTCATCACGGATTAGGGAAGCTGGAGATTATTACGTCAACGTCCCCAGCCGCCACAGCTCCGTCTACGCGCTGAGTATAATGGGCCGGCCTAAGCTAACCGTGCCTGGGACGGTCTCAGTCCTACCAGGCTCTAATAATCTGGTCTGTAGGTGACCCGCGACATGCGTTGCGGCCCTCTTGCCTTGCAGCGGGCAAATGACAGGAAGCAGCTCCTCAGGGGTCGTTCCGCACGAGACGGAGGTCAAGCAGGAGGAAACCTCGGGGTCCTCTGGAGGACAGGAAGGCAGGCAGCAAGGCGCGAAACTGATGACGTGCAGACAGAGTATCCGAGATCAACAATGGTTGTAGGCAAAATCAGAGTATGGCCTACACATTGTAGTTGACTTGAGGGTTGTTTGTTTGTTTGTTTGTATGTAGATTATAGTCACACGACACTTTCGCATATAGGTGACTACTGGACCGATTTATACTGACACCAGCGGGCCAGTTGTTGGTAAAAGGGAAAATAATATGATCACACGTTGACCAATCCGGGATTCGAACCAGCGACCTTTCGGTTACTAGCAAGACGCTCTTACCAACTGAACTACCCGGCCCCCTGGATCGTCGATAGTCTAGCGGTAGATAGTGTACAGCCCTGTGTATCATGGATGTTATGATGCCTAAGGCGGTTTGCTATCTAAAGCTTTGCTATCGAGAATCCGCTGTATAGGCGCCCAACTTGTGTGATGCTTCTTGTGACAGAACTTTTTTGATTTGTGGAGGACCTTTTACGCTTGTATGTTTGATTGCCTTCAACCTTTAGTTTCAAACTCGACTCCCCCCCCCCCCCCTTTTTTTTTCTTTTTTTTTTAATTGGTAGAAATCGCCAACGATCATTGTTTATATCGATAGAGTAGTCAGCCCTTGGCAGATTTCATGCGAGATAATGTCGAGCAATCCAATGTGAGCGCAGGATATTTTTGTAAGAAACTTGTCTCCAGCCCAACGAACTTGAAACTGCGTTAATTTTTATGGCTGCGTTTTTTTAAATAAATTCGCAATGAATTTAGAGCTGACATCGTTTTAAAGTAATACGAATGTGTTGCTATGAGCGCTTGTAGCCTTGTACACACTCAGCTTTAGCTTGAAGTGGATACAAAAGGTAGAAAATGATTTTGTTTGGTAGCAGTGTCTGAAACGGAAGAAAAACACCTTGGTAGAGACCGGAGAGATTGAGAGAGTACGAAGTTACAAAGCTAGCATGGCCAAGACGAAAGAAGAGAACTTCCGAGCCTGTGATTAAATCAACTATTAAAATAAAGACCACTTGCTTCTCTCTACGACTATGAGTCTTATACTTAGCCTACTAATAAGGCATTATCTGCTTTGCCTGTTCCATAGCCTAAGGTTATTTTGTGCGACCAAAATATGAACTTTTCCCTCGCAAACATCAAACTAATTTGAACGCGTGCGTGCTCGTTTGCAGGCAGGTGGGGTGGTTTTCGACCTCCGTGTGAAGCCCGTTTTCACAACGTGACGGACGGAGAGTGACAACCTTTGTGTGTGTGAAGTGCAGGGGGAGGGGGTACGCGGGAGAAAATAATGAACTGGACAAAACACTACAGACCCTGTGCACTGTGCTAAACTACCACATGCTGCAAATTGCTTTGCTAGAAAGAGAGAGAAGCTGTGTGGTGAGTAGGAGGGGGAGTGGAGCAGTGTATGTACCTCCGTGGTAGGGTGTCAGTGGGGATGGGAGGAAAGAACACATTAAATGGGAAATATTCAAATAGACATTTTACTGTTAACCCCAATACCAGTTCTCTTAGTCACTACCTCTGCACGTGAAGCAAGACCTTTCAATTATATCTTGTGCAGAGACTAATGTAGTGAAAAGCAACTAATTTCTTCTTCTTTTTTTGGACGTAACAACGCTTTGATATCCTTTCTAGGTACCATTATTTTATTTGGCAGTATCCTCTCGCTAAAAGTAGTTTATGGTAAAGCAGGTAAAACCATCCTGGGTTGTAGTGAGGTGTGTGTGGGTGGGGGGAGGGTGTACGGGGGTCAAACAATGATAAAAGTAGTTTCTAATTTGAACGATCGCATTGTTTCAATGCCGTCACTAAAGAAGAACAACAGAACCGTGGACTTGCATTGAACACTGATGATGATGATGATGATGATGATGATGATGATGATGATGATGATGATGATGATGATGATGATGATGATGATGATGATGATTATAGCGTCCACGTGTAAAGCGCCTTTTACTTCAGACTATAGCAGCACTATAGTCAGAATCAAGTGGACATAGTCCATGTTGACAAACATTAAGTTTACTGTGGGAGAAAAAAAAACTCTATTCAACCAAAAAGCGATCACTCAGAGACAATTTGAGTAGTTCTTAATGATGATATATTTGGCGCCTAGCATTCCAGCTGTTGCGTTCGCAAATGAGTGTGTGTATGTGAGTGCGCGCGCGCGAGTGCGTGCGTATGCGGACGCGCAGAAGTGTGTTTTGAACTAGTTTTTAGTGCCATAATGGTTGCATGTGTGTGCGTGCGTGTGTGTGTGTGTGTGTGTGTGTGTGTGTGTGGAGGGAGTGGGGCTGGGGGGTTGGGGGGGGGGGGGGTGCGAGCGCGTATTGTGTCCGCAGATGGACAGCTTTTCACAAAAGAGTTCTTGATGCGTTTAATTTCTCCTCATCTTTCGCCACTCAGGTGTTTCCGACAGGTTAAAAAAAAAAGCTGTAATTGTTCCCCTAATTGCAGACCAGACTCCAAATTGCTGTACTGCTGAAAAGCAGGCATCCATCTCACATGCCCAGCGAATGTGTTCAGTCTTCGCCCATTGCCTACAGAACCCGGAATAAGGCCTAACCGTATTATTTTACATTACGCACTAATCTCAACGAGTTGCTCTAAGCGCTAGTCAAACCTCAAGCTGCCTAAATCTCCAAGCTAGTCTTCCTCGCTACTACTCGTCATCGTTTATGTCGTGGATTCCCCGATTCACCTGTCTCGTCTATAAGATACAAGGCAAGAGATAACTTTTCTACAGATTTCTGGTTGCGGAGTACGAGCTGAATGAAAGTCCACTGTGATTGATTCTTAATGATGATGATGATGGTCAATCTTGTGCAGACTATCAGAGGCTACACGAATTTTGCCGAAACGAGAACGGTGTACAGAGTAAACTGCACTGCCGAGCTTGACACAATGACAGTGTGCATACCAAGATGTTTTGATTCAATCAATTATCATCCTCATTAATCGTCATCACCATGGTCGTCGTAGTCATCATCACCATGACCATTTTTCCTAGCTCTTCAGAATAAATATAGAAAGAAAAGTCTTTATTGGAGAGAAAAAAACACACATCCACAAAACCAAGAAATTACAATTTGCACTTAATTTTTATTTGTGAATTATAATAAATGGAAAACAATATCGCAAATCCCATCAGACAAACGAATTTATCACCTGATAATTTAAATGACTTACCGTAAAAGTTTGGCTTTGAAAAGAATGTCTATGTGAGTACCCTCAACAGCTCAACTGAATATGAACAGAAGCATGATTGCAGCCACATGCAATAACAAACAAGAATTTATTGTGCACAATTACTGCTCCAACCTTTCACCTTGTATAGAAGAAACAAGATACGACAAAGATAATTATTTCTTGAATGAACATTGACGTTTTGCATCAATGCCAACCATTGGCGATATGGCAGACGGCAAAAATATTTATTGCACATTAAAAGCGTGTTTAGATTAGGTAATGTACATTACACAGGCGCTTGTATCTGGACACGAGCGCCTATGACTCGTCTCCCGTATTTGTATACATATTATATACATTTATGCATACACAGAAAGGAGACATTCATATACAGTTAGTTATTCATTGCTTACAGTGTCTAGCGGACTGCAAAGAGCCGAATCACGACCACAAAATAAAGACCACAACTTTGCTGAAAGAGGACTCACCCCTGATCCGCATAAAAGATCTGTCGAAACATCCCCAGTAGTAACACTGAAAGCACTCTACAAGCCGGTCACTTTACAATAAAGGCATCCCACGCAGGGGACGCTGAAGCTATACTCTAATTTATCGAACCCCCGTTTACAAAAACAAAATAGAATATAAACATCATTATAAAATATCAACAAAACACATACATATAAAATGCCTACATTGCTAAATAATAATATCATAGGAAGCCCTACTGACCATTTGGCAGAAAGTATTCAATATTTCCAACTGATACAACAGACCTCACACACAAATGAGGAGTTTTGTCCCGGAAGAGTTTTCAAGAAAACTGGTAGGTTGATTGATTGATTGATTTATTGTTGCTTTAGGTCCAGCGGACTCTTCCGAGCCAAATCAGGACCGGACAACCCCCGATCCGCATAAAAGATCTGCCGAAACAACCCTAGTGGGAAAATTGAATGCCCTCCACCGGCCAGTCACTTTACAATAAAGACATCCCACGCGGGGGACGGCTGAGGGTTGACCTCAACTACGCGAACACCCCGGTTACAAAAACAAAAACAAAATAGAATACAACCATCATTATAAATCATCAACAAAAACACATACATATAAAATGCCTATAGTGCGAAATAATACAATCATAGGAAGCCCTAGTGACCACCCGGCAGAAAGCGTCCAACACTCCCAAGCTGATCCAACAGACCTCATACACAAACAAGGAGTCTTGTCCAGGAAGAGTTTTCAAGAAAAAAGGTAGGTCATTGATCTAGTGAAGAAGAAGAAAGTATAGCAGAGTGATAGGACAGATCAGGAATGGGAAAGAGCAAATGATGAAGACAGCGACAGTGGGAATTTAAAGCACTAAATTTCCAGAAAGTGGGGATACTATTTATACTGAAACCCCCGGCACTCCAACGGGGGGAACTGTTGCCGCAGTGAATTTGTCATGCCTACAAAGGCAAGACAGGTTTTCAACTGGGGCTTTCACTGTTCCCTTTATAGGTCAGAACAATCTACAGTGACAAGATTGCTCATGACCCCAAGGGGTAACTGGTAGGTGACTAGTCTAGCGAAGAAGATAGTATAGTAGATTGATAGAACAGAGTAGGAATAAGAAAGAACAAAGGAGAAAGACAGCGACAGTGGAAATTTAAAGCACTAAATTTCCAGAAAGTGAAGATACTATTTGTACAGAAACCCCTTGCACCCCAACGGGGGTAGTCAAGTTTATGGAAACAAAGCCTACGAAACTCACGCGTGTCATGTATTGCAAGTCACACCATTATAAAATCATGATTTTGTATGTACAAGCAATGATTGATTATGGTTGAGGTAAAACACATAAAATATGACCACAATATCTGGTCTGAGATTCAAATACAACAGTCGAGTTCACAGGACTACAAAAATCTATGATGTTTTTGCCTTAGCAATGCTGAATAAGTGTTTATCCAAAGAAACTATAACTCGATGTTCCCAAAGAAAACTTCATCAAATGGCAAAATGATCATTCAGGGTTCAATAACAAACCATTACCTAAACGTTTATAGCTGCATTTTCCAGACACACACACTTATTTCATCGAGAGAGTGCAGAGGAGAGCTACAAAACTTGTGAAGGCCTGTAGGAATAGGCCCTATCATGAAAGATTAAGTACCTAGGACTGCATTCACTGTGTGGTCGTAGAATTAGAGGGGATTTGATACAAGCATTCAAAATTTACAATGGACTGGATGATTTAAAGTGGTCTGATTTCTTTGCATCGCCTCAATGCAATAGTACACGCATGTCCGAAGGGAAAGTATTTATTCAGCACTCCAATACTAATAATATAAGAAAGTTTTCATTATGTAACACAGAGGTGCTATTAACTGGAATAATCTACCTGTTTCACAAAAAAATGCACCAAGCATAAATACGTTTAAAAACCAGTTAGACATACTTCCAGGGTTTAAAATTTATTTTATTGCTATGATTAATGAAATGCTTAGGAAAATGACATGCTCAACAGACTCCACTGAGTTATTGCCAAGCTGAGGAAGGGGCATTTAAAAAGGCTTCACGTCTTGTTTTACCCCCACACTACTATTGCTGCTGCTGCTACTGCTGCTGCTACTGCTGCTGCTACTGCTGCTGCTACTATTACTACTACTACTACTACTACTACTACAAACACAAACAACTGCACTATATAATGACAATTTATCTTGTTTGCCTTATAGCAATGCTTAGTACAGTTTTCAGCTGCTCTTTTCCAGCCCAAAACCGCACTATAAAAGAAGAAGAATATATATTAACAACATATTGCCCATCAAGAACAATGTGTTTCCGTGTTTGCCATTCAGCGCTAGCAATGCTGGGTAAGTTCTTCGCTGCTCTCTTCCGGACAGAGAGTCCACCATACAAGAATAATACATTTCCTCAAATACATTTTGCATTTCACATACATTGCTACCAGAGCTGGGGTTATGGTGCAACAAATGCTCTGTTCCAGCAGTACTTACATATTTTTTTTTTAATGTTCCTGTTCAACAACGTTCTTGTTACTACTCATTTACATTCAAACCCCACAAGTAAGTTGTAAACAATCCTTACACATGCTCATTTAAAGACTCAGTGTTCACTCAATACACCTTGTACACATATGCACTTGCACACACACATCCACACTCCTCCCTCTATCTCCATATCAACTGTGCTAACAATTATTTTACATCCGGTCTAACACAGTAATCCACACATACTGCACCCGTCAATGGGTAATTTTGTGTTTTGCAACCAATCCTTGGTTCATAACACAGTCTGTGCAATAGTTAACACACTGAAAGTGTACTAACTAAAAAAACTATATCACAACCCAGTATACTAAACGCAAAAGAGAATATCTTTAGACCGATTCTCAATACTTATTTCCACTGTGATACACAACATCAGCGCTAAAAAGAAATGATAATAAATACAGCAATAACTAATGCGGACAGAATATAAACCTGCCGATTCAACCTAAAACTAGGCTCTACGAAGATCAGCTGCCCTTCCAGTAGTGAAACAGAAGGCAAACTTCTTCATAGATGCTCAAGTTGATTCCAGCTACCAGTCCCGCTTTCAGTAACCCCGGAGTCAGTCCTTTGTACAGCCCCTTCACCCCTTCCTGCTTCCCAACCTTCACCAGACAAGAAACCAGGCCCGTGTAGTGCCCAGTGGCTCCGAACTTTTCCCGAGCAGATTCGAACCCTTGCACTTGAAGTCTCTTCTTGACCATGTCAAGAGGGTACACACAGATTTTGGATACCACGCCTGAACCACTCCCGCAGATTAGGCTCTCCACATACCCTGCAACACACAATTCTGTATAAGATGTGAATATTTTTGTTAATGTTAAACATTATTATCATGTCTGGTAATCTATACTTCCAAAGATTAGCCATGAAATGCAATACAATAACAATTGTCTTCAATCCACTGCTATATGGAGAGAAGAAAAAAAATCCGTTTTTTCTGATGGGTTCTAGATATTGAAAAGAAAACTTGGGAACAATATGCCATCTGTACTGTCTAGAGATGTACACAAAATCTCAATCTTAACCTTAAAAAACGTTATTTTTACTATGGCTGCAATGTTTAGGCTTTTCAATCTACTAAATAAAATACAATTTTACCCAATTGTACATTCAACATTCACCACATAACACACACACACAAACACACACACACACACACACACATTTTCTTTGCACTCCAAAAGCATAGTTTGAAAAAAAATAAATGTGATCTAAACAGTATCTATTTTTCGGGCATAAACATTAATTACATTTTAGTATCCTTAACAAACCTGGTTAATTCACAAGGCACAAGACTTCTTTCTGCAAATGCCCGTTGAGTTATCAATGCAAAATGCACTGCAGATTCAATTAACGGCACTAATGTGGATCTATACTCAAAAAAAAGCAAACAAACTAACCTAAATTACTCTTTAAACCAAAAGTAAGGAAACCAACCTGGAGAAGAATCAAACCAGACTCCTTTGGCTCTGTTCCAGAGTCCAGTGAAGAGAGAATAGAAGCCAAACTGAAGACCCATTTGTGGGAAAATTTGAACAAGCGATGGCGTCAATCCTTTGTAGAAGCCACCCGCACCTTCTTTTGCCAAGATTTGCTGACAGGCATGAGTCATGCTATTGTATATCTGCAACACATGAAAATAAAACACCAATCATTACATGCAAAATATATAACAGGAACTGAATAATGAAGGTTACGACGCACGGTCTAAGGGAAATAACTCTGCTGCTGTGACCAAACTGATACGACAAAAAACTCGTTATACTCTACCTCCCTGTATATGACTGGTTTGAGCCTCATGTTTATGCTGTTCTACACAATTTCGTTTGTAAAAAAACAAACCCAAACTCACACACACACACAGACACACAAATAATAACACTATGTAATATATTACAATGTTTAGTGTTTTGAAAATTGATTGATTGATTGATTTATTGTTGCTTTAGGTCCAGCGGACTCTTCCGAGCCAAATCAGGACCGGACAACCCCCGATCCGCATAAAAGATCTGCTGAAACAACCCCAGTGGGAAAATTGAATGCCCTCCACCGGCCAGTCACTTTACAATAAAGACATCCCACGCGGGGGACGGCTGAGGGTTGACCTCAACACGCGAACCCCCGGTTACAAAAACAAAATAGAATACAAACATCATTATAAATCATCAACAAAACACATACATATAAAATGCCTATAGTGCTAAATAGTACAATCATAGGAAGCCCTAGTGACCACCCGGCAGAAAGCGTCCAACACTCCCAAGCTGATCCAACAGACCTCATACACAAACAAGGAGTCTTGTCCAGGAAGAGTTTTCAAGAAAAAAGGTAGGTCATTGATCTAGCGAAGAAGAAGATGTATAGCAGAGTGATAGGACAGAGCAGGAATGGGAAAGAGTAAATGAGGAAGACAGCGACAGTGGGAATTTAAAGCACTAAATTTCCATAAAGTGGGGATATTTATACTGAAAAACCCCTGCACTCCAACGGGGGTACTGTTGCCGCAGTGAATCTGTCTTGCCTATAAAGGAAAGACAGGTTTTCAACTGTGGCTTTCACTTTTCCCTTTATAGGTTTGAACAATCTACAGTGGCAAGATTGCTCATGACCCTTTTGAAAATTAATTTAGCTTTATCCCTCTGTTCTTGATTTTTTTTCCCCAATGTTCGTTTTGACACAAATATAGACAAATGTGAACTATCTCCAATACTTGTAAGGACACACTTTACCTTTGGTTCTCCCTGAGCGACGAACCTTGTGCGTAGAACGTCAATGGGATGGATGGCCGTGGCAGCTACGCAACCACTCACACCACCGCATATTGTATGAGTAAGAGCGCGCATTTCTGTAGTGGTCATCTCATGGGGGAGTACAACCCATGCGACTTTGGTCAGCACCTCAAATGATGAATACTGCAATAAGAACGGGACATATTGGTTGTCTTATCTTATTGGTTATCTCTCGTACTTGTAGGAGCAGCTGTTCACTAGGTCATCAGCACAATATTTCTTTAGACGAGAACACTACTATTACTACCTCCATCTATCACACAAACATTTTGTTTCCCCCTGTGCGCGTAAGACGGCGCCATCCTGTGGTCATCATTTCATACAGCAGAAGAATCCGCGCTGTTTTCAACAGCACCTCAAACAATATAGATTGTGTTTATTTCTTATATTCCTTTTCATTTCAAGTCAAGGATGCTGAAAGCCAAACATTTAGAAATACTCGCCCATCAAACCAATGAAGCAGTCAGTCAGTAATCTGCTAGAACTGCCACTACCCTATGGACAGCATTCACCCAAAATGAAATTGAATTTTGTTTGCGCATGGTGAGAGACAGAGCAGGATTCAGTGAAACTTGACCAAAGCATGGTCAGCTATGAAAAAGGCGTGGCTTCAGTGAAGGAAACAAAGGTTATCCGTCAAGTGAGTGAGATACAAGCACTAGGTCATCGTCACAAATTTTTACTCCCTTAATTTGGAAAACAGACCAGTCCACAATCAGCATCCCTGACAGTAACGATTAAAAACAAAAGCAAAATCTGCTTTGGGTGACGTTCAAATTTGAGGAGAAACAAAACAACACATTTAAATGATCATCACTCCACCCAGCTGTGAATGGCTATCTGGGTTTTCGATCTTCACACCATCCAGTTCATAATGTGCAACTCACTTTTTTTTTTAATTTAGGGAAGGAGAGGGGGGGGTAGGGGGGGTAGGGGGGGGAGGAGGGGGGAGAGGAAGGGAGGGAGGGGGAAGAGGCGACAAACTTTCTTTTTACCTGTACCATGCCATAGAAGATGGAGAGAGCTTGTGCAGGGACATGGCCTTTCCACATTGCCTTCCATCCCTCCTCGTGTACAATAGTGGTCGCTGCGTGAAGCAAGCCCCTGTATTTTGACGTGGTTGCGGTTCTTGAAATAGGCTCCAGCTGCAGCTGAAAATGTACATCATAGCACCTTTTTTTTTAAAACATTGTAATATCCTTCATTATATCTGACTGATTAATTATTATGTACTCCTGCTATACACGCTAATAAAATATTTCTTCAATTTTATTCAGGACAGGCATGCAACAAATGAGTCGTACTCATGCAGTCAGATAGATGTGATGCACCCACCCCATAACAACTCAAAGTGCTATAAGACACAACTGTACCATACCTGGAATCTGATTTTCAGCACATCAAAAGGCTGGCATACACAGCGAGTGATGGAACCGCTGATGGCGCCGGCTGCAGCATATTCTGTCTTAGACAGCGGTTCACGATCATGAGGAGTAAAGCCAACCATTTCACACCTGACTGCTCAACCACATCATTACCCTGTAATTTGGCAGATGTCAAACGTACATTGTGCCCATTCGGCCAAGAGATCTTACAGATTTAACAAAAGTCATTACTGCATCACTGCATTGTAATTTCGTTAAAAAGAAACAACAAATACAGAATATTCAAAGGCAAGTAATAGAACAGGTAGCATATTTCAAGTAAACAAAGTACAAAGACTTATATATGTAGGCTAGTGACTGTCATCAGAGACTATACTCCTGTATCTCAAATACTATCTAGTCAGAGACAGACTATAATACATGTCTTGTATTTGAGTTAATTAGTATCTGGTCACTGGTGTCATTCATTCAAAATGAAAAGAAGAATTTTAAATATACGTCCTCGAAACTAGTTAAATATCACCACTGTATGGCAGATTTGTTATTTCTGACAAGAAGGGACAAAGGAAGAAACATTAAACCGCATACTTACCAACAATCACTCAAAATTCTTCCACACAAATCGGCACAAATGTCCGAGATAAAATGAAGGTCGCCCCACGTGTGAAACCAACGGGAAGTTTACAGTGGATTGAACGCGCTTGCGCATTTTGTCATAAGGGAAGGAACTGTGGTCCCCACTTTTATTTTTCTTGTACCGATTGTCTCCCATCAAAGAAAGTGCGTAGCTGTACTTTCTTTGCTCCCATATCTGAGAAAATGAAGCAAACGCTCACACTGCGTAGCACAGAAGGCCGAGGTTTACGTCGCCTCTCCACCATCGTAAGCCTCGGCGGTCTCCGCTACGCAGCGTGGCAAATGCAAACATTGTATCAAGGACTACCATCAAGCTTTGATAGTTGGTTCAAGCAAAGAAAGTACAGCTACGCAAAGAAGGTTCATTTCGACTCTTACTGCGAAACGGAAGTTGCGAGCGCCAACTAGCGGAATAAGTGATAACTCGCTTCGGCCTTAGCGCTTAGCAATGGAGGAAAGCGTATCAAATCAAGTAAACAAACCTAGAATCCGTCCTGGTGGGCAACACTGCAGCGCTTTTAACTGCACAAATGGACGATACAAGTGCCCTGGACTTTCGTTTTTTAATTTTCCAAAGGAAGAATCAAACATAATTATAACCAAATCTAACAACGTTGATGTAAACTGTATTTTCTTTGTTGATACTGAAATTTATCATATCCCAATTTCTTACAAATGGAAGATGAGGGGAGGGGGGAGGGGAAGGCGTAGTTTATGTAAACTGTATGTGATGTAAACTGTATTTTCTTTGTTGATACTGAAATTTATCATATCCCAATTTCTTACAAATGGAAGATGAGGGGAGGGGGGAGGGGAAGGCGTAGTTTTAATTGCTGCTTAAGAGTAATTTAAAAAAAAAAAGAAAAAGAAAAAATAGTAGGCCTAATGAAATATTATTGCATGACTCATTGACTGGATGTGTTGTCTTGTAAAGAAAAACTATTAAAAAAAAGAAGTAATTTTTAAGCAAATAATTCTTCATAAATGCATCTAAGAATAAAAATCCAAGAGCAAAAACTATTAATTATTATCCTTTTAATGTATAATGCTACTAGTTAATTGTCTAGTATTATCAGATTTTGTTGTTGTTGTTGCATGTGAAATGTGTGCAGAAAAAATACCAAATGTGATTTTTTAAATCTTTCAAATGTAAAATACCATTTTCTGTGTGACTGTATTCCCTTTCCATTACATTTGGTTTAAGCAGACAGGAAAAGGGTTAATTGTATTTGTTTTGTCTTGCAAAACTTCTGTTTCTTTGTAGGTATGTCTTAATCTTGCTAAACAAAAAGTAAACAACAGATTTAATTATAAAAACCTAACATTCTTACCCTTTTCATTATTTTAAACATACATTTATTGAGATGACAGTACTTTACAAAAAATGATAATTGCTGAAGTTTCCTTTATATGAGAGAGAGAGAGAGAGAGAGAGAGAGAGAGAGAGAGAGAGAGAGAGAGAGAGAGAGAGAGAGTCATCATTGTTGCTTTTTGTTGCTATAATATTCATATTAAATGTCAGAAAAAGAAACACAAATGTTTGAAGCTATTTTTTTCAGCTTTTATAAATGCATGATGGTTTAACAATAAAGTAACATAATTGATGCAGCCTGCTGCAATGTACAGATCTAATATTATAAATGACTACAAATATTTCTTATTTGACTATTTTTATTGTTGCACTTTTTGGTCTTATCTAGGTGCAATTTCCAATGTAATGATTCATGCAAAAAAAAATAATGCTTTTAAACGTTAAATGTGTTTTCTTTAAAAGCTTCACTGTTCACTCTTCTTGTTGCATTGCTTTATTTCTCTACTTCTATAGTCTTGATGTCTGTTGGTTTATATATTATTTATTTCTTCAGAATACATATAAAATATATACATCACAAGCAGCAGGGACAAGCAACAAGCATGCTTATATAAGCCTATCCCTGTGCGAGTAAATTTCAGAGTTAAATTTGGCAGAAGAATATTAACATTGTGCAATATATACATATACACATACACACACATGTCTGTTCTTTTTCTTTAGTCTATCTTAACCTATCAAATTTCCTTTTGCAACTACAGTTCTATTATAGAGATAGCCTATATTAAACCATAATGATGATGATGATGATGATGATGATGATGATGATGATGATGATGATGATGATGATGAAAATGATGATGATAAACAGTAGGCCTAATAATTTATAGGCTTATTTACACAGTTGATCGAAACGAAAGCAGTAAATATAATTTTAAGATGAGAGCCTAACAGTAGGTTAGCAGCGATTAAAATCAGAAGTGCAGTGTAAATGAGATAAACAGTAGATTGGAACACAGTTATTAACTGGAAATGCTAAATCAAGCAATGTTCAGAAAAGCTATTACCGGTATTCAAGCTTACTTTTGGGTTTGAGTTTTGACGGATCTAGGATGAGTACAGGCCGAGTACAGGCCTACTGAATCATCAGCATTGGTACGGTAATTTAATCGGCTGAATGCATAATTCAAGCAACTTGTTGGCAAGCTGTATTTACATTATTAAAATCAGACACTTATTAACTTACTTTCAAAAAAAAAAAAGCAGAATCGCTTGTTAATTTAAGCAAGCGAGTGTCCGGAACATAATCTACTGAAGCGGTTTGTTTACATAGCGCTAAGAACAAATTATCGCCCTTGGAATCATTTATCACGAGAATCGCTGGGGGGCGCTACGAGTGGCTACGTTTTGTAACTTTATATAGGCACTCGCCGAGATGAACCTTCTTGGTTCAAGCCTTCATAGTTGGTTGTATTTGAGATCGGGAAACTAAATAATAATAATAATAATAATAATAATAATAATAATAATAATAATAATAATAATAATTATTATTATTATTATTATTATTATTATTATTATTATTATTATTATTATTATTATTATTATTATTATTATTATTATAATAACAACAACAACAACAACAACAACAATAATAATTGTCAGTTTTAATTTGGCTAATATTCCCAAAACCAGGCAGGTGCAGTTTTCTTTTCAAACTATTTCCAAACATTGACTACTATCACGTACTATAATAAATTATAACACAAGACTACATCATGGTTAAGAAACGCTTCAGATCAAGAGTCAACATTTCCAGGAGCAGACATCGGAAGTGACCACGATCTCGTGATGATGTCTTTCCGGCTACACTTTAAGAGAATAAACAAAGCAAGGTGCATCAGGCTGAAGTTCGACCTGGACAAACTGAAAAAACCCGGAGTTGGCAGAAATATTCCTAGCCACAATTGGAGGGAAATTTTCACCACTGCTCATTTTGAGAGCTGGTGAGGTAAATGTAAAAACCATGACCACCATCTTCAACTCAGCAATGACAGATGCCGCCACTGAGGACACTGGAAAGCACCGCCCAAAACAAAAACCGTGGATCACACCTGAACTTTTGGACCTGTGTGATAAACGAAGAGAGGTGACAAAGAAAAAGAACACCTCACAGGGAGCTGATGCCTACCGAAAAATCAACAATGACATCCGAAAAGGCATGCGCTTAGCAAAGGAGAATTGGTTAGAAGATCAAATGCCAGGAAATAGAGAACAGTCTGAACAAGAACAACAGCAAGAAGGCCTACCAGACTGTGAAGCGGCTGACAAGTGTTAAAAAGCCCAAGGTCTCCACGATCCAAAGCAAGTCTGGCTTGCGGCTTATTGAAGAACAAGAAGTCTTGGATAGATGGACATAGTACAGCTCTGAACTTTGCAACCACACACCAAACGGAAACTCATCAGTTCTAGCATGTCCCCTGAACAGAGTAGAAGAAGAAATCCTCCCAATTCTCCGAGAAGAAGTTAAAGCAGCAGTGCAATCGCTGAAGAAGGGGAAGTCAGCGAGAGTGGACAACAAACCCACAGAATTGCTTCAAGCAGGAGGAGAAGCGATGATTGACGCCCTCGCCATTATCTTTAACAAGATCTGGCAGAGTTGGGAGTGGCCTACACCATAGACCCAGTCGCTTGTCATCACTCTTCCCAAAAAGGGTAATCTTCAGGATTGCCCAAACTACCGCACCATCAGCCTCATCAGTCACCCTAGCAAAGTCCTCCTGAAAATAATACTCAACAGGTTGAAACCCCAAGCTGAACAAATCATAGCTGAAGAACAAGAAGGATTCAGGGCAGGGCGAAGTAGCCTACTGTTTTTAAAGCCTGGATTTCGAAAAATTGAGGTGAATACTCTGCGTCTCCAGCGCATCCTAATTTTAAGACCTTGTAAACATGATCCGTGTGAGGTGTCATGAAGCTGATGTCATCTGTGTTGTATTGCTCTGTCCTGTCCAACGGTCCTGATACAACTCTAAAGAATTAACTGGACCTTAAGCAATGTACAAACAAACAAACAAACTGTTTGGCGGACTATAAGACAACAACAAGCGTTAAAGAAAAGGAAGAAAAAAAAGTAATCCTACAAAAACAACAAAGAAAGCCAAACCAAAGGAAACAATAACATATTTACAAATTGAACTGAATATGACAATAATTATGATTATGCAATCCTATCCTATCCTATCCTGTCCCGTAACCCGGAGATCGTAGGGGCACCACAGATGATCGTTTAACCAGCATACTCCATCTTTCTCTGTCCTCAGCAGCCCTGATGGCTTCGCTCAGTGTCAAACCAGTCCATTCTCGAATGTTGTCCTCCCACCTCTTTTTCGGTCTCCCTCTTCTTCTACCTCCTTGCACTGTGCCTTGCAGAATAGTCAATAGACCTGATGATCTGGTGACTTGGCCATACCATCGGAGTTTCCGTTTCTTCACCACTGTGAGCAGGTCATCGTGTTGTCCAGTGGCTTGTGTGATGGTCTGTCGGACTTCGTCGTTGGTGATGTGTTGGGTATAGGAAATGCCCAGAAGTCTTCTGTACCACCTCATCTCCATGCTTTGTATTCTTCGTTGGAGATCTGCTGTGAGGGTCCATGCTTCGCAAGCATATAGGAAGATGGAGATGACAAGGGAGCGCAGCAGTCTTACTTTGGAATGTAGACTGATGGTCTTGTCTTTCCAAATGAGCTTCAAACTTCTCATGGCAGCAGTTGTTTGTGCGATCCTCGAGAGGACTTCCTGTGATGGTTATGCAAAGCAGTGTTGAATTTTCACAGCCAACGCTCTTTAGCTTACTAATCACTATTCAATGGGGGATATTAATTTATGAATACAATTTAGCACTCTGGCATGCTGCAATAGTTTTGTTTTATGATTCAGACACCAACAGCACAAACTTGAATATCATAAAAAGGCCTCATGTTTGTATGAATTTTAAAAAAGTAAAAAAATAAGTAGAATTCGAACTGTTTTCTTTCACCATTTCCATGTAAATTGTAAGCTCTATATCACAATGTTGACGAACAACAAATGTGCACACAGTAATTTTGTTGACAAATATGTTCGGGATTCATCAGAAACACGCCGATACAGTCGAGCAATATCGTCTGTATTTACATGGTGCTATGTGGTCTGTTTACCTCCCTTGACCTGCTCCGCCACGCAGCCGCTTGACGGCGCTGCTCTTAAAACGTCTTCACTTTTTACATAGGGAAAGCCTCGGATGATTCTTCTTTGTAATATACCCATATTCCTTGATATTATTTAACGCCCAAACTCATTCATTGATTGACCTGTTTGTATGTGCGTTTACTGTACACCTACACTGTTGATTAGAGTAACCATACTCTTTAACGAGCGGCTGTTGCGACACGGACGGAGCAGACATACCGTACGAAGAATCTGTACATGAAGTCAAATCCTGTGAGAGAAAAATCTCTACCGCTCTTACCATCTATAGAATCGAACTCGAGTTCTGGTTCAGGCGAACATACAGTACTACTGATTGAACCCCTTTGCATATAGCACACGCTCGAGCTTTTTTCCAGCACATAAGGGTTAGTTAGTTTACATATAGTTAATACTTGTTTAAATGGTCCAAGTATAAAATTAAGAAGGGGATAGCTTGGCTTGGGTAGATCTCCGTCCCCGAACACAGAGCGTATAGGGGACTAAAGGAGCTAGTAACGTAATGTAACTGTAGATTATAGTCTCACGACACCGAAGTGCATAGGCGACTACTGGTCACATTATTCTGACACCAGCGAACCAGTTGGTGGTAAGGGGAAAATAATATGGTCTCACGTTGGAAAATCAGGGATTCGAACCATGTACCTTTCGGTTACTAGTAAGCCGCTCTACCAACTGAGCTACCCCAGCCCCACTTGAAGAGCTAGATTCAATGGAGCTGTTCGGTATGACACGCGTTGTCTGTGACGCTTTGTCAGTCGATGTGTGTTTGGGAAACAAGTCCGCGTTCAGGCAAAATAATTGATTCACCTGTTTTGTAAAATAGCAAGTAAAGAAGGCAAGCTAGACCGATGGTTTGCGCATACAGACATTCTAAGATGCACACTACGTTCTCTTTCAGAAAACAATCAATGGACACATTAAATAACTGTGGTTGTTCAGTATGCCACAATGCGATCTGCACGCTAGTACATGATCGCACGTGCCAGATGCTCACGTTGAAACAAAGAGGAAAATGGATCAATACAATTCAAAACTTTTTTTGGCTGTTGTGTTCCATCTGCAGCATTAGTCTTGGCAGCACAAGACAAGTCGCTTACTGCTTCTGTTTCTATGCACGTGCATCTAAGCTATTTATCAGAAGATGCAGTGTTTTTCTAGACGCGATACAAATTTTGACAGCTCAGTAAGGAATACAGTACCTATTGCATGTGAGACCCAACGTGTGTGTGTGTATGTGTGTGTAATACGCTATAGTCAAAGGGGTCGGAGCTAAAGAAAGCTTACTGGATATAGTTAAAACTTTTTATGTTGTAGAATTGTGTCGAAGCAATATTATGGTCATTTGATTGTGTTCTCTACTCCTCTGTGTAGCTTCATGGACTTCAACATTGCGTGACTAGGCAATGATTAAATTGTATTGATTTTGTGCCTAACGAAGTGCTCGGGTGACAAGAACATCGACTAGCACTATATGGATTCAAAAGATTGCATTAAAGTAAAGTAACTGCACCTGACCAAGTTACACCGTTTATTCAGGATTGTGCATGCAATTTTACATTGTTTATTCAGGATTGTGGATGTAACTGCGACAATTAGACACAATGTGTGCTCTATTGAATGTAAAGACAAACAACTTGTTTCAAAACATACCTGTACTAGTTAAGCTGGTTAAAAAAGAAGTGAGATTATTGAAACATCAAAAGTATGTGTAGAACAAATGCATGGATTATAGAAGTCGTTTCAGGATAGGATAGGACCCGATGAAACAGAACTAGAGTCACAAGGTCTACAATAATAATCGGTCGAAGGATAACATTTCCTTTCAATATTGGATTACTCCAAAAGATGATTATTCCTCGTCAATTAAAATATGCAGTGTTAAATTGTTTCTGAAAGCGGATGTGATGTGTGTATAGTGTATATTACAAGAAATATTATGTGAATGTGCTACTGAGATTGTATATAGTGTTCTGTATCTGAATCTAACAATGGGATGCTCAGCCAGTAGTGGCTGCCATGGTCCAGGGCAGTCAGAAGTGCCTACAGACGTCGCGACACCTGGCATCGCGCTCTACAGTCCTGGCAGACTTTGGACAGATTTTATAGAAGTTCAGGCTGCCATCCTTGTGCCTGGGCGAGGTCTGTCTGAAGGAGGGCAAAGGGGAAGCAGGATAACAGAAAAAGGAGGAAGAGGAGGTGGTGGTGGCTACAGAGAGGGCGCCATAGTGTTGGGGTCAAGATCAGGTACGACTACCCACGCTCGCATAGGCACGACGACGGTCATGACCTTGTCCCAGAACGCACCGGCGTCATCTCTGCCTGTTGTGGATTGATGAGTGAACTCGTACATTTTATCAACAAGTGGAGGGAATGGGGGAAAGTTGAAAGAGTACAAACTGATGGTCGTGAAGATGTGGTTAAAAACAACATTTAAACACTTTTGACATACGGCATAGTGGTTATGCAATATCATGCCCTGCATGCCAATTCTTAGATGGGATCATCTGGCACTTGGCCTTGCCAATGGGCAAAGGCTTATTATACAGCAGCGCACAACAATCACCCCAGAGTGCGCAGTTGTGTTTACATACGTGGCTCTATTTAGGACTATATAAGTTCAAAGAGCAAATGAGAGGAACTGGGCATGAAAATCACGACACAAGCTTTGAAAAAATGGGAGGTTCAAAATAGATCTCTCGGCCATGAGATGAAGTGTATAATTCTATTTCCTCATGCAAAAGAGATGGTCTTGAAAATAGTGGCATACAGTAGTGAGATTAAAGGCAATATAAAATAATACAATTAGTTAGTTATTCATTGCTTATAGGGTCCAACGGACTGCAAAGACCTGAATCAGGACCACAACTTGGTTGAAAGAGGACTCACCTCTGATCCGTGTAAAAGATTAGATAATTAGTTATTCATTGCTTACGGGGTCCAGCGGACTGCAAAGAGCCGAATCAGGACCACAAAATCAGGACCACAAAATCAGGGCCACAACTTGGTTGAAAGAGGACTCAGCCCTGATCCGTATAAAAGATCTGCTGAAACAACCCTAGTGGTTGAAGGCTCTCCACCAGCGGGTCACTTAAGGGCATCCCACGCAGGGGACACTGAGTCTATATTCTATTTTTTCGAACCCCCGTTTTAAGAAGAAGAAATATATATATATAATTCCATGTAATTTCATCACTTGTAGACGGACCGCTAACCCTAACCCTAACCCGTTTCGAGCGGAATATGTGTAGCACTGCCTTACCCTACCCGTCGAGGCACTGCCTTACCCTACCCGCCGGGTCCCAGATCGTTTTCTGGGAGCCGCCTTGGATCCGGGAACCCAGCTGGGTTCCCAGATCCAAAGCCGGGTACCCAAATGACCGGTTGGAGACTTTGTAAGCCTGGTTTGTGGGTACTTGTATAAAACTATACACACACACACATCATTATAAAATATCAACAAAACACATACATAGTACATGCCTACATTGCTTAAGATATCATAAGGAACCCCAGTGACCTTTTGGGAGAAAGCGTCCAATATTCCCAAACTGACCCAATTAACAGACCCCATACACAAGAGTTTTGGACGAGTTTTCAAGAAAAAAAGGTAGGTGATTGGTCTAGCGAAAAAGAAGATAGTATATTAGATTGATAGAACAGAGTAGGAATGAGAAAGAACAAAGGAGAAAGATAGCGACAGTGGGAATTTAAAGCACTAAATTTCCAGCAAGTTGGGATACTATTGATACAGTTGATATATAGATATAGCCAGTTATGTTATGAAATGTTTAATTTGTATTTCATCAATTAACATTTCACAATATGTTATGAAATGCCATGAAATGTTTCATCTGTATTTCATCAATTAACCTTTCACAAATATAATGTTAACTTGAGGCAGCAGGAAGTTGAGATGAAGGAAAAGTCACCAAAATGTTTATTTACTTGTTTAATTAGTAACGTTGCTTTTAATGAATGTGTAACTGTAAACATTTTGTGTGATGTTTTTATTGTCTGTGGCAAATGTTCTCAATGGACATAAAGTGACTTAATACTAATACAATAATACAAGATGCTATCACTCACTTTTTCATCAGAAGGCCAACGAGAAATCAAATTTTTATTTTTGAAATTTAGATTGACTGCGTCCAATTACATTACATTACATCATTATTGCTTTAGGTCCAGCGGACTCTTCCGAGCCAAATCAGGACCGGACAACCCCTGACCCGCATAAAAGATCTGCTGAAACAACCCTAGAGGTAACACTGAAAGCTCTCCACCAGCCAGTCACTTTACAATAAAGACATCCCACGCAGGGGACGCTGAGACTGTACTCTAAAATGAGAAAGACAGCGACAGTGGGAATTTAAAGCACTAAATTTCCAGAAAGTGGGGATACTATTTATACTGAAACCCCCAGCAACCCAACGGGGGTGACTGCGTCCAATACCATTACTGACTTCTTATTCATAAGGCTAGACTGCCCAAATAAATTTTGCATTTTTTTCATTTTAAATACAAGTCGAATAAAGCTTATCTGTTAATGTTCAATAACTAATTACAGCAATTAAATATTGTGTTCAAACTGCAATGCTATTATTATTATGTGGTTTGTGCATATGGCCATCTTCAATGCTCTCATGTATTTGCTCAACCAAACGTTACATAAAAAAAACTGTATATTCTTTTTAAAAAATCTTTTTTAAATTTTATTTTTGTTTTTGTTTGACTAGGCCTATTTGTTCAATATGCTTTTTAAAAGT
Organism: Oncomelania hupensis; assembly: GCA_036898135.1. Lineage (NCBI taxonomy): Eukaryota > Metazoa > Mollusca > Gastropoda > Littorinimorpha > Pomatiopsidae > Oncomelania > Oncomelania hupensis. The sequence goes on from CM072512.1 coordinate 46,112,870, forward strand.
TGAAAACTTAACATTTTGGGTTGTAATGTGGTAAAACAGCCCTGAAAATAAAAAAAAGGTCCCACTAGCCTTTGGCTAGTAACTTAAAAATTTTACTAGCCAAACTAAAAATTTTACTAGCGAAACTAAAAAAAAGTTCATTTTAGCGCACTCGCATCTGGCGACTTAAGTTTTTTTTTTAGTCGCCAATTTTTTTTTTTCACTAGCCATGGCGACTAAATTAGTCGCCATGTAAAAATATTGTCATATAATTATTTTGTTGTCCTACCCTATTAAACCTGTACTCAAATTGTGAGAAAATAGTATTACTGTGGCTCAGCCACAGGGCCAAAAACGTTTACATTTCAGTATTGTAATTGTAGCATAATTTCTTTGTTGTAAAAATGTTGTGATTTTCAACCTCAGAATAATCTGTGAGAAATACCTACAGCACCAACAACATCTATATCATGTGTTCATAGACTTCAAGAAGGCGTTTGACCGAGTCTGGCATGCAGCTCTATGGGCAACCATGAAAGTGTACAACATCAGCCCTAAAATTATAGAAGTCATCAAAAGCCTGTATGACAAGGCTACCAGTGCAGTCCTCCATAACAGCGTCATCGGGAACTGGTTCAGAACAACAATCGGTGTGCGTCAAGGATGCCTACTCTCTCCAACACTCTTCAACATCTTCCTAGAGCGCATCATGTCAGATGCTCTTGCAGATCACGAAGGCACAGTCAGCATAGGGGGCAGAGCAATCTCCAATCTTCGTTTTGCGGATGATATTGATGGATTGGCTGGAGAGGAACAAGAACTTGAACAGCTTGTACAGAGGCTTGACACCACCTCCAGAGCTTATGGAATGGAAATAAGTGCAGAGAAGACCAAAATGATGACCAACAACACCAATGGCATCAACACGGACATCAAAGTACAAGGCCAATCCCTCAACACAGTGCACAGCTTCAAATATTTAGGAGCCATTGTGTCAGACAATGGGTCTCGACAGGAAGTCCTCTCCAGGATCGCACAAACAACTGCTGCCCTGACAAGGTTGAAGCCCATTTGGAAAGACAGAACCATCAGTCTACATTCCAAAGTAAGACTGCTGCGCTCTCTGGTCATCTCCATCTTCCTATATGCTTGCGAAGCATGGACCCTCACAGCAGATCTCCAACGAAGAATACAAAGCATGGAGATGAGGTGCTACAGAAAACTTTTGTGCATTTCCTATACCCAACACATCACCAACGATGAAGTCCGACAGACCATCACACAAGCCATTGGACAACACTATGACCTGCTCACAGTGGTGAAGAAACGGAAACTCCGATGGTATGGCCACGTCACCAGATCATCAGGCCTTGCAAAGACCATTCTGCAAGGCACAGTGCAAGGAGGTAGAAGAAGGAGGAGACCGAAAAAGAGGTGGGAGGACAACATTCGAGAATGGACTGGTTTGACACTGAGCGAAGCCATGAGGGCTGCTGAGGACAGAGAAAGATGGAGTATGCTGGTTAAACGATCATCTGTGGTGCCCCTACGACCTTCGGGTTATGGGACAGGATAGGATAGGATAGGATAGGAAAAATGTTGTACATGTTCTATGAAAAATTGTAAATAACACACGAGCAGAATTGTTTTATGTAACCCTGTGGGTTTTCGGTCATCGAAATGTGGAATATATAATCTATAAAGTATAATATACCAAGATGATTTGTGTTAGAACAGATTTGAGTGTATTTTGATGCTTTGAGTGTGTGTGTGTGTGTGTGTGTTTGTGTACATATATTGATTGTGTGAGTGCATGTGCATACATAGTTAATAATTGTTTATAGGGTCCAGGAGACTCCAAAGAGCCGAATCAGGACCACAACTTGGATGAAAGAGAACTCACCCCTGATCCAATTAAAATCTGCCGAAACAACCCTAATGATAACACTGAAGGCACTCCACCAGTCAGTCACTTTACAATAAAGGCCTCCCATGCAAGGGATGCTGAGGCTTTACTCTTAAGTTATCAAATCCCGTTTACAAAAATAAAATAGAACATAAACATCATTATAAAATACTAACAAAACACATACATATAAAATGCCTACATTGCTAAATAATAATACCACAGAAAGCCCGGGTGACCATTTGGCAGAAAGCGTCCAATATCCCCAAGCTGATCCAATAGACCCCATACACATATGAGGAGTTTTGGCAGAGTTCTGAAAAAAAGTTGCAAGTGACTGGTCTAGCGAAGAAGATAATAGATTGATAGAACAGGGTAGGAACGAGAAAGAACAAATGAGAATGACAGAAACAGTAGTAATTTAAAGCACTAGATTTCCAGAAAGTGGGGATACTATTTATACAGACACCCCCGGCACCCCCAACGAGGGGATATGTGCATACATGAAAGAGATTTTAGTGTGTTAGTGAACTGCATGTAAAAACCATGAATATGCCTAGCGTTGTGCATACTACTTAAAAACAATTGAACAATTTTACTTAAAATCATTTGGTGTAACTCAAACTTTATTACATTACATTACATCATTATTGCTTTAGGTCCACCGGACTCCTCCAAGCCAAATCAGGACCGGACAACCCCCGATCCGCATAAAAGATCTGCTGAAACAACCCTAGTGGTAAAACCGAAAGCTCTCCACCAGCCAGGCACTTTACATTAAAGACATCCCACGCAGGGGACGGCTGAGGCTTCACCCCAACTTATCGAACCCCCATTTACAAAAACAAAATAGAATACAAACATCATTATAAATTATCAACAAAACACATACATATAAAATGCCTACATTGCTTAATAATAACATCATAGGAAGCCCTAGTGACCACCTGGCAGAAAGCGTCCAATATTCCCAAGCTGATCCAACAGACCTCATACACAAATAAGGAGTCTTATCCCGGAAGAGTTTTCAAGAAAAAAGGTAGGAGACTGGGCCAGCGAAGAAGACGATAGTATAGCAGATTGATAGAACAGAGCAGGAATGAGAAAGAGCAAATGAGAAAGACAGCGACAGTGGGAATTTAAAGCACTAAATTTCCAGAAAGTGGGGATACTATTTATACTGAAACCCCCGGCACCCCAACAGGGGTACAAACTTTATTGGAAAGCTTTTGTTTCTAGTAAAATACAAAACAACATACGTCTGCAGATTTATCAGAGCAATCAATCAGTGTTGTACAATACAATACAAATAAATATTCACAGTATGTTATCTGACTTGCAGCCAAATAATACTCCTTCCTATCTCAATATTATATAAAGAGACAAGGATGCTGGTAAAACACTAGAGCTCTAGTGTATTTTCAAACTGTTATCCTGTAAAATGTGACTACAAGCTGACTGACAAGAACTTGGACAGGTTTCCACAAAAGGCCCCACTTAGAAGGCTTTGTTTACTTTTTACGAAAACGAGTTTACCTTAAAACTTTGCATTGTTATCACATTACACGACGATAGAGTAAGCTTTCATTGCTCAAACCAATTGCTAAAATTAAAAATTTTCAATTTCGGTTTTCACAGGTTGTGAATTCTCCTGATTAACGGTACATCGAATACCATAGGTGTGTGACCTTTGAACTTATTTGTGAGTGGACAACAAAGCTGAAAAGTGTGTCTGGGGTAGAGTCTGTTTTGTCAACCTGAAACCAAAAACCTTATAAGCAATTTTTTTTAACAAACAAGTTCCATCTCTTGTGGGCTTTAGTAGCTGCTATTTTTAAGCCCAGAATGTTGGCTTGCTAGCCAACAGCTGTTGCTATTACTAGGCACACACACTACGAAATGGACTCATTTTTTAAAAAAAAGACTTGTGGTAAGCTTATTTCTTTCAGTGGGGCAACACTCACTGTGAATGTTAAAAGGATCTGTTGAGAAGGGGTGGTCAAAAGTGAGTTCCTATAACATCTAATACACCCTCTGTTCTATCAATCTGCTATACTATCTTCTTCTTCGCTAGACCAGTCACCTACCTTTTTTCTTGAAAACTCTTCCGGGACAAGACTCCTTGTTTGTGTATGAGGTCTGTTGGATCAGCTTGGGAATATTGGACACTTTCTGCCAGTTGGTCACTAGGGCTTCCTATGATGTTATTATTTAGCAATGTAGGCATTTTATATGTATATGTTTTGTTGATAATTTATAATGATGTTTGTATTCTATTTTGTTTTTGTAAACAGGGGTTCGATAAATTAGAGTGCAGCCTCAGCGTCCCTTGCGTGGGATGTCTTTATTGTAAAGTGACTGGCTGGTGGAGGGCATTCAGTTTTCCCACTACGGTTGTTTCAGCAGATCTTTTATGCGGATTGGGGGTTGTCCGGTCCTGATTTGGCTCAGAAGAGTCCGCTGGACCTAAAGCAACAATTATGTAATGTAATGCTCCGAAAAAAAGGCTGCTGTTTTTACACTGCTTCTGCTTTCAGATGTTAAATGGCGGAGGAGTTTATGGTTCCGATTGAGATTTTCAACATAAGTTTTGCATTATGTCCAAGTTTCAAGCGTCTCCTATGGGCATGGTAAAGATTAAAAATCACTTTTCTGGTGTATTCTTATGAATGTGCATGAACAGCTCTTGGTTTAGATCACAGGCTTTGAAGTCTCTTCTTTCATCTTTGTAAACGCATAGGCCTCCTATGTATAGAGTGTAATTGAGGCCTATGAAAGACAAGACTTCACAGCCTGTGGTTTAGATGAGCCCTATACTACTAGGATCGTAAGCCTAAACGGGTTAGTTCGTTGGCTATCGTTGGCAATGACCATAAGTTGGGGCTATATAGAAGCTCTCTAATTTGTGGTGAAGTTGTTTTTTAAAGATAAGAAAAAATTTCCAATGTTCTATCCTAAACTTTAACTAAACTTTCTTTGGGAAAAGTGTTTTAGCTCCTGATGAACCAAATCTAAAGACTCGTGCGTTTTCGAGGAAAACAACCTCCACAAATTAGAGAGTTATAAATGGCATTTATCTCCCCTGGATAAGGACGAACAAAATTTCGTCTGCCACTAAAGCCGCTGCCACTTCAGAACCGTAGGCACGAAGAAAAGTTCGTAAGGATTTTCCGATTGCATAACCAGAAATGAAAGGGATCACTACGAACCAAGTTTCGCTGGTTGATCTAAGTTCTCTAAAGGTGTTTATTGCTTCTGATGGCAACTCTTCAAACCCAGATGTGCAAAATGTAAAGCTTCAAAACAATTTCATTGGTGTGAACAGTTATAAAAACTGAACATGATAAGGTAAACAAGAGACCAAACATCACATGTTCCCACAGAAATACACCCCTGTATGCATGTTTTAAATACATTTTCAAATAATTTCAAAGACAATATTATACCAATCTTGGTCTTTTAGTCTTTACATTTATTAACTCCAAACATTGAGCTACATTGTGAAGTTGAGAGAATCAACAACAAAGAAATATCACACCCCAGTATTGCATAGATTGTAACTTGTTCACAGAAGTGTCTTAAAAAAAAACAACCCCAAAAAACCCCCATATCCTAACATTAATAAATAAGGGGATCTGTTTGGTAGAGGACACTTACACAAACTATAAAACTGCAAAATTCAGCTGCCTGCTATAAAATCATTTCACTGTTCTTACAAGCACTGAGAACCTAAAAGTACCGTAACTAACAACATCAGCAAACAAATTTATATAAAATGAAATTGCTAACAATGCACTTTTCATTCCAATTTATTTACACGTTTGGAATACTGTCTTAACAACAAACAAATATGTTTTGCAACGTAATGATTAGAATCGTTCTGTAACACCCAACTAGTATAATGGACTACCAATGCAATAATAATTAATCACCATTTATTGCAAACAAATTCTGTCCCTGTTAAAAGGCATCATAATGTCCACCTGAGGGTTACTATGTGTCAATTTAATTCTCTAACATCTTGCAATTATGCTGTAGAACAAACTAGGAAAAGTATGGAAATGCAACACACAATATTCTCAATACAAGACTGACCAGTGGAATCGGAACCAAACAAAGATGGCGTAATAATCATGCATCAGCACATACACAATTTAAAAAGCTGATGTAGCTTTTGCTTTAAGACTATTTGGAATATTTGGTATCCAACCCACAAACTTGAAACATACATTTATATTTTTCCTCTGAAACAACAATCACGCATTTGACTTCAATCCATCTGACAAAATCAGCAATATTATTACTCACACAAAATATCTGTGAACATAACTTCATATTCAATATTATTTCAAATTGTCATTCTGTACAAAAAACATTTCTTGAACTAAAGCTCACACACATTTCCAGTCAAAATATGTATACATAATCTACATTCTCCTTCCTTACTGTTCAACCCAACGCTACAACTGCACCACTCGCACTCAATCTCATGCAAGCACACTTTTACATGTGTGCAAGCTCTCATGCAAGCACACTTTTACATGTGTGCAAGCTCATATATATATATATATATATATATATATATATATATATATATATATATATATATATATATATATATATATATATATATATATATATATATATATATATACACACACACGCACCAACACACTGTAAACTGTTCAACACTAACAAATCAAACTCAATTGAAGGCTGTTCCTAAACACAGACGTAATATGTGTGTCAAGCTTAAACACCTGTTTGTGTGAATTTACAGCAATGTGATTGTGCTTCTTGTGTGGAAATATGTAGGTGCTTCATAAATGTTCACTCATTCAATCATTTGTATGCATAAACAAACTACATTCATCCTATGTTGTTGTTCCCGTCATGCACATTGCTCGTCAAAGCACACTTGGGGCCTACAGTCTTTAGTGTGCATGATACAAATGGGACCAATACAGAGATGGTCTTTGTGACCCATCGCTACACCCACATAAATTATTGTCATCAAACTGTATTGTAAAGTCTGGATTATGCATGCCATTATCAGGAATAGTTGTAAAACAAATCTTCGCGACTAATTATTTCTATCCTGAAGCAAATGCTGTCAATATCAAATATGTTTGTATTATTAAAAAGTTACTTTCATTCACTCAGCTTTCAGCCTTTTACTGGTATGACACCAACATCATCTGATTCCATCCATACTTGTAAGGAAGGTCAAGGAGAACATTATGTATTTTGTGTAATGTAATATATGGAACTTAATTAACATTAAGTTATTTGTTTTGTGGGCCTGTGGATGTATTCGCGCTATTTTTTGGTCACATGTTTATAACATCCAATAAAATGTAAGTACGGAAGTGTATTCTGGGAAGATTGTTTTGAAAGGTCACTCTTGTTGTGGCTATGTGTTGAGTCACGCCTCTGTGTGGACATAAGTGGCTAATGTTTGTCAATACACTAGTGTAGTATGTGGGCAGTAGACTCACGCTAAGTGGAAAGTTTTGACTAGGTGAGAGAACGCCTGGATTATATACTAACTGTGTTGAAGCTGCGTGGGACGCAGCGAAGAGGAGAGACCCGGGCTGAGACGTGGAGCCTATGTGGGAGAGAACGAGCCCTGTCTTCGTAAGATGAGGTGGATGGTGTCCCGGTGTCGTTGACTATGCCACTACAGTAAAGAGGCCTGCGCATGGTGATTGTGCCACTACAGTGAAGAGGCCTGCGCATGGTGATTGTGCCACTACAGTGATGAGAGGCCTACGGATGGTGACTGTGCCACTACAGTGAAGAGGCCTGCGCATGGTGATTGTGCCACTACAGTCAGGAGTTAATGGATTTGCAGAAATCAGATTCCAGTCTTACTTCATGTTACGACTTGGCTCAGTCACAAGAGAGGAAAGCAGTTGGGTTGGCTACTTATTTTTTCTTTCAGGATTCGGGTGTGTTGTACCGTTCGTATGAGAAACCCAGGCAGTCCACATTGACTTGGTTGGTCCGTTGTCTCCCCCGTCGGATGAAGGTATATCCTCACACTGGTGGATCTTGCTACTCGGTTTCCTGAGGCCGTGCCTCTCAAAACAATTTCTTCAGTTGAGGTTGCTGAGGCTTTAATGACGATTTTCTCAAGACTTGGTTTTCCGAGAGAGATCTTGTCTGATCAGGGAACTCAGTTTATGTCGGATCTCATACAACAGTTCTATGCATTGTGTGGTACTAGGGCAATTAGGACTACACCATATCATCCTCAGGCCAACGGCATTGTAGAACGATTTCACAGGACATTGAAGGCAATGCTAGGTAAGATGGTTCAAACTCGTCCCAAGGCATGGCACAGATATCTACCTGCTCTACTCTTTGCCTGTAGGAAGTTGCCGTCTGAGAGTACAGGCTATAGTCCGTTTGAGTTGATGTTTGGTAGACAACCTCGTGGTCCCATTGCACTTCTTGCAGATTCTTGGACTCAGGATCATTCTTCTTCTGATGCAGATGCACAGCATTTGTATGCGTATGTGTTTGAACTCAAGAACATCATTGCTGACACATGTGAACTTGCCAAGCAAAACTCAGCACATTCTTCAGCAAGGAATAAAGCGTATTTTGATAGGTCAAGCAAGCAACACACATTTGCAGTGAATGATGAAGTTTTGATCTTGTTACCTTCTGAGTCTAACAAGCTTCTCATGCAGTGGTTAGGTCCATTCAAAGTAGTAGAGTGCATGCATCCGGACTACAAGATAGTTGTCAAGGGCAAACCAAAACTTTTTCATGCAAACATGCTCAAGCGATACTATTGTCGTCCGCTAGCCGTGTTGGCAGTTGAAGAGTTGCATACGACTCATGTGGAGGGTGCTGCTGTTGTTTGGGATGATTTGATTTCAGATGGATATTTTGATGTCAAGGAAGATTGTCATCCCCTGTGGTCGGATGTCCAGTCCGACACATTCGAAGTTGCCTGTTTTGAACTCTATGGAATATAGGGTGGAAACATCTCGTTGTGCTTTGGCATCAGTTGGAGTTGTTCTGGATGATGATGATGCTGTGTCGCTTCCGACCTTGCCGTTGTCTTCATCGATGACAGATGAAGATATTGAGTCCATTGAGTTTGATGAGAGGTTATCTGCATCTGATCGTCGGCGTCTGTACATGGTCTTTGCTGATTTTGCTGAAATATTAACAGCAAGACCAGGGTCTTTTTTTGATTTGCCTTTTGGGTCTAGACAGGTTGTGGAAAGGGAGATTCAGACAATGGATCTAGGTGTGATTGAGAGGTCCAAGTCAGCTTACTCATCACCGGTGGTTTTGGTTCAGAAGAAGGATCATTCCTGTCGTTTTTGTATTGATTACAGGGCTCTGAACAAGATTACCTATTTCGATGCGGAACCCATTCCGGATATTGCTGAGCTGTATACAAGGTTGGCTCACAGCGAATTTGGCCAAAGCAGGGTTCGTACGCTCCTTGAACCTTCTTCAATCTCCTTGAATTTTCAATGTCTTGTTCAAGGGCCCTTGAATCTCCTTGAAAAATGCCAAATTGCCTCACCTCCTTGAAAACTCCTTGAAATTTGCACCAGTGTATCTATCCATTGTTTGACCTAGAGATTTTAATGTCAGGTTTTCAACAACAACAAAAAATTGAAAAATAAAAATTTATAAAACAAAAATTATAATATTATTTGTCTTGTGAACTGTCCGACGATCTGAACTTTTGTCGTCTGCTAATGGTAAGGGAAGTAACCTCCACTGGAAATTGTTCACTCCCTTGTTCACTCACGCACGCGCAGTCAGTTGTCGGTTTCCGTACAGCCTTCATTTTTCCGCGCGTGTTTGCATACTGAATCGGTAAAAATGCCTGGAGGCAATTGTGTGTTTAATCCTGTGTGGTTGACGAACTCTCAATACGCAGGGTGGCTACTTGAAAAGAAAGGGAACAAGTATGCGTGTTTCTGCCATGTGTGCCAAAAAATTATCGATGTAAAAGTGATGAGAGAGTCCGCGATTGTAAGCCACAGCAAAGGCAAGAAACACAAAGAACTTGTGAAAGCCAGTGAACCAGCTGTCCCTTTGACCCAGTTTTTGTCAACATTGAAAGAGAGCTCCTCTGCTCAAGCCAATCCAGTCATTTCAGTGAATCATAGCTCTGTTTCAGTGGCAACTGTGTCCGGCTTTTGTACCAAGTCTGAAGTTTTGAAGGCCGAGATCATTCATTCACTGAAAGTGGTAAATAATCACCAAAGTTTCAAGAGCTGTGAAAACAACGCATATGCACTTATGTTCCCAGACAGTAACATTGCAAAATCCTTCCAATGTGGTGAATCAAAGACAAAGTACTTGACTGTGTTTGGCATTGCTCCTTACTTTATGGATCAACTCAAGAAACAGGTGAAGGACCAAGATGCCTATGTTCTTTTATTTGACTAGAGTCTAAACAAAGAACTTAAACTAAAGCAGCTCGATATCCACGTCAGATACTGGAATGGTGATGAAGTTTCAACAGAGTACCTGACCTCAACGTTTCTGGGCCATGCTTAAGCCTCCGTCATTTTTGACTCCTTGTTACCAACCATCACTGATCTGGGCTTACTGCTTCAAATTTCAATGGATGGACCCAATGTGAATTGGAAGGTAACTATAGTCAATAACTAGTTACTGAAGTGCAAAACAATTCAAGATTTTCAAAATGTGTTGAAACTCTATTGTGTGCACTCTGTGTTTTTGTGTGTGTCCTATGATGTGTAGTGGTGGTGGTTGGTTGGTTAGTTTAGTAATTAATTGCGTGCATGTCTACCCTTAATTCATTATGATTTGTTAGTTGACTCAATTGAATTTTAACCACTGTATTATTGTCCCCTGGTTATAACATATTTTTTCGAGTATATTGTTTGTAATAAACATTTGTTGAATAGTGTTATGCTGAAGCTCACATTGGTTTTACTTTTAGATGGGAAACTATGTCCAATGTCACCTCTTATGGATGTAACTCTGGTTGTGTGTTTGTCTGTTTACTAATTAAATAATTGTCTCTCACAGGTGTTCAATGATCTCCAAGCTAATGTTGAGAAACAGACCAGCATGAAAATGCTCCAGACAGGGAGTTGTGGACTTCACATTCTACATAACTCTTTTCGAGCAGGATGTGCTGCTGCGAAGTGGGACATCGAGGACATCCTGTCGAAGTTGTACACTTTGTTTCTGGACTGTCCTGCCCGCCGCGAGGACTTAATTGCTATCAATGGAAGCAGCATCTTCCCTCTGAAGTTCTGCAGTCACAGGTATTTCCTTATTCCAGTGTGATGATCAAATTTAGTATATAAGGCTTTGGTATTAAATATTGATTTTTTTTTTTTTTTACAATTAATTGATACAATTTTGTGTCTTGCTCCTAATTTAAGTATACAACATTTATGACATGAAATTTTTTCCATATTGATCCATGATAATTTTATATAAAATTTTGATTTTCTCAGAGCATGGAATTACCCCTGTTACAAAAAGAGGAAATACCATCCCCTCTAGAGGGGTCCGGGGGCATGCTCCCCCGAAAAATTTTTAAAATATGTATATTAAATTCTGTGCAATCTGGTGCATTTTAGAGAGAAACTTAGCAGTTTAACCCCATAAAAATGTTGCCCTTTTTTTTCTTAATTTTTTTTATTATTTATTAACGTTTTCTTCAATAAGATCTGATTATACAGGTGAAAACAAGGATTTTTCTTTCTCTGGTCACCGAATTATAAAAAAGGTTGTATAGAGTTCAAAATAATTTGATTACACTTGACTGGAAATACATTTTAATGAATTTATTCATAAATAAAATAAAGAGCATTTTAACAATATATCTGTATACACAGTTTATGTGTGTGAATTCCAGTTTATTTGAAAATTGAGCAATGAACTCTGCTTCTTTTTTGTGGGGACTGGTGACTGGCTGGCAGCATGAGCACAATCTGCTTCCACGAAAGATGATTGGATCTGGCTGGTTGATGGTTCAAGCTCTAGATTTGTTGATTCTACAGGGGCAAAGCAGGAAGATGACACTGCAAGAGATTTCTGATGCTTTTGGCTTGCTCTCTCATTTGCAGACTCAATAGTTTCTGTTGCCTTTCTTTTGGATGGTAGTTTTTTTAAAGTAATAAGTGTAACGTTGAGTTCTTCTGCTTTCTTGCTCTTTGTCTCCTGGTTTTTCTCCTTTCTCTCCTCATTTACTCTCCAGGCTGCATTGCTGTAGCTTTCTAATGTGAAATGAAAGCAGTTCTTCTCCGACTTTTACTTCTAACCAAGCCCACCTCCACCCATTTCTAGCAGTGTCATCCACGAAAACCTCACCACGATTCACAATTCGCCTCTCCGCCATCTTTGACAACTAAAGCTACCCAGCTACACCAGTGTGAATCTCGCTTTTTGAGATCGGCAACCCGTTTAGAGATTCACTGGATCAGAACAAGAAAAAAATCGGTTAGCTGTCACACCTCCATACAGATTTTTTTTCCCGCGGAAACTTAAAAGATTTCCGTGAAAAGCAAGGCCCTGTACCACGGAAAATCGCGGAAACGCTGAGAATTCCATGCTCTATTTTCTCTCAGCCAGCTACTAAAATTTGAGAATGAACTGTTGTTGGTGTGTTTGTTTGTTGTTGTTTTTTTATTGCTGAATCAGGTGTTGTTCTCAAATATACAATAACCTGTATTGACACTATATAATTGATTTGCAGGTGGTTGGAAAACATCAAACCAGCTGAGAGAGCAGTTGAAGTCATCCCAAATATGGTCGCTTACTGCACTGCAGCCAAATCCCGGAAGGTAACAGAACCGACAAACAAATCATTCCAAGTGGTGCAAAAGGCAGTCCAGGATCCCATCCTGATTTGAAAGCTGAAATTCTTCATCAAGGTTGAAAAAGAGGTAATTCTCTCTCTCTCTCTCTCTCTCTCTCTCTCTCTCTCTCTCTCTCTCTCTCTCTCTCTCTCTCTCTCTCTCTCTCTCTCTCTCTCTCTCTCTCTCCCTCTCTCTCTCTCTCTGTTTTGTTTTTTATTTGTTCCTTGTCTTGGGGGGGTCACGTGACAACATGGCGGCGTGTGGGCTAGTATTTGAAAGTTGGTGCAGAACTTTGTAAGATTACACTGTATTCAGGGTCATTGGATACAATATTCTGTGGTCAGAAGTACTGTGAATGGTGTAACTCTCATAAAACAACCAAAATGATATCGGTGGACTTGTGGCGTGCCAGAATTGGATTGTTTAGAGGTGGAACTGTGCGCAGTATTATGTCAGACATGTCGGACATGGCGAGCGAGATATCAGGGCCATTAGGGACAGGCGACATTTTACTGTTCTACACAAGCCTCTTGTTTCTAGCTGCAATAGGTTTCTGTCTTGGAAACACAATACTAACCTCAGTGAAAATACCCCTCTGCCACCTTGATGTTTGCTGTAGCAGTGGAACGTTGGCAGTAAACGAAACCGTCTTCGATATGACAGTGAGCGACGACGTCATGATGCGGCAGTCACCTGTGTTGTGCATTCTTAGGGGATCCCTAATGGCAGTGAACCGGGTAGCCGGGTGTACACTACAGTATCTTGTGTACAACTGTATGGCGTGTGGCATGAAGCTTTTGTTATCCGGTGATGTGGAAGAAAATCCTGGTCCTCCCAAAGTTGACGATTTTCAGTGGAAACAGAACTTAGATCAGAAGCTTGACAAACTTTTCAGTGCTATAGAAAGCCAAACTGTGGCGATTCAAGCAATGAGAGGGGAAATCAGTGATCTAAGGAAGTCAGTGGCTAGTGACGTTGGTGACTTGAACCAAAAAATTGCAACTTTGACAGACACTGTTGATGGAATGCAGGATGAAATCGATCGCCTGGAGGGATTCTCGAGAAGAAATAACGTGAAGATATTCAGTGTTAATGAGAGCAAAGGAGAGAACTGTGAATTTGTGGTAAGGGACATGTTGTCAACGTATTTTGCAGAGACAGTGTGGGGTGATGATGTAGTGGAGAGGGCACACAGACTCGGCAAGTTTACCCCACATAACAAGAAACCTCGACCAATCATAGCGAAATTCCAGAGATGGGGAGACCTGATGAAAGTGATGGGCAACAAAGCAGCGAGAGACAGTATGTACAATCACGGTTTCACTTTTGCACAGGACTTGACACGGCGGCAGCAGGCGAAGCTGAGAGAGTTGAGGGAGGAGGGTAAGTCCGCTTACTATAAGAAAGGGAGATTACATGTCATGAACCCACGTCCTCCCCGTGAAGAACCACCCTCTGATCATCCCATCACCATCCACTCCGACCCAGCTTACCCCCCTCTTGAGCGACTATCCAACGATGCGGCCAGCGTTGGGGATTCCCCTGTCAGGCAGAACTCTGACGTCACGGCGGCCGGCCGGCAGCCATTCAGCAACGAGAGTGGCAGTGACACAAGGGTATCCCAGGGTGACGTAGTGGGATCTCCCGGCAGTCAGTCGACGTCACAGCCATGCGGTGCGAGGCCTACAACTAGGACCAGCGCTATGAAGTCCACGACCCTGCATAACGCGTGGGGTAACAGTAACAGCAAGTCTCGTTCGAAATCGGGCAGCACCTAGGGGTGTGGCCAAGGCCAAAACATTGTTAATCCAGGGACTACAAATAAACTTTGTTCATTTTTGTCGTGGAACGTGGACGGGTTAGTTAACAAGCTGTCTGATCATGATTTCGTTAACTTTATTACTTCATTTGATGTGATTTGTTTACAAGAAACTTTTACATTTTCAAGCTTTGACCCAACCATTCAATTTAAAAACTTTTTGGTGTTTCATTCACCTGCTGTGAAGCTGTCCAAGATGGGTAGGTGATCAGGAGGCACATTACTACTTATTAAGAAAACTTTGGTGGATTATATTTCTGTTGTTGATACAGGCATTGATAATATGCTCAGTGTTCAGTTGAGTAAACAGTTGTTTGGTTTGGACAAAGACATTGTTTTTGTTGGTCTGTATAACCACCCACCTGGAAGCCCATACTATGATCAGAAAGACTATGATAGTATTTTTACTGAATTAGAGCAATTTGTACTGTCAATATTAGAAAAGGGCGAAAAAGTATATTTCCTTATTGCCGGTGATTTTAATGCCAGAATAGGGAATTGGGGCTTGGAGGTGGATGGTGAAGATGACCAGGTTGACAACTATGCTCCTATGGAGGACAATTTTGCAACTGTTTTCGAAAGAAAATCAGAAGATTGTTTTGTAAATAATTTTGGAAAGAGATTGATTGAGTTATGTACAGTCTTTAAACTTCTACCCTTAAATGGTTTCGTTAAGAGAGGCGTGAACCAATGTTCTACGTTTATATCTGATCAAGGTTCCAGTGTTATAGACTATTTTTTATGTTCCTTTGATTTTGAAATGTTTGTGTACTCCATGGATGTTGTGTGTCGTGTTGAATCACCCCATGCCCCCATTGCTTTGAATGTACGCTGCAATTTGCCGACTGTCAATGTAGAGACACCACTAAAAACAAGTTTCTCTAAAGTGAAATGGGATGGGTCAAAGGAGCAGGAGTTTCGAAATTTTCTGGCATCCAATTATGCAGTAGAGTGTCTGAATGAAGCGATAGTGCAATTAGAGTTCAGTATTGAATCAGCCGTTGACAAATTCACGTGCCTGTTGCGCGAAGCGAGCGAGTGTATGCGTCAGACAGGGAGAGTAGGGGGTGGAGTAAGTAGTTATCGTTGCAAGTGGTATGACCGCGATTGTGAAAACTTGAAAATCGACGCAAGACGATCGCTGGCGCGGTACAGGCGCTCGAAGTACGCTGAAGACAGACTATTGTACAAAGAAAAAAGAAATGTGTATTTGAGCACTTTGAAAGAAAAAAAGAAAACATATAAGGATAAGATGACACAAACACTACTTGAATATAAAAAAGATAGTAAGAAATTTTGGTCTACTGTACATAGTTTGAACAGAAAACCTAAAGAGACTCCCCAAGTTGATATTAATGTTTGGAAAAATCACTTTGAACGCATTCTTGGTGGTGAGACTACTATTAATGGCAATGATTATGTAGGGGTAAATGAAGACGAGACTTGGATGCCGGAGGACGAAATTTGTGTTCCTGATCTAGATGCCCCTATCACCCAGGAGGAAGTGAAGAAAGCAATTAGAAGTCTGAAGTCAGAGAAAGCAACTGGGATAGACGATATACTAGCTGAATCTTTAAAGGCAGCAGAACAGTTTGTAACACCATTTTTAACCAGGCTTTTTAACCAGCTTTATGACAGTGGTCACTTCCCGGAAAGCTGGACTCGTTCTGTTATTATACCTTTACTCAAAAAAGGTGACCCAACTAACCCAGAAAACTACCGGGGCATTTCTTTACTGAGCATTACTAGCAAAGTTTTTACAAAGATCTTAAACACCAGGTTGTATAAGTGGGCAGAAAATGAGGGGAAAATATGTGAAGAACAAGCAGGTTTTAGGAAAAATTACTCCACCACTGACCACATTTTTTCCTTATTTTCTTTAATACAGAAAACGATTAATTCTAAGCAAAAGAGCAAAGTGTATGTCGCTTTTGTCGACTATATGAAGGCTTTTGATTCCGTAAATAGAAACAGCCTCTGGGGAGTACTAAATAAGGTCAAAACATCAACAAAAATGTTACGAATATTACACGGAATGTATGCCTCAGTTCAGTCTTGTGTGAGATGGGGCGCAACCCTGTCAGACTTCTTTGATTGCCCTAGTGGGGTGAAGCAAGGGTGCTTATTATCTCCCCTTGTTTTTTCTCTGCTAATTAGTGAAGTTTCTGAAGAAGTAACAGCAAGAGGTCGACATGGTTTTCAATTTCAACCAGGGCTTAGGGAGATATTTTTGCTGCTTTTTGCAGACGACATTGTGTTACTGTCTTCTACTCCTGTAGGCTTACAGAATCAGTTGAATAACCTTGACACAGCATCAGACAAATTAGGTTTAAAAGTAAACCTTGATAAAACCAAAGTGATGATTTTTAGGAAAGGGGGTAGGTTATCTAAGAAAGAAAAGTGGTTTCTGAAAGGTACTGAACTAGAAATAGTCAACGAATATAAGTATCTAGGTTTTGTGTTGACAAGTAGGCTGTCTGTTATATCAGCTTTGGATCAAGTTGTAAAAAAAGGCAAGGGAAAGGTGGTTGAAATCTTGAGAACCATGTGGAGTCTTGGCAAGATGAACATGTCTTTTTTCCTCAGGTTGTTCGATGCGCAGGTCAAGCCGATGTTGCTGTACTCTTCGGAGGTCTGGGGAGCAACACAGTATAAAGTTGTTGAGTCAGTCCAGCTTTTTGCTCTAAAAAGATTATTGAGTGTGGGTCCCAGGACACCGAATGCGATAGCATACGGCGAAACCGGGCGATATCCTTTGTATATAGACAGCACCCTGAGCGTAATCCGGTACTGGTTTACACTGCGGAAAATGGGCGTGAATAGAATTCCTCGTCAGGTGTATGAAATGTTGTGCACCAGCAGTTTTAGAAATAACGTTCAGCAGAAAAATTGGGTGAATATGGTTAAGTGTACGCTTGACAATTATGGGTTTTCATATGTCTGGTCAGATGGAGTTGGGAATGAAAAAATATTTCTGAAAACTTTGAGGCAGAGAATGATTGATTGTTATCATCAGCAGTGGAATGCAAAATTGAATGGAAGTGAGAGGTTTGAATTCTATCGATCTTTCAAGTCATTACTATGCCCAGAAATGTATTTAGCTAAACTAACGATAAATAAGTTTAGAGTGTTTTTCACCAGATTCCGGTTAGGTCTTACTGATTTGAAAATCCATCATAGATACACTGCAGTTAACCCTTTGTGCATTCATTGTGATGTTATAGAAGATGAATGTCATTTCTTTTTTGATTGCCCACTGTATGTTGATGTAAGAGCAAAATATCTGTTTAAACACATCGTTGGTATGAACCTGAGAGATCGTATAATTGTTTGGAAACGTCTTTTGAGTAATGAAAGTGTCGAGGTTACGAGAGATATTGCAATGTATATTTTCTATGCTTTGAAAGAAAGAGAGAGGGTTATGCCTGTGACTTGAAGAAAGCTGATGTGAAAATTTTGTATAATACTTATTGTTCCACATTTCTGCTCCCGATTTTTATTTGTTCACGTACCCACTTATTGTATGTCTACAGGCCGGAGGCCTAATTCCTTTTGACTGAATAAATTTCTTGTTCTTGTTCTTGTTCCTTGTCTTGGTATCTGTATTAAGTACAGTGACAATGGACATGCACAAAAAATAAATAAATAAATAAAAATAAAATAACTAATTTTTTTTATATATATAAAAATAAAATAATTAAATTTTTAAAAAATAATTATAATAGTAATAAAAAATGTAGCTCAAGGTCATACTAATATCAGGAAATTGATATACCATATTTAAAGTTATATTCAGGGGTGCTAAAATGTAAAAATATCCACTGGCCAGGTAGGCCAGTAACTTTCACTCGCCAAATCAAATTTGCATTCGTCCGGTGGCCAGTGGAGACTGTATTTCGACACCCTTGATATTTACAAAAAATTAAACAACTGTTTGCGTATTCTGTTGTAGGTCGAGCCATATTTGGCTAGATACCAGACTGACAAGCCAATGATGCCGTTCATTGGTGAAGACCTGTACTGTCTACTCAAGGGTCTTCTGGAGAGGATTTTGTCCACTGATGTTATGAAACATGAGGGAGCAACCCTTTCTGGCCTTGTAAACCTTGACCTGCAGAAATCCGAGAAATACCTACCACTGGAGAAAGTCAATGTAGGCTTTGACTGTGCGAAACAGCTGGTGAAAACTGGTCTTGTTTCTGAGAAGCAGAAGAGAGATTTCCGAGCAGAATGTAGGGACTTCTTGAAAGCAATGGTTAAGAAGATTATTGAAAAGTCGCCTGCTGCTTACCCTCTAGTCGGAATGTTGAATTGTTTAGATTCAAGACGGATGATTCAGGAGAGGAAAATCTCAACCAACGTCAAACGTTTCACAGGATTTTTGAACTTTCTGTGTGAAGCAAATCGAATAAAAGAAAATGATGTTGACCAGATTCAGGGGCAGTACAAGCGGTTTTTGGAGGGCGTACAAGAAGATGATTCCTTCAAGAACTTTGACCCTGAAGAAGATGGACGACTGGACCAGCTGTTCAGCACACGCATGAAAGCCAAAAAGGAATATCAAGATCTTTGGGCTGTTGTGAGGCAGCTGTTACTTTTGTCTCATGGGCAAGCAACTGTCGAGAGAGGATTTTCAATTAACAAAGAGACGAGCACTGAAAATCTATCCCAGCTGTCATTGGTTGCTCGCCGAAAAGTGCTGAATGGTATCAGGAAGAGTGGTGGAATTGACAAGGTGGACATTACCAAGGAGCTGCTATTATCATCGTCTTCTGCAAGGAAAAAGTATCATGACTACCTTGATCAGCAAAAGAAAGACCAGGAACAGGCACAAGGAGCAAAGAAGAGGAAGGCACAGGAAGACTCTGTTGCTGACTTAAGAGAGAAAAAAAGAAGAATGGAGAAGGATGCTCAGCACCTGACACAAGAGGCAGACAAGCTTGCTGAAAAAGCAGAAGAGAAGGGTGCGCTCAGACTCTTGACTCAGTCAAATGCGCTGAGGAACAAATCTAAAGAAATAAAGATCCAGCTGGAGAAGATTTCCCATCAGATTGATGAAGAAATAGAAAAACTGAAATAACTGAAAACTCATTCATCTGTATAAAGTGTATTAATATATATTAGCCGGTGGTGGTACATCTTTCTGACTTTTTACAGTTCTCTAACTTGTATCTAAGGACAACATGCTTCACAATTATTATTTAAATGTGTATAGACCCCGTAATCTGCATCATCATCATAACTGCAACTTCATCGACATGCAATATTTATGTGTGTAGATTTCATAATCAGTATCAACATCAGTATCACCATCAGATTCGTGACTGCAAACAATTTATTGATATCACTGGGTAAAAGATTTTATCCTTTATTTTGACTACTTATCAGTAATTATGTGCGTTTACAATTTTTAAAAACTCCTTGAATTTTTGGGAAAACTCCTTGAATTTTTTACAACAATTTGAGTATGAACCATGCCAAAGGCTATTGGCAAATTGTTGTCAACCCCCTGGATAGACATAAAACTGCATTTGCTACTCACATGGGTTTGTTTCAATGGGTGAGAATGCCGTTTGGGTTGGTTTCAGCTCCTGCCGTTTTTGCCAGGATGATATGAACATTAGTGCTTGAAGAAGTTTCTGCAATGAATTTCTTTGATGACATTCTTGCGCACAGCGCAACCTTTGCACAGCATCTTGTGGATGTGAGAGGGATTCTTCAGAGACTGAAGCAGGTTGGTCTCACTGCTAGGCCTTCAAAGATTGCTGCAGGATTTCGAAGTTTGGAGTTTCTTGGTCATGTTGTAGGTCAAGGAATGTTGCGTCCGGAGGGCAAGAAGATTCAGAAGATTTTGGCTTTTCCTACACCTACTACCAAAAAGCAGGTGCGTGCGTTGTTGGGATTATTGGGATTTTACAGGTGTTACATCCCACATTTTTCTGGACTTGTCGCTCCAATTTCAGATTTGACAAGGGATTCCAAAAAAAGAACAGTTGTGTGGTCTGCTGCTTGTGAGGAGGAGGCTTTGTCATCGGTGAAACACTTGTTTTCAACTGCACTGGTTTTGCAATTACCAAGGCTGAATGAGCAGTTTGTACTCCGTACAGATGCCAGTTCCCATGGCATTGGTGCTGTATTGTTGCAAGAGATGGAAGGTGTTCTACGTCCAGTCTGTTTTGCCAGTCGGAAATTACTTCCTCGGGAAGTTCGATACAGCACTATTGAGCGTGAATGTTTGGCAATTGTGTGGGCTGTGACAAAATTTTCAAGATACCTTTGGGGGGTACCTTTCACATTGCAAACCGATCACAGACCGCTTACATACATGCAAACGTGTAGGTTTAAGAAAACACGCATCATGCGTTGGGCACTGTCCTTGCAAGAATACAACTTCAACATTGAACCACTCCCGGGATCTCATAACATTTTTGCAGATTTATTGTCGCGTGCTGATGTGGATCAGTTCGTTCCATGAAATTTATGATGTTGGTGATCTGCTTCTTGGAAAAAGACACCTTGGTCGGTATCTTTTTATTAGAAGAGGGGGGTAATGTAAGGAAGGAGAACATTATGTATTTTGTGTAATGTAATATAAGGAACTTAATTAACATTAAGTTATTTGTTTTGTGGGCCTGTGGATGTATTCGCGCTATTTTTTGGTCACATGTTTATAACATCCAATAAAATGTAAGTACGAAAGTGTATTCTGGGAAGATTGTTTTGAAAGGTCACTCTTGTTGTGGCTATGTGTTGAGTCACGCCTCTGTGTGGACATAAGTGGCTAATGTTTGTCAATACAGTGTAGTATGTGGGCAGTAGACTCACGCTAAGTGGAAAGTTTTGACTAGGTGAGAGAACGCCTGGATTATATACTAACTGTGTTGAAGCTGCGTTGGACGCAGCGGAGAGGAGAGACCCGGGCTGAGACGCGGAGCCTATGTGGGAGAGAACGAGCCCTGTCTTCGTAAGATGAGGTGGATGGTGTCCCGGTGTCGTTGACTATGCCACTACAGTGAAGAGGCCTGCGCATGGTGATTGTGCCACTATAGTGAAGAGGCCTGCGCATGGTGATTGTGCCACTACAGTGACGAGAGGCCTACGGATGGTGACTGTGCCACTACCGTGAAGAGAGGTCTACAGAAGGAATTGCGGAGCTACAAACAGGGGTAGGCAAATAATTAAACCCCTTGTTCAAGTTGTTAAACAGCGATAACATTATCGAAGTGTGAAGACTGGAAAGAGCTCAAATTGACTGTTGGAAACTTGCTACAGAACGAGATAGTTAGATCTATAAGGAATACTTACCTTCGTTAGCTAGATAGCTCGTTTGGTTTCATTTAATCATTGTGTTTGTTTAATCACGTATGTTGTTATCTGTGATATTTGAATGTTCGTATGATTTTATATATATATAAATAGTAAGCGAGAGCGTGGAAAGATAACCTTGTGTTGGTGGTGTTGTGTTTTCCACCTTGTGTTATAGTGTTAACAGAGAACTTAAATGCACTTTCAAAGAAATGATGTCAGATATATAAGCATGCACTAATAACACCCAAAATATCGTCCGTTACAATACTCTTCAACTAAATGTTAGCCTCTCTTACTTTGCTAAATGTTAGCCTCCCTTGCTTCATGACCTCATCCTCTCAAAAATCACAAAAAGAATTATCTACAACAACCTTAGTCACTTGCCAGCATTTTCAAGGGCAGCAACTGCAGTTCCGCTCCCTACAAGTCTGCTCTCCACAGCCAGCAGCGTCTCGCCCTCCACGCCGCTGCCTTCGAAAGCAGCCTTACCTACTCGGCCGTGCTTCTCCTTCTTGCTGATCCACATCAGGATGAGCAGGGCCGGCAGGTGGATGAGGGTAAAGCGGAAGAGCTTGCGAGAGGTCTTGCTGTCGCCGTTGCTATAGAACTGCCAGCCCAGGTAGGAGAGGTAGAGGTTGAGAGGGAGGGAGTCTGCAGCGAAGGTCCAGGTAGTCAGGTCGATGAGGGGAGCCCCCAGGCACAGGCCGGTGGTGACCAGGCAGTACCGCAGCGCCACGCGTTTGGTCAGTCCTGGGTTGACCACCGACATCATGCGGTAGCCAGCCCTGGAGTACTCGGGTCGCAGGTTCCAGCTCAGTGCATTGAAGTGAGGGAACTGCCAGGCATAGAGCACGCCAGCCAGCAGCCAGGCACCTGAAATCATTGTTTTTTTCACGTATAACATTTAATTAAACTTTGCAGAAACTTTGTAATCCCTTTTTTTAAACATTTCCCAATAAAAACATTGATTTATGTAAAATTCACAATCAGAATATTCACGAATATAAAAATTACAATACTGATAATCTTTAAATAGTTAAATATTGGTATGTTGCAATTCATCCTAAACATTACTATGATAACTGGCATGTTGCATACCACTTCATTTCTGATATCACTATCACTATTTTTCTTCCTTATGTGTATGTGTATCCTCATCAGTCATTTGATCTTTTAACATTTATAGATAAAATGGGTTTAAATTATCTTGACCATCTTCACTGCACATTTGACTTCCCACTGAAAGGTCTTTGTCTGTAGGCTAGGTCTTATCTACCTTCTTCATTGGAGATTTTGCCTCATCTGGGCCTTTTTAACATCAGTTACTATTTTGTTGCTGTGCGTCTTCACTCACCAGGCTCCAAACCTCCAGTGCAGGCCGCCCAGCCCATCATGGGAGGAATGGCGCCCACCACAGCTCCAACCCAAGTGTTAACGATGCTGACACGTTTCAGTGGGGTGTACGCCAGCGTGTACAGTCCAAGGTTGAAAGCTCCTAGCAGAGCGGTAAGGCCGTTCACACCCAGAGAAAGGATGGCAACTCCCGTTGCCCCAGAGGCGACAGCAAACGACACAGCATGCAGAGGGCTGAAACGTTCAAATAATAATGGGTGAGTTACATCCCCTGATAGTAATACCTTACATCCATTGATAACAGTACTTCCCGTTAAACTTTACCTCCATTGATATAACAACTTACAAAGAAGAGTATGGAGAACTGCTATTGTTTTGCTCAAAAGTGGTTTTACAGAAAAAAAATTGAAAGGTAAATTTGGTAAATTAACAGATTCCTGGCTTTCATTGAAAAAAAATGTGAACTTGGAGACAAGATTCCCAAAAGTCAAAAGGGTGGAAGAAAGAGACACAGCATACTAAAACTAGAAGGGCAAAGCCCATATGACTCAAATGCTCCTAATGAAACTCTAAAATGAAAGCCCAGAAAAAACAAAATGCAATGATGGCATTAAAATCCAAAGTAATACCTACTTTTATCTTTCCATGCTCTTTACCTTGAAATAACACTGAACTCCGGCTCCAAATACACTCATGTACTATCAAACAAAGTACAGCAGAAGTTGTATTACGCAGAAAAACAATTGTTACCTTGGGATGAACTAGACCTTCAGTGACCTTGACCCTCATGTGATCTCTCATGCATGTCTGATCAAATAACCCAATGTGGTTGCATACTATGGGTTAAATAAACAGCAGTTCCACTGTCTGATGACCTATCTTTTGTATGTTTTTGCAAGGCCTAAAATGACCTTGGTCTACAAGATCAATGCAAAAATGGAACATCTATGAAAGATCAATCTATCATATCTAAATACAAGTTTGGACTTAATATCTTTCATAGTTTAGAGTCAAGGTCACTTCAAAGTACCTACACAAACCGATTTTAAACAGCTCCAGTGACCTTGATCTTGGAGTGAAGCTGACCAAATTTGCATTGTATATGTGTCTCATTAATATTTATCATGCCTCAAAGTCAAAGAATCATGTTCAATATTAATTACCTAGAAAAAAGTAAATTTTTATTTCTTGACAAACATTTGATTACTCTGTGACCTTGACCTTGAAGTGAAGTCATTCATTCACTGACATTTTCGAGGTCTCATGGGTATACACTATCTTACCAAGTTTGGTTGTGATAGTTAAAATAGGTTCTGAGTACTTAGCCAATAATTTTTGCACGGACAGCAGGCAGACAGACTGATGGACAGACTTTTTTTTTTCGATATCATTTTTGGACTATTTAGGACTAATCTTGCACAGATTTGTAAAAAATCTGAGAAAAAAAATTGGAGGGGAGAAGAGGGGGGAGGGGGAGGGAGTACATAGACTGGCATTGCTGTGCCTGCGAGTCAAAACAGTCACCTAATTTGTCCCCTGACCAGAACCCTGTTCTTCGTGCGGTTCATCTGGGAATCATATGGTACTTCAAAAAACTGCAAAAGAAGGAATCAAGAATGTTAGTGACCACAGACTGTATTCATATAAAAGACATAGAATAGAAGAAGAACAACCGGTGTGCTTGTAGCCAAATGTATCCCAAACCAAACAGAAAGGTCTTGGCCAAAATGTATGCATTCTATTCAATATTCAATAAACATATGTAACAATGTTTTCACATAAAAATCTGAAGTGCGCATTTATCTCAATGACAAAAAAAACAAGAAAAAAAAGAGCATTAAAGTAAATATAAAAAAATAAATAGGGGTTTGCATGCATATTTTGGGGGATAATAATAACAACTCCGTTATCATCACTCGCACATAATTTTATATGTTGAAGATATGTTTCTCTTGGTTGTTTATTGAGGATATTTATTTTTGCCCTAGGAGTGTTTTAAACTGCTTTTTGATCCCTTGTGTGGAATGTGTCTTGTGGTGGCCTTGGCCGAGTAAATGGCCACTCCACATTTTGTAAGACTCTGGCAGCATGAATAAGAAAAGAAATCATCAAGCTTTTTTTTCTCAGACTATTATATAAATTGCTGAGTCTAAAACTACTGACTTACCTGGTTGATAGAATTGGCAGCACATGAGGTAAGACCAGTACCAACTGTGCACAACGCAAACGTCAGAGGATCAAATGCCGCTGGGGCCATTGCATATCCAGAAATCGTTGTCAGTACCACAAGACCTGAAAAACCAGGGCCAAAAAATATTATAAATGCAACACTGAATGTGCAAATGGCAGGTAGCATTCTGCTAAAGCCAAATATGGTATACAAAGTAATTATTAAAGAATGTGGACTGTACTACTAAATCCAAAGAACTTAAACAGTCATAATAATAATTATTATAAAACATTGCCTTTGATTTTGAACAAACTTATAAAAGCTATTACTGTCTCAGTGACTAAAAACCAAGTACAACAGATGGTGCACTTTCTCAGATATTCACATGGTTCATTTCCTCAAACTTGTGCATTAAGTGAGTAATCTGGCACGAACACTGACTGCACAATTTGATAATTGATAGTGAAGATTTGATTAGTAAAACAGCTTGGTATCTGGGATCAGTTAAGGGTACTCCCAAATTTTTAATATAACCTATCTGTTTCAACAAAGGCAATACAAATGGAACCAATATGGGCGTAATTTCACATGTTTTTGTAATTAATATTTTGACTAAGCATCTCCACGGTTTAGGAGAAGAAACATTGCTTTTTTTTGCAGCTCCTTGTCACGTGGTGTTTTGAGTAGTTGTCTCCCCTGTCTCCTGTAGCCTTTTGTGCTAAGTGGTTTTGTGTTGTTACTATTACCTTTTGTTTATGACCAAGACATTATCACCTCATTTCATTGACTTGACTGTCATCGACCTCTGACTGTTTTGACTTTTTAGTTCTTTTTTTGTGTTACCCCTGTCCCTCCCCATTTTAGTTATGTATTTTTTCGTCCACCTTGTGAGGATGTATCTTCTTCCCTCAGAACTATCTCGGTTGTTTTGGCAAGTCGCAAGTTTTGTCGCTAACAGTGATATCAAGACTCAAGACACTTTATTACCCAATACATTCAAAATACAGTTTATATTACTATAATGTCAGGTACACCCTCTACTCCCTGCAGTGATACCAATGGTTTGATCCATTCAAAGATCGCATAACCACTGAGTGATTCGCATGACTTTTTGTGGATTGGCTGTACTGGGAACATAGTCCCGTGCAATTTGCATGCCCTTTTAAGGTTGGTTGATTCGATGACCAGTCTCATATAAAGGACTGTTCCCTGTCAGATTCTGGGCTGCAGATATAGTCATGTTTGGCGCCCCTTTCGGCAGTTGATCTGAGGGTAGTTTTGGAAGAGGTTGGATGTCATTAGGCCTAGGTTTAGCCTTTTTGCACTATCTTTTGAACACTTTTGTTAATAAGTGAACTGTTTTAAAAAAGGCATTGAATTCAGAATGGACACCGGTTAAATACGTTTTGCTGATGAACAATGGTGTATCTTCGCTTCATGAAAAGATGTCCTGGTTATCTGGTCAAACCACAGTGCATAAGGTTTTTACCGCACACTGATGGTCATGTCTATTCAAGGGACTATGTTTTATGTTTTGCCTAAAATGAACTCTGAGCAATCTCCGCAATAGTTAAACGTGCAGTTATTGTTATCATGCTATCGATAATAAAAGAGGTTCCCATAATCTTCATGATGCGTGAGCGTTTTCGCTTATGTGTGAACTGAGATCCCTGATTGACAAGTGTTGTATGAGTACCAGTTTCTACATGAAGGCGTGCACATAATGTATGGCTTCAAAAAAAGGTAGTATTAGTACACTTAAATTTATAAAAAGACTTTAAATAATCCAACCTTCATTGATAGGTTGTAATTTGTATACAAGTAGAATATAGAGAAATCCCTACTTGTTAGTCTAATTTTGGACAGCATGAGGTAATACTGTGGCAGTTTGCGCAGATCCAGAGCCTGCTCTTGCCATTGATGTTCATCAATGGAGTCGATTCTTTGGGCTGGATTGGTAGCGTCTGGTTCTGCCACCTCAGATGTCACCCGCACAGCCGTTGTTGGAAAAGCTGAGGAATTTTCCAGAACAGTCCGCACAACCTGTTTATTATAGGAGACAAAATATAGTGAATTGTATTAAGAAAAAAAAATCAACAACACAAAAACAACACAATACTGTACCTAAATCCACATATACTTAGACAACAACTTTACTTCCTAGTTGACCCAGAGGTGCCTAACCCACAGTCTGACCATTTGTGTACTGGCTCAGGCTGCATAAAAAATGTGTATTTTGTGTAATGTCAGATTTCCCGCAACTCGCAACATTTGATCAAAGAATTATTGTCATGAAAACTGCCACATTCACAAAACATTAATTCATACTAATTCCAGCTCACCATTTTAATCCTCATGAAACAAAATAATATAGAACGCAACAAGTTATGGTCACAAATGCACGCTAATATATTATTTTTTGTAATGTATTTTACTACATAACCACCAAAAAGATCTTCATATTGTCAAACAATTAATATGAATTATGAATATATAAATGCATCATTATTTTCGTATATTCTGCTGAAACTGGCAAAACCTTTTGTTTTCTGAGCATACTACATGTAGAGTGTTCTGCATTTTGTTGTGTAAATACAGTTCCTTTTTATGCACTTTGTATTAATTTTAGACACCTGAGCCATTTTTGGGAAAAACGCATTTTATTTTTATGTGAGGGTTACCCACTTTGAACAGTTAAATGAGTGCCTTAAATGCCTTAATATTGACCGATTTTAACAATTTAATTTTTTTTTAAATCTTCTAAAGGTTTGTACTATATAATAAAAACAAAATAAAACATCCTGAACCAAAATAAAATTTTTGTTCATAATACCTAATCTAAGTGTTGCTGAAGGTCGTATGCACCGCATTGAGCAATGCTGAACTCTTTGTTGCACGTGTTGCAGTGAGCATAATGAACTCCTTTAGAAGATTCGATTATTCCTCGAAAACGTTCACGGTATTCGCGTAAGAAATGTTGTCGCGCTTTTTGCTTACTTGCAACCTTACCCGGCTTTTCTTCAGACTCGCTCTCATCGTCACTCTCGTGTAAACACTTTCGCGACGCCATGTTTAGCAGCATGTTTGGCGGATACAAAGTCTCGCACTACCTCTCACGCATGAGATTTCACTTTCGCGCATGTGCTCTAGGGTCAGCAAGTAAAGGAAATAGCAGATTGGAACATATATAAAATCAATGCGACCCCAAAAAATTGTGGAAGGGGGGGGGGGGGGTAGGGGGGAGGAGTAGGGGGGAAACCACGAAAATGCGTATTTTTTAAAAATTGCTCGTATTGTCGTATTTTATGTTGAAAATTCATTAAAATATGCGCTAGCGCGTACGGTAGGCACCTCTGGTTGACCTATTCACTAATACAGATTACCATTCTCAATGGACCATTAGTCATTACCTAGCAAGGACAACATAAAATTATTTTTTTTACAAGTTTATATTCTTTTAAATTACATTTATACAGCTTTCTTTTCTGACCATTTAGCACTTTAAATTTTTGAAATAGGTAAAAAATTGTAGAAGTTATAGTAGTTTGAAATGTTGAAAATAAAGCCTTTTCTCGCGACCTATCTTAGAGAAACCTGCCTTATAAAAGACAATTGTTGATGGACCAAATTTTTTAAAATAAATTTTAGTGTTTATTTGATAACAAAATTATTTTTAACGATTACTTACAGAAACGGCATATATATGGAATGATGCATGGCAAATTCATTCATTGCATTATTTTTCTCATATTGGTGATATTTATGCATCTAAATTGCATAACAGCATATTTTCGACCTAATTAAAAATTAAATGTTGGGTTTCTTTTAAATAAAAAATATAATTTTATTATTTTTTCTTAAAATATCACAACTTTAAGTAATCATGCCTGATAATTTATTACTGACTCCATTAATGAAGAAGAAGAATCAAAGCAAAGTACTACTGCGATAATAACAGTAGGCATGTTCCTATTTTCGGCACTGCTTTTTTCAACAGAAAATTTATTTGCAGAATAAATCACAGTGCAAGTTCTCTTCGACTTGTGTTTTATGACAATCGGA
Organism: Oncomelania hupensis; assembly: GCA_036898135.1. Classification (NCBI taxonomy): domain Eukaryota; kingdom Metazoa; phylum Mollusca; class Gastropoda; order Littorinimorpha; family Pomatiopsidae; genus Oncomelania; species Oncomelania hupensis. Next base: position 46,142,290 of record CM072512.1, read on the forward strand.
AAGTATTTATTGTTTTAAAAATTTTAAGAATGGCAAAAGAAAATAAAAATATCGCTTTACTCAAATTGCTGTGAACATCGAAAGTAAGTAGCCATTTTTAACAACCGATTTCTCTCAGCCAATGAGATCGCAGCTCGAGATCATTAATATTCATGCGTGACGTCACAAGCAACACAGTGAACAGTCAATGGCCTCTTGTTGTTGATCGCAGTTTTCGGAAATCTCTTCTTCTTTCGCAATCGCTTTAGCGGCTTAAATTACATAGAACAATGCATTAAAATACACAAAAAGAAAGAACAACTTTCCAATTAGATGTCTCAAGTAATCCTCAAAGTTCCTCAAGTCGAATTCGAGCACAAAACACTATAAACTTTCCTAACTTGTAACTCGTGTTCCAATAATCGTAGAGAAAAAAAAAACAAGATTGTTGAAAAGAGCGCGCTTTTCCCTGATTGGATGTGCATTTTCTCAAGGATAAAACGAGAACTTCATACCGAAATCGAATTTTATTGTTCGAGGGTATCCGCCGCTCGCGTCACGTAACCAGCGGGAAGCACCGACGCTTTCTTTCCACTGTTTTCGTTTTCTTTTTATCAGCGCAGACGATTACCGCAATATTTATTGATAAAATTAACATTTCATAAAAGATCATTTAATTTACTTTTGATTGATATGAAATATGTTAGACTTTTATGTAAAATTAGTAGAATTCTTGCCAAATAAAAATCGTTGGTAGAGGCAGATGCCGGCTTTCCCAGAATTATACCATCGGCTAGCGCTAGCGCTGTTCTTGCTACATTACCAGGATTCAGCCTGACACAAAAAAGCTATGGGCCATTGGGCGCCTCAGATCAAATTTCAATGGGCCATGATTTCAGCAGTAATTTACGTATGTATGTAAAAGATAACCTGGAGATATTATTACAGAAATTAAAACAAAATAGATTATTGTGAGCGTGCATGTGTTGTGAAGCATGTTTACCAACAAAACACTAACCAGAACAGGGATCAGTATTTTGACTTGACTCGGGGCTCACACAATCATCTTGCGTAGGATTAGCGGCGGTAGGCTGTGGTTTAACAGCAGCAAACGACAGTCTAGACTGTCCTACCTCAAGTTTAGGTGTGTTTGTTTTCAAGAAGGGGGGAGGGGGGGGGGGCATTTTCAAAGCGGCACAAAGAAAAACACAAAATCCTCCTTGCACGGACACAATATACGCGCACACGATAGCAAATTCTGATTTGGAAGAATCGTACAACACTTCTTATTGGCTGAAAGATCAACATCCGGGCCCTCATAGCCAATCGCTGAACTTGCCTTAGCAAAAGCATGTTTGTCGCCTCCAATACAGTGCACTGTTATTGTGGTGGCGCACTGGTACCAAAAATCGAAGCGCCATTCGGCCCCTGGCAAGAATTGTAGATGGGTCATTTTTAGTTTGCATGCGTCAATGGCGCAGGGCGCGCTAGTAAACTGATCCCTGCATTACCATAAAATAATAGTATCTGTTTTCGCATTTACCCATATAAGATGAAAGAGGAAATGAGAACATCAAATGCAATATTTTAATTTTATTTCAGAACATCAATTCCCCCCACCCTCCCTGCCCACTTCTGCTAAAAAAAAAGAATACACAAAACACGCACACACCCACACAAACACCATCATTAACAACAACATTGTACATTTGTCATTTCTAACCTGCTCAGAATGTGGAATGTGTATGTCATTTCTAACCTGCTCAGAATGTGGAATGTGTATGCTGAACACTTCACTCCTTTTGGGCATGAATAGTGTCAGGTCGTTGGCAATGCTCCCTGCCTTGATGCTGACAACATGGTCAGCATGTTTGAAGTGAAGAGAAATCGGTTCATTGCCATCAATATCTACTGTCTGCACAGTTGCTGGCGAAGATGCTGTGCTGTCATGGGCAGCGTCCGTGCTGCTAGCAGCACCTGCTTGTAGGTCAGATTTTGGTATTGGCGATTTGAGGGCAGCAGCAGCCTTTGCACTAGCTGCAGTTTTACTTGCATGCTGAAAATATGAAATTATGTTAATAAACAGTGATGGCATGGCAGCATGAGTAGCCTATCTTATTCACAGTATGTGAAAGTTACTTACTAATACTAAGACAAGTTTTTGTTTTTTAAGATATAATTTTATACAAATTGTTCTAGCATGACCCATGCATGAATTCATGAAGGAAGAGGTGTATGGCCTACATGAATCATCATATACAGATCTCGGATTCATGTCCCCAGTCATTGACAAAAAAAAGCACAACCTTCAATGGGGAATAATATTAAAACATCACGAAGAGTCAAAGTGCACATCATGACGTCATCTGCTTGGTGACCATAACAGGCCACATTAAAGACTCTATAACATTAATAGTACTAATCTAAACATAACATGGGTTGAGGTAGGAAACTATTTTTCTAACGAATAACTCTTCTTCTGAATACTGTGGTTACTTCGTCTACACGAAGGTAAAACTCAACAACTTCACAACTCTTTACAGTGGTTACCAAAATGCTGCCTTACCCTTCTGCAGTATGTAAACGGTGGCGTTTTTCCAACCACTAACGGCGATGTTGATAATGTCTCTCTTGCGCTTCCAAATCCTCGAGCCTTGCACACCAATCTCAAGGTTAAACACAGGCGACTTTTATCCATTTCGTTCGTCAATGAAGCAAGGCAAAATGGGTTTCTAAAATGTTAAACAAAGTGCAGTCATTGATGACATTCTGCTTGAAACATTGCACAACTTATGATTTTCGCTGTTACACAAGTTTCGCATTCCACTCTTTAAAACGTGCCAACCGATTGACTCTGCCCCTCCATGCGCCGGAAGTTGTAACAGCTTAAGATGAGCATAACCTCCCTTGATCACTTGTGTTTCTTTTCATTATCAGTACAACTTATGTTAATCTGATGAATAAAAATTGGTGCAACAACAACAACTTTTCATTAACGTGGTTGTGAAAATGGGAAAAAGTAAGCCTTTAGCCAACAAAGAATCATATCAGCGTATTAATTTCTTATATCAGGTAAACTTTGAGTTAATTTTTAATCTGTTATATTATGCAGGTAGATTACTACAAACTATTCACACACAATACTAGTAGTGTCTATGTGTACAGTGTAGTATTATTTATTGGTGTTTACTTAGTTTAGCAACAACACATGCCAAGAGTTGTCGTCCGTGATGACGAATAGAGTTATCCCAAAGTGTGTCCACAGAACAGTAGTATGAAATTACGCGCTATTTCTAAGCGAAAACTTATCAGAAATAAATAATTTTAACCAATAATTATTAATGAAAGCCTGTAGCTTCGGTTTTTTTGCAAAAGGAGACGTCCGCGTCGTGGTAGCCGAAATGGCAAGTGAAAAGATGGGGTTTATCGTGATAATTGTTATTAAATAATAAGAATCCTCGCTAAAATTTTGTGTACAGATAATCGAATGCACTATTTCCATGTCAAAGCAAAAAAAATTTTGAAATTCGACCGTAAAATACTTGAAAAAGTGGTTTTTAGTTCCTGCACGTAGCATCAACGCATGCCAAGAGTTGTCGTCCGTGATGACAAATAGAGTTATCCCTCAGTGATAGGCCTAATAACTCTGAATGATAGGCCTATGTTATGCTTACACACTTCAAAACATGGATACTACATTACGGTCAGTGCTTCAAAATACAAATATTTTCTCATGCATGATACATTAAGTTTGAGTTTTTTTTTAATTTGTTTACAAAGATCACATCGAGGACTAACTTATTAAAGCGTTAAATTAACATTCTGTCCAATATATAAGCAGGCCATCGGCCGGTCACCTAAAAATTGAAAAAGAGCTGAAACTGTTGATTCGGCGTTTTTTCTTTAATGGCTATTAAAAAAAAAGTTTTCCACTTATGTTAAAAAAATGAATTTGTTTTGCAATATGCATGTTATCCTGTATTAAATTTAGGCAAAAAAATTTTTTTGGGGGGGTTTCGAAAAAATGATGTGTTGTTGCTACTTAGTTTAAACTAAAGTTTAGTTTATTAATATTAGTGCATCATTCTGATGCCGGTCATAAAAATATATGTAAAAACTGTTTTGTTGTAAACGTGTTAAAATCTGTGTTGCAGGCTGCCCACCTTTGCTTGCAGCAGTCCCCTGCAAATCTTCAGCAGTGTCGCTTCTACGTACAGACTTTAAAAACTGTGGCAGAAAAGCATGTTTTACGTCTGTAAGTAGGCCTAGTTATTATTACAATCTTTGTTGCAGTGTCTGTAAACTTTAGTCTGAATGTATGACATAATTAAGGAATACATATATTTCATTAATTGAGAAAAAAATTGAAAAAAACAAACAAACATATATAATTATATATTATTGCCAATATTGGTCGACCCACATAAACCTTTTCAAATGTTTGAACATAGTTGTTAACCCCTTGACTGCTTATGACGAGATAAGTCATTATACAATAGTGTGATGAAAAATGCCAATTATTTAATATCTCGTCTTTATGACGTTTTTTTCTCTGTACAATTAAACCGTCAGCAAAACAAATACACATGAGTCATGACTGGAAAGCTCAGAACATTAGCTGCTTAACATTTGGAAGTTTGGTATGATATAACCCTTTTCCTTGATTGGTGGTGGTTGCCCGCCACTCCCACTCCATCCTACTCACATGCCTGCAAAGCTAATCACTGCACCAAACAGGGACATAGACGAAAGTGATGCAACACCGCTCACCCATAATATCACAAATACAATGTGATTGTCTCCCTCTCTTTTTCACTGTCTCTTATTGGGACCAAAAAATAAATTAATTAATGTTAAAAAAATTATTACTAGTACAAAATGTTTAAAAATAATTTTTTTAAATTACCTTTCAGAAATGAATAAGTGTTACCCAGTTATTTCTCATACTGTTCACGCTAGAATTTTTGCAATTTTTCACAATCATGAGCCAGATTTGCCTGTCAAATGGTTGTAACTCAGTGTGATTCTCCCTTGGCGATAAAAGGATTCATCTCACTGTCATCTGAAGTTGTCAATTCCGACTCAGTAAATGAGTTTAAAAAAAAAGAGTTGACAGAGAGTTCAAATGTTTTCTTCACAGTTTACTCCATTGATTTTGAAGCTTTTGTACAAAGTAGCATACGTGATACAAGAATGTTTATAAAACAATGGGTCCCCCCCCCCCCTACAATACAAATAATTAATAAATCATATTTTCAACAAATAACCATGCTATTCTGTTCTGTGTTATATGCTATATATTACTAAGACTGTTAACAACATTGATGTAATTCTGCATATTCTGCTCAAGTTGCTCTTTTATTTTACCACAGTTGTGTTATTGTTTTCAGGCATCCTCACATCAAGAGAAATATATGTAAGAAATGCTATATGCTGTTAGTACCTGGGATTACCTCCAAATGCAGGAACAAAAGTAAGCATTACATTACGTTTCACGTTTGTGAAATTTTGCTGTAAACAGGAGTTTACACAATTTCTTGGAGAATTATATAAATTGTTTACGTATTGAAATTTTTATTAATTCAATATGTCCTTGCTTGTTTGTTTAATTTATTTATTATACATTTTATTTATTTATTTTAAATTTTAACAATAAAAATTAAAATATATTTGTACATATTCAACTTTTTTTCTGGTCTCGAATAATTAACCTGCTACTGTCCCAAAAGAATATGTCAAATGATAAACTCGTTGTGGTTGTAAATCTAGATCCAGCAGAATAATAAAGTAAAACAATTTTAAAAACTAAAATTAATTTTAAAAAAGGCTCCAGGAGTAGCCTTCTATTTTACCGTGTAAATATGAACATTAATCATTACTCTGGTTTTATTTGTGTACAGCTAGTACAGGGCCTAAAATATCGTTACCTACAGGTAGGCAATTTTGAGAATGTGGCTGTTTATATTTTAATATGATAAACTGTCAATACAAATCACTTTCAATATAAATATCCAAATCATTTTATAACAGGCAGTTGATACCCTTGAATCTTCTTCTGACCTCACTCCTGAGCATAACAGCAATAAAGTAATAATTAATGAAATTCTGGTAGCTGATTCTATAGCTGAAATCAAATTAATGGCATTAAAACTAATTATTTCTTGCAGAAAAGGGTAGAAAAGGTCCAGGATATGCTGTGATCTCCTGCCTTGAATGTGGGAGCATCAAACGATTTCTTCTTCAAAAAGACCATCAGTTGTGGGTGGAAAAACCTGAAGCGTGGGAACCATCATGATCAGCAAAAAGGACTTCAGAATGAGTAGAAAAAATGTTTTAATGTGAATTTTGTGGCAGTGTAGGGAGAAAAGCTGTGTATGATAATTTTGGTATCATAGTGTGTACGAGACTGTGAAGTAAAATTAGATTGTGTTGTCAAAGCTCCTTGTGAGAGAGAAAACTGTATTGAGAAAGACAGAAAGACAAAGACAAAGAAAAGTGAGTGAAGTGTGAAGGCATAACTGACAGCAGTCTTTCAGGAATAGGTTTCTAAAGGAGAAACAAAGTCAGACTTTAAAATAAATGCTAAAATGGAAATACTGAGTACCAAATATTTGCCCTCCTTTCTGTTTTTGAGATCCTTTCTTTTGCACATTAAATGAATAATGAGTTATGTGTTCAAAATAACATATGGAACGCAGAAAGCATCAAATGCGTGTGCAATTGCACGCAAAAATGCACACGCAATTGCCTGCCCATCTAGTAGCTGGTTGGTCGAAAACTTACACTCCAAACTGCGCATGTGCACTTGCACTCCAAACTGCATGCCGGATGTCAATAAAAAGGAATGACAAAACATAGAACGGAAAAAGCATTGGAAAACGCATGTAAATATCATAAGCTTTGCCTATCCTATCCTATCCTACACCATAACTCAAAGGTCGTTGGGGCACGACAGATGATCGTTTAACTAGTGTACTCCATCTTTCTCTGTTCCCAGCAACCCTCATGGCTCTGTTCAGTGTCAAACCAGTCCATTCTCGAATGTTGTCCTCCCACCTCTTTTTCTGTCTCCCTCTTCTTCTGCCTCCTTGCAGGATGATTTTTGAAAGGCCTGATGCTTTGGTGACGTAGCCATACCATCGAAGTTTCCGTTTCTTCATCACTGTAAGCATGTCAACATGCTTGTGTGATGGTCTGTCGGACTTCGTTGTTGGTGATGTGCTGGGTATAGGAAATGCCCAGAAGTCTTCTGTTGCACTTCATCTCCATGCTTTGTATTCTTCGTTGTAAATCTGCTGTGAGGGTCCATGTTTTGCAAGCGTATAGGAAGATGGAGATGACAAAAGGGCGCAGCAGCCTTACCTTGGAATGTTGACTGTAAGCTTTGCACTGTGGCCATATTGAAGACCGTTGGGCGAGCGATGGGAGATATTTCTTAAATTATTTATAGGCAAACCAAAGTAAATTATTATAACATTTTAAATTATTTTGGGGTGCAGGGAGGGGGAGGGAATGTTGGAGGCAGGGGAGGTCATGGGTGGCGAGGGTTACATTGTAAATTAGTTGTCAATTTACATTATGTTATTTTAATACATAGAACGTATTTCACGGCTGATACCATATCCTCTGTTTCCGATCCTTGAGTTTTCTTCCAGCATAAAATCTTAACTGCCAAACCTCCTGTTCTTATCACAGGCCCCAGCCTTTCCTTCCATTTTCTTTTAGAGGGCTCCCCTTTGTCAGTGTTAACTTGCTCATATCTGGTGGTGTGGTTGGAATATTTTCATCAGTTTTTCTATTTTATTCAGAAAAATTGCATATTTCTGACTATTGTTTTTTTAAAACATGGTTTCTATAGTGTTTGAAGCACTGACTAAAAGTTATATTTTGTTGACTGTTGTGTTGTAGTAGTTATAAAGAAAAGTGCTATATAATGTGGTGTGGTGTGCTTGTTTGTGGTACTGTTTCTCTGGTACTTTGAATGGTAAGAACACATTTTTGGTGAAGTTTGACTTCAATTTCTGTAATCACTTGCATTTCAAATGTTTTGAAAGTTGTTAACACTGTAAGATATAACTTCTGTGCATTGAAAAATATAAGAAACGAAATGACTGTTTGATTGTGAAAGACGTTATTAGTGATTTAAAAGTGTGGATGTTTTTAAGGTTTCAGTACCAGGCACCATTGACTGTGTAAAGCTCTGAACAAATGTACTATTGGAGGAAATGACAGCTTGGTGTCTTGCTTAAGATTTCTAGTTGAAACTTGAAAGAGTGTGCATCAGCCATTTTAAAACATATAAACATGTGGCAATACAAAGTATTGTTGATAAATAAATTGTGGAATTTTTTGTGGAATTGGTGTGATTCAAACATTTACTACTGAAATTGTACTTTTACCTTTTTATTTTTGACACTAATGTAATTTCAACGCCGTCAATGTGTTCAGCAGTAATGCCCTAAGGCTACACAAAGGTAACATTTTAAGATCTTTTTAAAATTTATTTTTGAGTGTTGTGGCAAGAAATTATTACCTGTGGCAACTATGGATCATCCATTTGAACTGCACATTCAGAGGTTAAATTCCCTCTGCAGACTTTGTGGCGAACGTTCTAAAAAATTTAGGTGCAAGAGAAAAGTGATTGAGTGTGGGTCATATACCAGTAACATCAAATATTACTGTGACCTAGTCTAGATAGATATTTCTCAAAATAAACCTGAGCAACATTCCACCACATTGTGCAGGAAGTGCTACACTCGTCTGGTGAACTTAAAAATAAAATACTCATTCTCTCAAACAGACTGTTTTGAATCAGATAGCAAACGCCTCAAGGTTATGGACAGACATTACATCTGTGGTGTCCTTGAGTGACTGTGCAGCGCAGCATGCTCAAACTTTTACAAACAGTTCATGTGTGGAAGACCAAAAAAAGCGAAGAACAAAGGAGGAGAACCTAATGTTGACAATGAGACCAGACATGCAAGAAAGATCTTGTCTAAACAGTACTGCAGAAAGCAGACAGCATCTGCTGCTGGCATGTCCATGTCCGAGTTCAGAAACGTCCTTGACCCTTCCACAACTTCAACCCCAAGGCACGAGAAAACATCCTGATGCACTGACACAAGATCAGTCATGCATTGAAGGCAACACACCTGAATTCACATCCCCAATATCTTTTGATGACTTTGGCAACGGTTGCAGTCACTGGATGCCACCCAGAAAGCGCTACATGCTTCGATCTCCATCTAAAACTCCTCAATAGTTTTCTCAAAGCCCTTCACAGCATTAGTGTCACCCACAATCTTCTGCCTCAGCATCTGTCAAGGCGATGTTCAGTCACATCCTTGATCAGTCCAGTACTTCAACTCCCTATCGCAAGAGACAATTTCCTGATGGCCTGACACAAGATCAGTCATGTTTTGAAAATGATCTTGGCCCAGGTTACAGTCACTGGACACCCAGAAAGCGCTACATGCTTCGATCGCCTTCTAAAACTCCTCAAAATTGCTCTAAGGCTGCTGGGCCATAGAACCTCACGCCTCACGCGTGAAGATAAAAATGAACAGACATGGTATCTCTTGGGTAGGCCATATAACTTCACACACGCCTCACGCTACACGCGTGAAGAGAAAAGTGAGCATGCCCACTTTTTTCGATGCGTGTAGTCACGTTCGAGCTTACCAAAGTGGTAAGACACAAGAAATTAGATGACTTTAGAGTAAATTTAATCGAGTTGGTCCGGGCAAGGCCTCTTCTCTGGGACCCACATTTTCGGATTACAAAGATAAAGACCAGAGAGCACAAGTTTGGGAGGAGTTGAAAAAACTTGTGAATACACCCAGAGGTAACTTTTATACGATTTATTTATTTATTTACTGTAATTCATAGCACAGTCAACCAAAAGGTGGCAGACTTATCTCAGGGCTTGTACACATGTATCCAATTTTCTAGATCTAATCTCAACAACACAAAATTCAATACAACTTGTCTTTTCCATTTCTTTTAATCTTATTTCTCAATCTCAATTAATCAACACAAAACTGACGCGTGAAGGGTGTAGCGTGTGACTGTGGCATGAAGTCCTATGACCCAGAGCATGAAACGTGAGGCGTGAGGTTCTATGGCCCAGCAGCCTAAAAGCCCTTCAAAGCTTCAATGTCAGCTAGAATATTCTGCCACAGCATCTAACAAGCCCAAAACACCTTGTTCCATTCGGTCTGCAGATACCATCTGTCTTCTGTTTACAAAAGATGAAGAGGTTTGCTAACCAAAATGATTCGACTAAAACTTTAAACATCGGAAATAAAGGACGCAGTAGCCTTGAAAACAGGAAGTCCTCCACTCTACCTGTGCAAGATCATCAAACAAAGAAATCATCTAATATAGTTTCCTCTCCCATATGTAGAAAAAGGAAACGACTTAACCACACAGTGCCCCCGTTGGGGTGCCGGGGGTTTCACTATAAATAGTATCCCCACTTTCTGGAAATTTAGTGCTCTAAATTTCCACTGTCGCTGTCTTTCTTATTTGTTCTTTCTCATTCTTGCTCTGTTCTATCAATCTGCTATACTATCTTCTTCTTCGCTAGACCAGTCACCTACCTTTTTTCTTGAAAACTCTTCCGGGACAAGATTCCTTATTTGTGTATGAGGTCTGTTGGATCAGCTTGGGAATATTGGACGCTTTCTGCCAGGTGGTCACTAGGGCTTCCTATGATGTTATTATTTAGCAATGTAGGCATTTTATATGTATGTGTTTTGTTGATAATTTATAATGTTTGTATTCTATTTTGTTTTTGTAAACGGGGGTTCGATAAATTAGAGTACAGCCTCAGCGTCCCCTGCGTGGGATGTCTTTATTGTAAAGTGACTGGCTGGTGGAGAGCTTTCAGTTTTACCACTAGGGTTGTTTCGGCAGATCTTTTATGTGGATCAGGGGTTGTCCGGTCCTGATTTGGCTCGGAAGAGTCCGCTGGACCTTAAGCAATAATCATGTAATGTAATGTAATGTAACCACACAGTGAGGGAATTGGTTCACTTGATGACAAAGGAGAGCTTAAACAGTTAGGCACAGAAATCCAAAAAGCAACAAAATGTAGAAAACGACTTCTTCTTTAACAGACAGGCTACCATAAAACTGTTCAGATGAGCTGCACATCAGTAGGAATGAGTTTATTCATAAAGTAGAAAGCAAAAAAGTTACTGAAGGAAAATGGGAGCAAAATACATAGTGAAAAATTTCAGCGTCAGTTACAGCAGCAACTACAGCTTTCTGAGGTCAAAGTGGAAAATATTATTCTGACAAACACAAAGGGGGAAAAAGAAAAGTGGAAGATATCATTCTGATGAACACAAAGGGAGAAAAAGAACCATTAGCCTTCTTCAGTGATCTACCAAGATATGTCAGTAAGTTATTAGAAAGTTATGACTAGAAAAGCTGCCTTACACAGCATGCAGAAACAATCCCCGAGGATGAAATATGGCTTCAACTTATTCTGTGCACGGCTGTCTATTTAAAGATTCCTACGGAACAATGTCTGTTCTCGACATTTTCAGATGTGGTGAAAACGTGTGCCGATGTGGAAATAGCGAGCGCGCATGCTACTTCCAGTTGTAGAAACAGTACAATGGTGCATCAATACATTTTGCCCACCCTGAAATTTCTCCGCAATTTTTGTGTTTCGCATAATTTTATTTTGTGAATTTATATATATCTATATATATATATATATATATATATATATATATATATATATATATATATATATATATATATATATATATATATATATATATATATATTTATATTCCTTTTTTGGGTAGGGGGTGGGGGGGGGGGTTGCCAAAATTGTATTTTTGTGGAAATCCGTGAAAAAGTGCATTGCCTGAAATAAATACTTTAGCACACTAAAATATTCTTGTGCAATAGTCATTTTGTGTGTAATAAAATTACAACATCACATCATTGTATTTTGCTATTTATATAATTTATTCTGGCTTGTGTAGTTGCAGGTCTGTACTTGCATCTGTGTGCATGTGTGGTGCAGGGTGTAACTATTTATGTGTGCTTGTGTCGCAGGGTGCGCTTGTTTCTGTGTTCCAGGTTGCGCCTGAATGTATATTTTACTTCTTTTTCTGTTATCAATTATGCTAACGTTAAAAACTACCAAAACAGCATAGTATACTTCATTTTAAAAATACCTATTTATTATCATAATAGTATGCATACATTATTGTATTTGCATCTGAACAAGTTGTTCAAATAACACAGGCGGCGGAAGCTGCTCAGGATTGGGGGGGGCACACACTACTCACTGACATCAGGGCCAGACCTGGGTAAAGTCGAGGGTGGGGGGTGGGGGTTACAGATTCAGCGAAGGCGCGAAGCGCCGAGCCTTCTAGGGGGGTCCGGGGGCATGCTCCCCCGGAATTTTTTTTTTCAAGGATGCAAAATGGTGCAATCTGGTGCAATCTGAACCTTGAAAAAGCCATCTGTGATGGTCTGGGACTTTGAGCTTTTTGAACAATTGAACTGACAAACTCAGGGGTACAAAAATTATCCTCTGCCCCTCCCTTAAAAAACACACACATTTATTTATCAGCAGAGATGTTTTGTATACTATTATTATTCACTACTTTTTGTTGATCGTTAACGGTATACAGCTTTACCTTGTAGTTTATGAACATCACCGCCCTGCTTTCACTTAATTCAGTCTTGCTGCATTAGGTTCCTCGGCATTAGTACCATTTGTGAATTGTATCTTCTGGCAAAACAGTTCACTGCCTCTTTGAAGTCAATATCAACATCCCTGTGCACTTTCAGTAAAGCAAGTCCATTTAGTCTGTTGCCCCATTGTAGAGCGCAGGTAGTTTTTCAGGTTGCGCAACTACTGACTGTTTGAATGCTCACACTCGGCAGTAGTGACAGGTAGGGTGCAAAGGTTCTAAAGCATGATGAACAGGTTGGGATAAAAAAAAATCCCTGTCACAATGTTTCAGTGCTTCTGATGCCGTGGATGGGATGATAGCTGTCGCATTCTCAGCAGCACTTCGCCATTTGCAAACCCACCGTTGGTATTCTGCATCAAGGGTAGCGTTGTCTGGTAGGTCAGACTCCCACAACATTGCCAGCATCACCCCTTCTGGAACCTGCTTGAAACCATCCTGGTTGTCTATTAAAGTGCTTGGCACCAGACATAGACCATCAACTGCTAGACCAGCATTTTTGAACCTCGAGTCCAATTCGGTTGACAGGTGTTCCAAGAAATGAATGGCAATGCTAATCTTGAAATAATCTTCTGGAGTGGCCGCAGGTTGGTTGTCACGGAGAGTCTGTCGGGATGCTTGACGAGGAACAATAACACCAGTTGTCAAAGCATTTGCCATTTTGCTGACTTCTTCACTTGTAGTCGAGAAAATTGCTGATATTGAAAACGGTAGACTGTAAAAACTGACAGCAAATTAAAGTTTTCAAAACGCGACTGTGACGTGCACGATGTCGAAAACTGTCGGTCACTTTGATCTACGCTAAGGCTAACGATTATGACGCGTCGACAGAAAATGATGACGAAGGGACGAACTTCTCTTACTGATCAGAGGGTGATGATGATGATGATTATGATGATAAACACTTGTATTGCTTGATTCCATTTGAAAAAAAAAATCCTTTAATGCCCTGGCAAAAAAAAACAAAAAAACCCACTACTCATTATTGGAGGGGGCAATATATAAGGCTGCCCCCTCCAACATTTTTCTAGGGGGGGTCCTGCCCCCCCTGCTTCCGCCGCCTGTGAATAATTTAGAAATACTGTGCTCCATTCCACACAAAAATTGATTTGAACAAACAGTCATTTTAAAGAATGATAAACAATGCTCAAAGACAGATAATTTAACAACCTAGAAAGATCTACTGATGCTCTGCAATAAATGGGAGACATGAATCCCATGGAAACTATAGATAAGTCTGGCTGGCCACACATTATATTTGAACGAGAAGGACAATAAAGATTAAAAGCCCAAACAGATGGGGAAAAAATATGAGAAATCAGATCATCATCACATTTTCATGTGAGTTTTTACTGGCAGAAATGTATCATTCTTCCCCTTCCCCCAACAAACACGTACAGTAGCCATGATTTTTTTTAAAAGCTGCTGATTCAAACCAAATTCTTATTTTAACCCAATGTTTTTGCAGTAATTTACAAACAAAAGTGCCCATCTAATATTACACACACATCAATTTCTTCATGTCTGATCACAACTATGAAAAAATCAACAGTAATTGTGTTTAATATCAAAACTTGGCATGATTGTCTTATAATTATTTTCTCTTCAAAGCTTGACATGACCCATGTTAAATTAGTCTATCAATAGGGAACATTGAAAAACAATCTATCCTGAAACAGACCAAAGGCCATTAAATAGTAAATAAATAATACAATCAAGATTAGTTTATTATTGAATAATAAAATAATATAAAAGTTTACAGGTCTGATAGGGGTAAACACGATTTTGTGGAAATAACGTACCATGTATTAATATAATTCCCATAAATGTATGTGCATAAAAAACTACTGGCACAAATGTGAATCTTTGCATAGATCTGTATCTTCAATGGATGATCCATCAGAAATGAACAAACACACAGACAAAATCAATTCAAGGAAACTGATTAAAAAAAATGTGTACCAATGAAACAGAGAAAATAAACAACCATTTTGAAAAATACGTGATGCCACAGCATAAAATGTATCACTATATTGCTTCATGGAGTGAAGGGATGAAAACATGACATAATGAGGAAATATAGAAACAAAGAAACTCATAAATAAGTTGGTAAGACCAAACTGCACATGAGGCAGGTACTGCACTGCTCAATGAAAGTCTTAAATAATTTGAGAAAAAATAACATACTTTCAAAAGGAAAAAGTTGAAAGGGGGAAAAATAGATGAAGAAGAAATTAACTTAAAGAAAGAATGAAAACGACAAATAACTTGATTTAGCCTGCACAAAAATCAATGCTGCCACTCACACAGGAACACCAGAAGGACACTTCCACTGATGAGTCGTCCCCGCAAAGCTTTAACTCATCAGCTTCACGAAATCTGACGCTGCAGGTGATTCAGTGTGCAGAGTATCTTGTCCAGGCCCTTCTAATGCTTCATACTGTCATGGATTAATCTTCACCCTAAGTATTAAGAGGCTGTCGAGGCTACAAATTAACCAGATAGTTATCAAACCTAGCAGTGATAGAACTTGTGGCTTTCAGAGCGATACATGTCAACAATCTTATGAACTATTTTACTGTACAACTAGTCAAGAGAATCCAGCTCTTCATAATCAAAATAAGCAGCCTAATAATATCATAATAATATCATGGTTTTTAAATTATATGACATAACAAATACATTGCACAACATTTGATAGGCAAGTGTATATATAATATATATATATATATATATATATATATATATATATATATATATATATATATATATATATATATATATATATATATATATATATATATATATATATATATATATATATATATATAACCCTAAACTCCAACCAATCAAATACTCATGTTGACCTTGTATAACAGTACCTTGTAGTTCACATTACAAACAAAAATTATTTCCTATAAGGAATTCACACAGTCATTGCTTTGATTCTAAACAGACTCATAATAAGGGACAATTCGTAAAGGCTTGATGGCCTGTTTTTGTCCTCAACCTACTACAACTACTACTACTACTATGGAGTGCTAAAATAAATTAAACCGAAAGAATTATTTTTACCAAACTTTTTTTTCAGAGTCTTACACACTGCATTATCACCACTGTACACATTAGAATTCAGCTGAAACTAGGCTTGTAACTGAAAGATCTAGGTAGAAAAGCAATACCAAAAGCTAATTTATACATAAAATATGAATATAAAACTCTAATCAGTCCGTCGTGAGGCAGAGTGGTTTCAATCAGCTTTCCTCGTTTCTTGTTTATATTTTCATAGATCTTCCACATGCATTCTATACTGTTAAAATTCCTCTCCGTCTCAGGTGTCTGTGGAGTGTTTGTATCAGTTCAGTTCAGCTGACAATAAATAACAACAATACAATTCCTAACGATAGTATGAAGCATCAGGGTAAGAAGAGATCATTTACTTTCCACTTGAAGGACCTAAAAGCAGACAAAGAATTTAACAGAATGAAAGCACAAAGAATATTGTATGTATTAAACAAAACTATAAAACAAATATGTACTTAGCAAGAGCATTAAATGACACTTACAAAGAACTAAATAAGAAAAAGCAAGAAAAACTGACAATTAAAATGTATACATTTGTTTTGCACAAACCACAGACCTAATTGCATCTGTGTGTTTTCTTTATTTTCACTTCTCTTGCGCACATTCATGTGAACAGCAACAGCTGATCACTGAATGCGTGTATCTATAGAGACATTAGACAATAATTTTAACTCTGTATTATGCACTTGATGCTACAGCAAATGCTACTATTGTATGCTTAGTTTAGATTTTCTACATACACTGTATATCTCTCATTCTCTGAAATAAGAGTTGTGATGTTGTTTTATTTTAATTCAATTTCAATTTCATTAATCGATTTGTTTTACTGATCTGTTTGTCATTAATTCATGATTATTTTATAATACTTACTTTTTTGATGTGGGACAAATTTCAGCGAGTCACTGAATATTCAGAAGCGCGACTGCCCCTGCTTGGGTCCATCACCAAGGAATTCATGCCCAAGACCATTGCCACATTTGCCACATGACACCTGAAAACAATTAAATAATAATAATAATGTTCGTCATTTGTAAGGCGCCTTAGCCTAAGGATCAAGGCGCGCAAGGGGTTGGGAGAATGGGAAGACAAGACAGACAAAACTGGACAAAAGATACATAATATACATATGTACAAAATACAGTTAAACTATGAAAAACACAAGCACGCACACCTGCTTACAGTCTCTTGTAAATGACTAATTAAAATATTCCCTAAAAAGGTGTGTTTTTAACTGTGATTTAAAAGAGGAAATGGAGGAAGAATGTCTAATCTTGTATGGAAGGGAATTCCAGAGTTGAGGACCAAAGACAGGTAGAGAGCGGTAACCATGCGATCGTCTGTTGAAGCGGCTCTGTCTAAGAAGACGTGTGTCAGCAGACGATCGCAGAGCTCGAGAAGGGGTGTATATGGATAACATTTCAGAAGTATAAGCAGGAGCTGTGTATGTAAAAACAGAGAAACAAAGGCAAGCTATCTTGTATTTTATGCGTTCAGCAACTGGTAGCCAATGGAGTCTGTGTAGCAAAGGAGTAATGTGTTCACGGAGGTTTGAACGGAAAATGATGCGTGCAGCAAAGTTTTGAACTTTCTGTAGGGGATCAAGTGCAGATTGGGGTAAGCCAGCCAAGAGTGAATTGCAGTAATCCAATCTAGATAGGATGCATGATGTAACTAAGGTTTTAGTTGCTTCAACAGTAAGATAGCGACGGATGGAACTTATTCTCTTTAGTTCAAAGAAACACTGTCTACAAACTTTACTAATGTGTTCTTTCATGTCAAGAGAAGAATCAAAAATGACTCCAAGATTCCTGGCACTCTTAGAAAAAGGTATGCTACTGGAGCAAACAGTGACAGCTGATGGCAGATCAGAGGAGGAACATGAGCCAGAGAACAGAAGAGCTTCGGTCTTGTCGTCATTTAACTTAAGTCTGTTGTCTGTCATCCACTGTTTGATGTCAGTCGTGCAGTCTTGAAATGATTGAGTCAAGGTGTCGATGTCAGCAGGATCGCAAGTACCTTCAAGTTGTGTGCATCTGCAAAAAGAAAATGGTCGACGGGATGTTGCTGAATGACAGAAGACAAGGGAGAAGTATAGAGAACAAACAAGACAGGCCCCAGTACTGAGCCTTGCGGGACACCATATAGTAAGGGAGTTTTGCTAGACTGGAAGCCATTTACAAATGTGATGCTGCCACAAGCTAAACTGGGACGCTGACTCCACATTGCTTTGCACAACCTACAAAAGCCAGCAGAGGACTAAGGTAAAGGTGTCCCAATAAAGCATAACCTTTTGGTCTTTGGAGAGGGAAGCGTTCGGGACCTCTCTTTTTTCTAGACCAGTTTCATGAGGGCAGTGCTTATCTTCTCTCCATTGCTGCTTTACCTTCCCAGTTCTAAACAGATCCAGCTACCCATTCACAGCTGGGTGGACTGGGGTATATCATGCACTAAATTTTTTTTTTTTTTTTCATTTGGTGATTGCCTCACGTGCATGGTTCAAGTACTAATCCCTCCTGATGTTGCTTAACATGAAACATTGCAAGTGTGTGCCCTGACCATTACACTACTACGCCACTGCATATCATTATATCACAACCTAGTGTGCCGACCTCACACCCTCCCTCCCCCACTGTCACCACCGCCTTGCTAGAGCTAGACTTTTTTTTCTTCCTTTTTTAAAAACTGTGCTGTAGTGTGTTACACTAAACTGACCTTTATGGCAGTTTTTGATTCTGGCCGTCTGCTGACACTGTCTTCATGGATGGTTTCTGTGAACGCTGGCCAGGGTGATGAGTGCTCATACTTTGTCTTGCTGCTGAACAGTTCATAGCCACACTGAGAGCAGACGTAACTGCCTGAAATTGGGGAACGAACATAATTGCAGTAAAACCAACACAATGATTGTTGAAAAATAAAAAATAGATATTTGTTTCGATCTGTTGACACACACTGTCACTGTGAAGCTGAGACGGCGGAGGCTTACGCACAGGCTCTGAAGTCTCTTCTTTCGTCTTTGTAATCTTGTAGGTCTCAATTACATATGTATATAATATGTAATTGAGCCATATGGTAAACTCGTAGGCCTCAAACCTCAATTGAGCCATACAAGTGTACAAAGACGAAAGAAGAGACTTCAGAGCCTGTGGCTTAGTACGTCGTTTCTCCAATGATTTTATCAATACTCAAGGCCAAGGGGACTAGATAAGATATGATAAGATAATTTTATTTAACAAGGGTAAAAGAGTAAGCACAGGCGAGACTGGGTGTGCTTGTTTACATCTTGCCCTTGGGGCTTGTAACAATAACAATTAGTATAACAAAATAACTAGTAGAAGAACAGGGCAGGGTAAGATAAATAACAAACCTGCATCAAAGTGATCCTTGTACTTTTCTCCTGATGTCCACGAACAAAAAGACATTTTTACTTTCAAGATGGGCTTATGTAAGGGATTGAATGAGGCCTATACTAGGAAGTAGAAGGGGCAATAACTGTCCGCCGTATGAAATTTTATATATAGAGCTGGCCAGAACATACAATTTCATATTTATTGAAGATTTTTTTCCTTAACCAGTTTAAGTTTTAGGTAAATTCTGAAGTACTATTGCTGTACAGTAAATAAACTACGTGAAATCCTCATTAGAGTCTCGAAACTAATCTTGTGGAGCTAGCTTCACCGAATGTTGCTGGGATAATCCAACATGGCGGAGATTAATCGAATCGGATCTCCAATGGACCTTTGTGATGAAGGTTTTGACGAAGCCCCAGCTGTCATTGAAAAGAGAAAGCGTAATCTGCAAAATAAACAAGCGACAAAGTCGCGTATCCTTTTTCACGTTTTATTTTCATATATTTGAGAAATTGCATTATGGTAACCAGGGTGCAGATATTGTCACTTTCATTTTCTCCATAAAAATTGGAGCAATTAATTTTCAGTCACTGCTGAAATGCTTATCTTAAACATTCTCATCATGCTGAAAACTCGTAAGCTTCTTTTTTGTTGTCCACTTTATACAGCAGTTTTTTTTTCTTGAAAGACAATATTCTGCATACTCTGCACTGTCCCTCCATCCTCAGTAAGTTGATCCCACTGTCACTCCGCCAACGCAGAGGCCATGACAGCCAATTTAGCCGCATCATCTGCCTAACTGAGTACCGCTCATCCTCTTTTCTACCCCGTACTATAAAAGACTGGAATGCTCTTCGCCAGGAGGTAGTCCGGAGGCCAACACTGTTGATGCTTTTGCTTCAAGAGCCTATAGCTCCCACCGGACAGAATTAGACAGTTAATCAACAACATTACAACGCCTCCCCTTCCCCACCCCCCCAAATCCCTCTGTCATTAATCAGATCTGGACTGTCCATGAGTAATGAGAACGGCCTTTTGTGAAACATGTGCAAAGCCCTTGTAGTGCCAGTGTAATCAACAAGTATGATTGTGGGCGCCTACGGAAAGACAACACAAGACAATATTTACGCTACCAATATTTCACAGTGCACTGATTGTGATTGTTAGTTATTACTTATTACATCTTGAAAAATTTTTTTTAACAAACACTTGACTTTGCTCAGCTTTTCTCATTGGAACTATTGAGGATGTGAATCACAAGATAGGAAAACTGGAACAGCGTCTGCAGAACTACACACAGCTTGTAGTTGAGAGCCGGGCATCAGATTATCCTGATTCCCTTGATCCTGAGACAACAAGCTCTTTTGGTCGCCAGAGATACCAAGACAGAGGTATGGTTTAATTGACCATTTAGTAATATACCCATTTGCATTATCTATTATTCATGTTTTATTAAGAATTCTGCAAGTTTATTGACACTAATAGAAAACGATTTATATTACAATATACAATACAGTACAAATTACAATACAACATAATTTTTTTTACAATACCATTCAATACATTACAATACAATGCTATACATTACAAATTACAATACAATACAATAAAATGCAATACAACTTTATTCGATATGAGCAATTACTTGGTAGCTTTCCTATCCTATCCTATTCCATAACTCGAAAGTCGTTGGGTCACCACCGATGATTGTTCTTCATCTTTCTCTGTCCTCAGCAACCCTTATGGCTTCGCTCAGTGTCAAGCCAGTCCATTATCGAATGTTGTCCTCCCACCCCTTTTTCTATCTCCCTCTTTGTCTGCCTCCTTGCACCATGCCTTGCTTGGTAGCATTAGAACATAAAAAAAAATCACATGGCATACCCAGGGGTGAGATTTAACCCAAGAGACTAACTAGCCCGCCGGGCTAGCTAGTAAGTAAAGTGAGGTAGCCCGCATGGTTTTTAGGCAGCCCGACAATCGTTCACTTCAATACTGCTGCATGAGCTAAAGTCTGTTGATCACGTTGAGGGTTCTTGCCTCTCAGGATGATCGGGTGAGTCTTTTAGCTACGGGGTTCGGACGTGGTGAGGTAGATTCTAGAAATAAAGTTCCACATTTTCGGATCAACCACTGTCACTTTGACAATACACGTAATTTGTAGCGAGTATCTTTTTCACAAACAAAGCAGACAGTGCGCTTGGCGCGAAGGAGAAGTAGGCAAAGGGAAATAACGCTCGCGTATGCTTCATACTCGTAGCAGACGAACAGTGACCTAAAAACGCTTCGGACCGAGCTTCTAAAAGTCTGCAAGTAGTATCATTTTTTTTAGGTCGCCAGGCGGGCTGGCTCAATTATAAAGTGAGGTCGCCCGAGCCGGTTTTAAGTCGCCTCGGGCGACCGTTAAATCTCACTCCTGCATACCACACAGGGAACAATCGCAGTTAATAAATAAATGTACAGTTAAAAACATGCAGTACTTTAATATATATATATGAGGTATAATATTTTTTTTATCTATTACCTTTTTGGTTATTAGAGCTCTGTAACGAAAAGTGGTATTTCAAGAATTTAGTGTGCATGAATCTAGATCTGCTTGTTCTGTCATCTCACAACTTCTCTAACTCGTAACAATAAACTTTGTTGTCACACCCTCTATTAAACCATAAACATAAATCAACAAAATAGCGCAAGTACAGAATCAATAAGAATCAAAATGGGATAAATACAATTGTTTCTACTCACGTCCTTTCACGGAATAAATCTGATGAATGAATAACTCACACAGAACACACAATTCCCAGTCACCGTCACCAGAGAGAGAAAACGTAAATTATAAATAGTCTCGCTGCAGTTATGTTCAATCTCTAGTCTATGCCTATGCAGTCTTCTTTTTCTGATTCTCAATTCTTATTCTCTTTCACCTCTTGCTTTCTCCGTCTCCCCTTCCTCTTCTCCGCTACTCCTCATCTTCCTCTCATCAGTCTCATATATAACTTATATATATATATTCATACTAACCTTATGAAGTACTTAGAAAATAATGCTCTTTTTCATCCTTTTCAATCTGGCTTCAGACCTAAACACTCTTGTCAAACAGCGCTCTCCCATCTTTGTGATGTTATATTAAAATTTTATATATAATATTATTATAATATAGGAAAATTAATTAATATGTGAATATATTATATTATAAACCCAACGACTTTCGAGTTATGGAATAGGATAGGATAGGAAAGCTACCAAGTAACTATAAGCATCTGGAAAATTAATTATAAAAGTGATATATTTTAATATGATAACAGATTTTCAAGTAAATATTTTTTTTAAATATTAATTATTATATATTTATTCTTGTTGTTGTTATTGTTATTATTTTTGTTTTCATTAAGATATTCTTGTTATCATAATACTAGTGATGATAATGGTGGTGATGGTGGTGTTAGTAGTAATAATAGTACTACTAATTATTATTGTAATTGTTATTATTCATATAATTGCAATTGTTATTATTATTATTATTATTATTATTATTATTATTATTATTATTATCTTGATTTCTTTTAAAAATTATTCTTCTAAGGGTAGGGGATAGTGAGGGGTGGTTGCCTACAATTATTTAAAGATAATGATGAGGATGTGTGATTGTGTGTGCATGTGTGTGTGTGATTTCTATGATTTCCAAGTTAATGTTAAAGTTATTTACTGTATTAATTTGTTAAGGGACAGATTGGAAGATTAGACTTATTAATTAGTCTAAAATCTTTATCCCTAATAAAAAAGTTTCAAAGTTTCAAAAGTTTCAAAGTTTCCTCTTCGTTCTCCCTTCCTTCATCTTCTTCTCCTTCTTTTTCTTCTGACTCTTCGCTTCTTCTTCTGTTTATTCTCCTTCGGCGTCCTTTTCTTCAGCGCCCTCTTCTTCATTTTTCCTCTTCTTCTTCTTCTTCTTCTGCTTCTTCATCTTTTTCTTCTTCTTTGTCTTCTGCTGCTGCTTCCTCCTCTTCTTCTTCTTCCTCCTCATTTCTTCTTCCTTCTCTTCTTATTTTTCCTCTTCTTCTCCTTCTTCTTTTTGCTCTCCATCCTTCTTCTTCTTTATTCTTGAGGCCCCAGCAGCAATTAGGGACTTCTGCAGACAAAGGAGTTGACCACAACTAAGTTTCAGATTCATAAACTTTCTTTGGACCATTACATATACCTCTCTCTCTCTGTGATGGGATCAGTGCAGCAATACAAATTCAAATTTGATGCATATCGAATACAGTTCACAATATAAACACAAATTCTACAAACTAATTATAACAATGTTACTGATTGTTAAGTCAATGACACCAATTAATTTCATTCATACCAATAAACTTAATACTTTACACTGCAGTTGAAGTTTCAACTTCAAATTAAATAATGATCTGAATTCAATTCGTTATTCAAATATTGCAGTGAACCACCATATATGTCTCCTCCCCATTCCATCCTTCACACTAATATCAACATTATTTATTATTAATTTTATTACAAAACAAATACAATATCATCATTTAATAATACTATTAAATTTAATACATTTCAAATAATAAACACTATATACCTGCAGACACAGCTGCGAGGAGTCCAATACAACCAATCTCTAGTATAGTCAAGAAAAGAATGAATAGATTTTTGAATGTACATGTATTAGTGAGCTGTCATGTGACCAGCTCAACCAATCAGAATTTAGCTCATTAAAAAACCCAATGTCTTCTCACAAATATGTTCGAAGTTGTTAGACATCTTCCAGTTGCAAACCAGGGTTTTGTGTGCACTTTATGTTGTGTTTCTATAATCTGTCCAGTATTTGCAATAAAGTTTTGATAATATTTATCTGTTTGTCTGTTAAATTTTGGTTTGGAAAAAAGAATCTACAGTGGTAATCTTAATTTATTGACTGTAAAAAAGAAGAAGGCATATACTGCAGATATTTGCTCTTAAAACTATGTGATTTGTAACCTTTTATATGATAACCATGTGACTACATATGAATGCTGTAAAAATAAAGAAAGCAGGTTTGATTTCAGTCCTGACATAAATGTTATCTTTTTACAGAGAAAGAAAACCGTGAGGTGTGCAAGTTTGCAGGCATTTATACAGTAAAATCAAGTGAGTATTTATAATAGTTATTGCATGGAAAAAGGAATGAGCACTTTTTTGACTCGCATGCATAGCAATGTGAGTCTCTGTAGTAGTAGTTATTATAATAATAGTAATAATAATAATAATAATAATAATAATAATAATAATAATAATAATAAACATTTGTATAGTGCCCTTCCTCACTAGAGCTCATAGTGCTTTTCACAAAGAAAAAAGAACTAAACCTAAATAAATAAATAAAGCGAAAGCTAAACATCAAATACCAAATCAGAGCACACAATTAACACACAATGACTATGATCAGTGTTCCCTCCACACACAAAAAATGAGAGTCCTTGGGACTCCCAGGTATAAAATTTTAAGAGTCCTTGTGCAAATTTTGAGTCCCCAAATCGAGAAAAAAAAAAGTTAAAACAAGTCCAAGCCTCACTTTTTTTCTTTTTCTTTTTTTTACTCTGTTAAAGCATCACATTAGTTATCATAATCATATTAAACCAAAAAAATTAAAACATGTTTCCTTGGACGCTTTACTTCAGTTTGATTTTCATCATTTATTTGTTTATCCTTGCCTTGGAGTTCCATATTTTCGATAATGACAGTATCTGTACTTGATGTTGCTGTGGAGGAACGGGTTTTGGGCCCAGTCAACCAAGTCAGAAGTGACATGATCGTGTATGATAGAATCAAAGAACGGATTCACGAAGATTTCTTCTGTTCAGTGAATGGATTGCTTGGAGGAAGTTTACAATGCGCGTGCATGCGATTTTTAAGGACGACCACTCCCGACACAATCTTTAATCATCTGCAATGGCAGTTTCAGTTGGGTTCTGATTCTGATTATGCTGTGAATTAGTTCGCCACTCGTTAATCGTATATTTGACTTCAGCGATTTGAAAAAAATTTGTGCGTCCACAGGACGCACAGGACGCACACATGCACATTTTTCTGCGTCATTTTTCATATTTTGTGCGGAATTGACGCACTACTGTGCGTAATCGGGAACACTGATGATTGTGTTTTAAGTCTTTGACATAATGATAAATATATATAATACATATAAACTAGAAAGACATTTGGGTAACAAAACATTCTACACAGCACCAGTTATTTATATCACATTTAAAATGAAAAAAAAAAGATTTTGTCAAATCTATGCGAGATAGTCCAAAAATGACATTAAAACAAATTTTTGTCCATCCGTCTGTCCGCTGTCTGTCTGTGCAAAAACTTTAAAGTGACGAAGTAGTCAGAACCTATTTCAACTATTACAGCCAAATCTGGTAAGATAGTGTATACCCATGAGACCTTATAAATGATCAGTGAATGAATTACGACACTTCAAAATCAAGGTCATAGGGTCAACAGTTGTTAATTTTAAAAAAAATTGTTATTTTTCGCAAAATTTCACTCTTTTTCTAGATTATTAATAATGAACTTATGATTCTTTGATGCATGATAGATATCAATGAAACACACACTATACTACCTCATTCCAAGGTCAAGGTCACTGGAGCTGTCCAAAATCAGTTAGTATAGGTACTTTGAAGTGGCCTTGACCCTAAACTATGAGAGATATAAAGTCCAAACTTGTTGTATTTAGAGATGAAATAGTGGTCTTTCATATGTGTTCCATTTTTGCCTTGACCTTGAAGGTCAAGGTCATTTTAGATATTGCAAAAACATGTTTTTTAAAATGGCCTTAGTATAGTAGAATGGCTGTTTATTTAACCCATGGTATGCAGCAACATTGAGTTATTTGATCAGAAATGCATGAGTGGTCCTGCGAGGGGCAAGACCATCCCAAGGTCAAGGTCACTGAAGGTCAAGGTTATCCCAAGGTTACTGTTATTTTGGCATAATACAAACTTTTGCTGTACTTTATTTGATAGTGCATAAGTATTGGATACGTCAATCTTAACTTTCACAAATAACAATTTGATTTCTTTTCCGTCTTCTAATAGTGACTTGCCTTACCACCACATATTTAAGTGTATGCTTGGTACAGATAGCCGCACTTTGAGCCTGAATTAGGAATAAGTGGCATATAGCATCCAGTATTTTTATTATTTTAGTATAGGAAAGAAAAATAATATATGGAGGGAAACCCAAGACAGTTGTTATTGCACACAACTAACTACTTTGCTAGCTTCTACCATTTATTTGATTTTATTTATTTGTATTTGATTTTATTCGTAAACTTATTTTTATTTTTAATTTACTTTACTTGATTGCTGTATTTATTTATGTAATTTGATTCTCACAGCTTTCCTTCTGAACCTGAGCAACAGAGTAAAACATATCTCCAAGATCAGTATGCATCCTCCCAAGGAAAAACCAGTAAGGGAAATAATTTGTTTGTTTGTACAAGTTGTTATTTCTAGTGAAGAGGCAATTAATGGACACATGGATAAATTACTATCAATAATAGATTTGTGTACATAGTTGTAAACAGTTTTTACTTTTACTGTTCCGTCTTTTGGTGTATCGTAGCAAAAGCGATGTTTGATCGAGTGCATGTATTTTTATGTAATGACTATGTAAAGCGCGATGAGTCTGGTCGTAGGCTGGAGTACACGCAATATAAAAATCCGTTATTATTATTATTATTAGATAAATTAAAGATAAAAGCATGGTAAAGGCAAATAATCACACGTTTCAACAATCTAATGTCCATAACAAAAAAATAATAAATTTGTGTGATTGCCTTTGTAATTTTTTTTAGCATTGTATAAATTAAAGATAAAAGCGTGGAAAAGGAAAATTACCACAATTTCAACAATCTAAACTCTAGTCTAATGTCCATTTGAAAGACATTTTTGTGTGTCTTTGGCATCCATTTAGCATTTTATTCTATCATTACATTATTATTACTAAGAAGCTATCTAAAACAGTGAAACATCTTGTAATGTAAGCGTTGTTCGTATAGTCAAATGTTGCCTTATTCTTGTTTCAGCTGGTGAAAAAGGACAAGGATTCCAGCAAACCAAAGTTTGTGGAGGTACGCAAATATATATTAATAACTAATTGTGTTAATAGTAACACTTTACTTAATGCAACTACCTAGCATAAGTCAGTACACATCCTAAAATTCTCAGACCACACCACTGTTGAGGGTTTGATCTCGGATGTTGATGAAACAGCATATCAAAATGCAGTGGATGATCTTTTTGGCTGGTGTAGCAATAATAATCTGGAGTTGAATGTCTCAAAAACAAAAGAAATGATTGTTGACTTTCAGAAGAAGAAAACTCCTATCCATCATCCCCTCATTAATGGAGAAGCGGTCAAATAAGTTGATAGTTTCCGGTTTTTAGGTACTACAATTTCAGCTGACTGCCGGTGGGAGGCACATATCTCAGGTGCTATTAAGAAAGCTCACCAAAGGTTGTTTTTTCTCCGTCAGCTCAAAACGTTCGGAGTCAGTCAGAATATCCTGTCACTATTCTACCGGTCTCTAGCGTGTTAATGTTAAAGTAACACGAGGTCGAATGGAGGATTCAGCAATGTGTGTGTGTTCGTGCGTGTGTGTGTGTTGACTAGCAAATATATATTTGGCATTTTGTACAGTTCATCTGTTTTATGACTTTATCTTCTTATCCTTTTATTGTGATTTGCTGTCAGCTTGTTCACATGTTCACTATGTTTTATATGTGCTTTTGTGTGGTGCTGCAGCGTTGACCAAATGCATTCCTTGTGTATTATTCACTTGGCAATAAACTATCTTGAATCTTGCATCTTGAATCTAGTCCTGCAATACCACCTCTAGTCAATGGCAAGAGAAGAACAGAAAACATAATTTTATGGCGTTTTGGAAGATTTACATAAGAGCAGCACTTTTATCGCGAGTTGCTCATGTCAAGGTGATCTTGCTCAACAAGGAAGTGAAATAATTGTCGTCTATGCATTTGCTGTACGCTTGTTTATACGATTTTATGCTTTTAAGATTGATCTGTGATTCAAAATGTGGTATTGACTTTTTGAGTTGAAAATTGCTTTGTCCATGGAAAATAAATAGGCTTGCTTACTTAGTGATGAAAAAATGCTATTAAAAAAGTGTTTATGAGTGTTGTTTTTTTTTCCTCTTTGTGTAGGTGTTTCCATTGCTTAAGTTACTTGGTCACAAATGTTTTTTAAAAATAAAATATTTGTGCTTTCTCTGAGTACATGTGGGTGGATTTGTATAAATGTAACGCTTTATTGTCCCTTTTTATCGGTAAATTCTGGGCCGCCTCCCCTGGGGAAGGCGTAGTTGCAGCCTGTGGATCGCCCAAACCCAACCTACCTAACATTAGTTATGATTTTGAAATTTTGCTGGGGAAACAAACTGGAGTACCTAGAGAACACCCCCGAGACGTTGCCCGAGTCGAAAGTAAATTATATTCGGAGAAAGATAACGCCCATATGCTGGATTGAATCCCCACCTGTCAGGCGCCATTGGTTTCTGGCTTGCGGACAAGGCATGTTAGTCCCGCCTTAGCCCACTTGGCCACAACACTCGCTGTTCTCTCTCTCTCTCTCACTCTCTCTCTCTCTCTCTCTCTCTCTCACTCTCTCACTCTCTCTCTCTCTCTCTCACTCTCTCACTCTCTCTCTCTCTCTCTCTCTCTCTCTCTCTCTCTCTCTATATATATATATATATATATATATATATATATATATATATATATATATATATATATATATATATATATATATATATATATATTGAGAGAGAGATAAAAAGAGAGAGAGAGAGAGAGAGAGAGAGAGAGACGTCCAAACGTCTCTCTCTCTCTCTCTCTCTCTCTCTCTCTCTCTCTCTCTTTCTATCTCTCTCTCAATATATATATATTGATATACACACACACACACACACACACACACACACAATGTCTGTTTTGGTTTTTAGGGGATGGGAAAGGGAGAGGAAGGTGGGAGTGGACACACATAATGTTTCTATTTGTTTGTGTATATCAGCTTCACCAGTATCCTGGATATGACCCTTTAGAACTGACACCACTGCCTGGGTTAGCAGCCACAGAAGTACTGCAAATTGTAGTGGATGCCTCTGTCAACCTGAACAAAAAGGTACAGCCACTTTCAAATTAATTGGTTAATTGTGCAGTTGCTGTGGGAATGCTATGATAGTGTGGATATTCACAACAGTAAAAGCAGATACTTTCAGTATTTTAAACATCAATCATTGAGCTTAGCATGCAACAAATAAATATATCAGTGGATCATTTAAGACAATAAATAAACCACCATACTATTCTCAGTAGGATTGATTCACTCACTCGCTGCTGACTGATTTTGCACATTATGCTCCCAACATACTGACTGTTCGAATGGGTTAGCATTCAAATCACACTGATGAATTTGCAGTCCACACACAATTTTTTCAACTCAAAGTTCAAAGACAAGTGTCCTTAGAAATAAGGTAAAGGCAGAGGTGTCATATAACTTTTCAGTCGTTGGGAGGGAAAACGTTTGGTACAGATCACCACGCTTTGAGCCTGAAATGATTGGTGATTTGGGGGAAAAGCGCGTTTAGAGCATCCATTATTATTATTTTTATTATTATTATTATTATTATTATTATTATTATTATTATTATTATTATTTTGTTACCTCACTAAAAGCAAGTATTTTTAGCAGTGAATGTGGCGCATTAAGTTGTCTGTTTTCTTTTCTTTCTGTTTAGCTGCAGTACAAGCCTGAGTTTCAGCGAATGTTTTTCTCACCCATGTCTCAGGCTGTTCTTCAGGTTTGTGAAAGAAAATATGTTTGTTAGAGAGCGATTCATGTTGGTCACATGTGTTCCATGTAGGTGTTAGATGTCTGTATTATTTGTATGAAAGAGTGACTTATCTTAAAGCCCAATGAAAGGTTTTTGCCCTATATGCCATTGCTATTCTGTATCATTACAGGGATCACATTTACACATATTGTGGGCATATTTGATGTACTTTTGAAGTCTACAAACACATTTTTGATTGACCAATAAAGACATGGAGTCATTTAGAAGTCTGTTTCATCCACATTTCTGCTTTATATTCAGTTGTCAAAATTCTATAATTAAAACAAATTTAGTATAGGCTATTGACAAACTTTGGGTAAGCCAGGCGGGGTTTTAAAAAAGCTTGTGCAGTCCCTGTTATTATGCTAAAAGTTTGCACCTTTTCAAAGATACTTTTATCATAACAGTCACAGGCACTTTAGTAATTAATACAAAAATTAGCCATTATAACTAAATGGAATTATTTGTGGTTTATATTGCATTTACACACACAGGACATATTCTGGTATCTTTTCCTGGAGAAGTTTCAGCCCAGCCAAGCCTCTCAACAAGAACTGTTCAACCGGACGGCACACAACTACGTCAAACTGATTTTCTTCTCGAAGAACACTCACTTCAGGGACACTTTTCTCAAGGTAGGATAAGCAGAACTATTATTTAGCTGCATTTTCTTTATATGTACCTATGACATAATAAAAGGA
The DNA here is from genome assembly GCA_036898135.1 of Oncomelania hupensis. Lineage (NCBI taxonomy): Eukaryota > Metazoa > Mollusca > Gastropoda > Littorinimorpha > Pomatiopsidae > Oncomelania > Oncomelania hupensis. The sequence goes on from CM072512.1 coordinate 46,173,029, forward strand.
AGAATGTTTGTGTGTGTTTGTGATTTAAACAGTTGAAAACCTATATATTTGAGATGTTTCAAATCGTATACTCTCTTCAGCAATAAAATCATTGAAGTGTATTTAGTAGTAGAGAAAGTTCTAGAAAGGCTGGTGAAATGAGATTTATTTTTCCTTGTCTTTATGTAGAAATATAGATTTGTTTTTAGAGGTTATGTGTTTCTTTCCATCATGATGTGCAAGAGATAGGTATGTTTACTGTAAAAAAAACCACAACAACAACAACAACTACTGCATGTATAAGAGACAAAGCAGGAAAAAATCTTGTGAAAGGGCTTCCCTTAATTCAGGATCAACTTCTTGAGGGCATTTGAGTCACACTCGTCGCCTTTCTCTCACTGAATAATCTTCATTGATTCTAATAATGAGAGCCAGTATCACACCACAGGTGAGCAAATAGTATTTATCGTTGTGTGTCTGTCTCAGCATTCCTCTTCAGAATCTAATGGACCCTTCCAAGCTGTAGTAACCAAGAGGATTAAAAATAACACAAGTTGTCAGAAATGCTTCACCCCACCAACGAAGAATTTTGTGATAAAATTTATTGCACTTTATTGCCAAGACCTTGAAAACGGTACCCTTGTTTTTTTCAGGATTACCCAAAGCTTATGTCACAGGGCGTGTACGCCTCCTTCTGTCACTGCTTCCCAGACTCCTTCCGCCAGTTTGGAGAAACATTTAAAAATGACCTGGTGTTTTTGGTCTATGGATGGATCGCAGGTTTGTCTTAATCATTTTCTCTGTCGTGTATTTGTTGTTTATTATTATCTGTACAAACACACACACAAACAAATATATATAGAGAGAGAGACAGAGATAGAGCGTGGATTATTCTTAACTATATATATACGAATGCACAGCAGCCATCATTATTGCTTTCTACTGTTCTTTTTATTTTTCAAATTTTCGCTGATAGTTCCTCAGGATTGAAACCATGAGGCAAAGGGAAACTGGGCAAAAGAGAACAGAAATCATTCAGTACAATAATAGTAAGTAATGCTGAAAAGACAACATTACACAACAGACGAATAGTCACCCACATGCCCACCCATACACACACACACTGACTTATAGTCACCACAAAGAGGAAAACATTTTTCAGTATTACAAATTACAAAACATATAAACATATATATTGTTTTTATTTATTTGCGTGTTTGTGTATTTATGTATTTTGGTATTTATTTGTTAACCTTCTACATGTAGATGACAACAACAGTACCATACATCTTTACTTGTGCGTGTGTGATCTTGTATTTCCAGACTTTTGTCGTCCTGTTGAAGTTTATTATCCATTAAAGAGCAAACTTTCACGTGATAAGGAAACAGAAATATCGTAATCTACAACCTGTTGCTGCCGTTGATTATTTGTCACTACAGTGCTTATTTCTATCGCATCATTATTTCAAGAATCCGCAGTCATCTTCTCATTCTTCTTTCATTTTTTATTTTACAAATGACAGTTTTATGTTTACTTTGGCAGGTCTGCGCCCATCCCCTAGATGCTGGCTGGACTGGAACTTGAGCAAGCTGGAACCTGCCAACATCCACATGCGTGAGGAAATGATGAACATGACCAAGAAAAGGCAATGTATGCAGACTTTGTACCTTCCCCCCAAAAAAAATAATAATAAAAAAAAAAAATATATATATATATATATATATATATATATATATATATATATATATATATATATATATATATATATATATATATATATATATATATAATGTTGCTATCTACACTTTCAAAAATCTCATTTTATTTTACTGTAAGTATTCTCTTTTTTCTATACATCCTGTGATAGCTTGGAGTATCAGCGCTATACTCACAATTACATATATAGCTCAGGAAGCATTCTAATTGCAAAGACATGTGAATGGGAGTGCATGCTTTTGCCCACATAAACAAAGTTTTATGATAGTAGTTGAAATTTGTAAGTTTTGCCTGCTTTTTAGCAACACAAAGCATTAGCATGACGTACCTATGATTGTGGACATCACATTTTGTTTATTTTTTTATTTTTTAATTATTTTTTTTATTTGTGTGTAGCCCAGGCAATGTCGTTCAACTTTGACTATCTGGATACACTAACATCAACCAACCCCAGCCAGTATCCCTCCTCCTTGTCCCTGGACATCTCCAAATCGTCCACCGGTTCCAACTGGGAAAGACGCGGGAAGCCTTACAAAAAGACTCGCAAGTTCTCCAAACGTAGCCACTCTCCTGGTAAGACAACAACAATCTGTGTTACCAGATCATTGATTTTCTACTTAACTGTGATTTTCAGTTGTGTTTTATGCATACTGTGTGATAAAACAAAAACAAAAACAAAAAAAAAAAAAAAAGAGAAAGAAAGTGTGATCCTCTGTTAATTTGACTTTGTGGCTAAGTTTCTTCCAACTCTCCCCGACTCATCCCTCCCCCTCCACACCTAGAGGAAGCGACCCATAAATTTCCGATAAAAAGGGACAATAAAGTGTCAAATATCAGTATCTCTCTCTTTCTCTCAGCCTCTCCCTTCTCTCTCTCTCTCTCTCTCTCTCTCTTTCTCTCTCTCTCTCTCTCTCTCTCTCTCTCTCTCTCTCTCTCTCTCTCTTCTCTCTCTCTCTCTCTCTCTCTCTCTCTCTCTCTCTCTCTCTCTCTCTCTCTCTTTCTGTGTATCTGTGTATCTTTCTCTATGCTGGATATTGTAACTCTCTACCGTTCCTTTCCATCTTCGCTCTTCTGAAAATTTTTTATTTTTTTATTTTAAACTTTTTTATTCTCCAAAACATGCATGCAGATAATATATTTTCCATTTTCAAATGCTTAATGAGGATGGACATATGTGTTGCAGCATGAGAAAACCAGGCTAAAGTGTCAAAATATGAAAAATTACTTATTTATTTATTAACAAAGTACTAAAAATAATCTTCAAAATGCAAAAAACAGAATTGTTTTATCTTTATTGGTTGATGTTTTATGATTTTTTTTAATATTTTATTTTCTCGGGGGCTAATTTCCAGAAATTGCCTTCAAAGTTTTGAATTGTAAAATGATCATTACTTCACAACCAGAATTTTCCCATGCATGTATTTGGTATCAAAACAATCAGGAAGATGGCAGCAATATGGCAGGGAATTGAGATAAGATGAGAAAATTCACATTATACACCATTCACACAATACTGAACATAAACAAATTAAAACAGTACGCACAATTTTATTTTGTACCCATCCATAATGCATAGTGCTTTTAAACATATTAGAAATAAAACAAGTGTTTAGCAAGTCTATAATAACTCAAACACATAATAATATATCAAGAACATGGCCTGAATCAATCATTTTTCTAAAATAAACCCTATCATAATGCCCCTTCCCTCCCCCCCCCCCCTCTTAAATCCCTCGTCCGTCAAGTAATCTTTTGTTTAATTGCAAGCAGCTACATCAGCTCAGTTCAAATAGCCAAACAAAGATTACAAACCTAAAACAAAAGTTTCATTAGGTAGTTTTCAGTCCTAATAATCAAGCTTTAATAATTTCCCGATTCTCCACTCCCTTCCGCACGTCGAATAAATCTGTCGCGTCACAGGTGTAAATCAAAATAACATGTCCTTTTGCTCTGTAAAGTTTAAATAAACACAAATATCAAAGCAAATACTAATTACTAGTAATTTGGTAAATAGTCCTCATGTTCATTTCCTAAAACAGACAAACCAACAATAATAAATACTGAGAACATAGTCAACTTGTCATGCTAGTAATATTGAATGCAGGCCAGACTACTTACCTTTTCAACCACCCCACCCCACCTCCACCCAACAAAATATACTACTGAAATATTTTCCACACTCCTACTGTAATTCTTTCACTGATATCGCCTTTTCAACCTTTACCTAAATCTATGCAAGTAGAATGACGGATTATTAAAGACACGCCAATAGCGAAGAGGCCTACGAAACATGAATCATTGAATGAAAACAAACAGTATCGTTTAATAACGGGATCAAGCTTCTGCTCGTCAGAATCATAATCCTCATCACAGTTCCCACTGGCACCATCATAAAAATAGTCTGAAAGCAGGTCTTGGAGCTCTTCAGAAGCAAAACCGGGTCGATTCAAGGCCCTAGCTACTCTAGCAGACGACACATCTACTGACGCTGGAGACGAAGCCATCACTTCCGGTTTCCAAAAAGAATCGGTCACTTACTTTGACAAATTGTTTCTAACAAATGCAACATAAATATTGCAAGAAAACACTTGAAATAGATGTTTGATGAGTTTATCTACATTAAAAAAGTCACTTTGAACTAAAAATCGTCGAAAATCTATAGGAAACACTTCAGTTTTTCACGACCCGGCAAGAGACACATTCGAACACAACTTGTGTCACAAGCAAGCTTCGGAACAAGGAATTTCATGAAAAATTCATACGCCACACACTTTTATGTACCAAAACGTAGTACCAATAGGGACTTTTCACCCTCCAGACGTTATATATCAATCTACATTGGGGATTTCCCTTCATAGTCGGACAAGAAAAGTTGGGGTATCGGAGGTCAATTAGTGCCATTGTTTTAGCAAGGTGTGATCAACACCCTTATCAAAATCAACAAAATAAACAATGTTTTAGTAATTTTTGAACAAAATCCGTTTGGGATATTAAAGAAAAGTCTTAAATAAAGACAAAGAGGCAACAATCTTAAAATTGATGGGGTAGCCTATTTTTAGTGTTTTACGGCTGTAGCAGCGAATCAATCCTAGCGTCTTTAGCCGGGTTTTGTCATGCGGCAACACATATAAGAAGAAAATGTTACAACATAAAAAGAAGAATTATTAGTTCTTTATGTCACATGTATAAAGCCATACTCTTTGGATTTCTATTTCTTTCACAATAATATCTACATACATATTTGGTATTTTAGAAAAATTAAAAAAGAAAGTAGAAAGGTGGGGAGAAGGAAGAGAGAGGGAGGAGGAGGAGAGAAGCGAGAGAGAAAAAGAGAGAGAAATAGTGAGTTAGAAAGAGAGAGCACCATGGGTCATTATCATTTCACAAAATATACAAAACCAGGATTAGCACGCAGTGAAAAATACATATACATTTAAACTAATATATATATATATATATAAGCGCTTATATATCGTCAAACAGTGGTAAGTAAGGGTGCCATTCTTGTACACAATTTTGATATCTCATTTGTAAAATGGCCATATATTTTTCCACATCATATCGGCTTTTTAGCACAGCTGTAAAGGACCTGAAAAGTGGTTTTTTTTTTTCTATTTTGCATTTATAAATGAATGATTTTGATAATAAAATTCACAAATCTAATATTGTGTCCGTTCTTATATTTATTTCACAGCCAAATATTACGAGATGTTCGCTGAAGTGGAAAGCAATAGCATTATAACACTTAGAATTTAGGGCTCTCTCAAATTCAGTCCAAAACGTTTGAACGAAAGGACACATAAAGAAAAGGTGTTGTATATTTTCCCTTTCATTTTCACAAAAAGTACAATTAATACTCTGTTCAACTCCAATGTTAGATAATACTCTATTGGTTCCTATTATTCTATGAATTATTCTAATTTGCAGCCACTTCAATTTGATTTCCCTCTTCTGAAATTGTTTATTTTATGTTTATTTGTTGTTTACAGTACCTCTTTTGTGGTATCTTTGCGCCATCAGAGATCCTTTCATCTATCTTTACAAAAACAAAAATTAATCATGAATTATGGGTGTCATTTTTTGTGTCCAGAGGATGAGTGCAGTAGGTATTATGGTGTACATTTCCCTCTTTATTGATGCATTACAGATAGCAGTAGTTGTGCAGACGTTGCCTCTCCTACCAGAGAGACCAGGTCCAGAGCAAGAAAGACAGTTGTTGGCTTCTCAGTTTCCTGCAAAGGATCATGCCCTTCATCGGTGATCAACTGTGCAGAGAAGCAAGGCAGAGCGCACCAGCCCCAGCAGACCAGAGAGGGTAGAGACAGAGAGCAGAAATACAGGCAGGCTAGAGGTGTTAAAGACACGGGGCACCAGTGTAGTCAGCCTGGCAATGTCAGAAAAGTCCGTCAGGAGGCAGGCATGAATGATTTAGATGGAGGAGGCAAGGGCCAGGATTTAGGAAAAGACAGCAGTCACGGAAGATTAGAATCGAACTTTGAGAGGGGAAACTCCAACCAGAACCGAAGGACAAGTATCAAGCATGGAAGTAGTGGGAAAATCCCCAGCACCAACATGGTTCGCGGCAAAGCACTCAGCCCAGTAAACCCCTCGGCGAACAATGCAGCATCCATAGAGAAATTGGGTGGTGCAGCATCCAGAGAGAAATTTAGTGGTGCAGCATCCATAGAGAAATTTGGTGGTGAAGCATCCAGAGAGAAATTGGGTGGTGCAGCATCCAGAGAGAAATTGGGTGATGAAGCATCCAGAGAGAAATTGGGTCGACTCCGTGTACAGGATGCAAGATCCAGAGAGGAATTTTATGGCTGCATAGCGGAGAAGGGTGCATCCTCAGTGTTTGTACTGGTACCGACACCAGAGGACCCAACTTCAGTTTCCTCTCCCAACCACGCAGAATGTCCGGCACTGAGAGATAAAGCTAAATCCAAACTGAAATCAGGGAAAGACAAATACCAAAAGAGAGAGGACACCAAGAAGAAGTTTAATATGCGCAGACACTTGTTGAAACAGTATACCAGAGTGAGTAAACCCAAGCTTCAGATGGAAAGATCTGCAATCCGGAGTAAACCGCTGACAGTTGCAGGCAAGATAGAAAAAACAGTAGCAAACAAGCCTGAAGTAACTATAGAGACCAACCCTGAAGAAAACAAAGGCAATTTATTGTTCAGTTCAGTTATTTTCACATTTGGTCATGAGTGTTGTTGTTGTTTGGTGTTTTATTGTTTTATATTTGAGGTTTTTTTTTAGGATACTTAAATATAGCTGATTGCGAGTTTGTTTTGTTCTAAACAATGTAAACTTTTTGTTGAATGATACTTATATTGTTATATATAGTTATATCATCAAAATAATTAAATTTGTGTGGTTCAGAATAGTCCCGGTTTTGTTGTTCAAGAAAGTTCAATTTTTGGGTGTGTTTTGTTTTGTTTTGTTTTTTAAAGATAGAACAGTTTTTATTTATCAAGGTAGGTCGATCAGTTTATATTGTTGATGCTAGAGAGAGTTCAGTTTATGTTCTTGAAGTTGTGCTTTTGTTGTTGTGTTTTCAAAAAGATATTTAAGGTTTTTTTTAGTTCAGGAAGTTCAGTTTATGTTTTTCAAGATAGGCCATTTTACATTGATTAAGGTGGTTCAATTTGTGAAATGTTCATATAACGTAGATTTGATTGTTGGGGACTATGAGGGAAACATTTTTGTAATGTATTATTTTTATATTTTGGACATTTTAAAAGTCTTTTCCCTGTCACCATTAGTTTTTTTTTATACAGAATACATGATTTATGAGTTCTAGCAGTAAGACTGTTTCATGATGTGAGGAGGGAGAAGTGTCAGTTACTTGTACAAAGAGGAGGAGTAGAGGTAGTAGTTAGTGATTTGGTTTATTCAAGAGAATGTAGCCATTGAACACAAATTAATAGACCATTTGTGGCAAGGAAGGCGACTGTAGTGCATAAAGGCAGTCAGCATAGTGTACCCAAAAAGGGGGAGTTTAGCCCATTATGATTGTTTGAAGCTATTGGAGGGCTAAACAAATGATACGAAAGCTCTATGAAACTCAGTTTGTGTGTAGGGCCAAGGGGAAGGTTGGTGGTAATGAAAACGAGCCTATTGTGATACTGAGCTTCTAAAGGCATTACATATATGTTCCTATATTTATAATGAAGATTTTATTTATCCAACTAGCTGCTGGGAACAACGAAATCAGTTTTGAATATTAATTAATATCCAATCTTTTAATGTCACCAAACTTTTTTTCTTGTTGAACTTTACAAATATCAACCATGAAGATCAGGACAAATGTTGCCAATTTGTTTTGACTAACATGCGTAGCAATGTGAGTCTATATACTCACACCCCCCCCCCTTCCCTTCTCCCATCCGTCCAAAAACCAATTTCCAGATTTTCACAAATCTGTGCAAGATGAGTCCTAACTAAATAATACAAAAATGATTTCGAAAAAAAATATCTGTCCATTCGTCTGTCCGCCGTTTATGCAAAAACTTTAAAGTGGCTAAGAGTTCAGAGTCTATTTCAATTATCACAAACAAACTTGGTCAGATGGTGTATACCCATAAGACCTCGAAAATGATCAGTGACTAGATGACTTTTCTTCAAGGTCAAGGTCACAGGATCATCAAATGTTAATCCAAAAATGACAATTTTAAACAAAATTTCACTATTTTTTAGGTTATTTATATTGAACATGGTTCTTTGATGCATGATAAATATCAATGAGACACACATACTTTGTAAATTTGGTCAACCTCACTCCAAGGTCAAGGTCACTGGAGCTGTCCAAAGTCAGTTTGTATAGGTAATTTGAAGTGACCTTGATCCTAAACTGTAAAAGATATTAAGTCCAAACTTGTATTTAGAGATGATGGATTGATCTTTTATATGTGTTCCAATTTTGTGTTGATCTTGAAGGTCAAGGTCATTTTTAGCCTTGCAAAATTATAGCAAAAATAGGTCATCATACAGTGGAATGGCTGTTTATTTAACCCATAGTATGCAACAACATTGGGTTATTTAATCAGAAATGCATGAGAGATCACTTGAGGGTCAAAGTCATCCCAAGGTCAAGGTCACTGAAGGTCAAGATCATCCCAAGGTTACATTGGGGAAGGGGGGTGAGGGGGCATAATACAATGTTAGCCATAATGTAGTTGATACTACATGAGTATTTGGAGCCAGATGTCGGTGCCATCTCAAGGCCAAGAGCATAAAAAGATGGAAGTCGATATTTGCATTTTAATGCCACCATTTCATTTTATTTTATCTGGGCACTTGTTTTCATGTTAAATATTGTGAGTTCCATAAAGAGCATGTGAGCCATATGGGCTTTGCCATTCTAATTTCTACTTGACCTTTGTAAATATCAACCATGTAGCCCATAACAAGGAACAGCTGAAACTATGAGAGTTTGAAATGGAACAAAAAGTAATAGTAATAACAACAACAAAAACCAACAGACTTTAAAACTGCGACAAGAACCATCGAGACTATGAAAGAGATGAGAGAGTTTTAAAACAAAATGGAATAGAAATCTACATTCGGAAACAGATTTTACATTGTTTTATATGCATTGTATTCACACAGCAATCGTTAATATTGCAAAATATTATGTATAAATACGATTGTACACCATTTCTGTTGATGGTAGACTCTTATGACAGTGGGCCCTAAATTTTCCTGCATTTGTGTGTTGCCTTACAGTAGAGATTGTGTTTAAACGAAATATCAGTATGTTTATGAGTACAACTTGTGTTAATTGGATGAATACAACTTGATACAGTTAACAAAACAAATATGGTTATGTATATTGTATACTTTGTGCAGAAACTCTGTCGCAAGACTCCAATGTTATAGATGCTGTAGCCAACGCCCAGGCAAGATCAAAAAAACCCTCCTTAACTAGCGCTGGCAGTTTGGAAACCCAAAGTTGTGGCAATGGCGGAGAGATGCATCGTACTTGGAAATCAAAGGTATATAGGTACCTGGTGTTTTGTATATATATTGTAAAACACATGTTTTTTCTTCAGATGAACTCAAAAAGAAGAGAGCTAAGGAAATGATAACTTTTATAGAAAGACTGACAAGAAAACTTTTTTTTTTAAAATGTAAACTAAGTGCATCTAGTACCTTTATATTTTGAAAAGACATGTCGTATTCAGACGTCTGTTATCGATAATAAGGATCTTACACCTTGAGTTTGGATTAGTGGAGAAGTATGCTATACAGTTTATCATCTTCATGATCATCATCATCTCCATCAACATCATCAGCATCACCATTGTCATTATTATCATCATCACCATCATCATCACCACCACAATCATCATCACCATCATCATCATGATCACTAGCATCATCATCATCATCCTCTTCTTCTTCTTCTTCTTCTTCTTCTTCTTCTTCTCTCTTCTTCTTCTTCTTCTTTTTTTTTTCTTCTTCTTCTTCATCTTCTTCTTCTTTTTCTTCTTCTTCCTCTTCTTGTACATTGTATTTTTCCACATCATGTAAGAATAACAAATGATTGATTTCAGAATGGAATGGGAGATGGACTGAGCCCAATCCGTGAGATGGCGACCGAAGAAGGAGCAACCATGAGTCAGGATGACAAGAAAATGTCCCAGTACTCTTCGCCAATCAGCACCAATGACAGCCGCAATGAAATGGAGGTATTACTTTTTTTTTTAACCTTTCTGTCTTTTCAGTTTGTTTTAGAGTGTAAACAGCAACTCATCTCTTTATGAGTTTAAGATATATATAACCACAGTTTAATGGAGGTAATGACATTTTCTATTTTGTTTTGTTCAGTTTATAGTATAGTATTATATAGTATAGTATAGTATTGTATTGTATATTACAGTATTGTATAGTATAAAATTGTGTAGTATAGTATTGTATAGTATAGTAGTTGTTACTCGGTTATTTATGAACAGCCGATTTAGCCCCGATGCTTGAATCTTGGTAACTCGAATTCGTTGATCCATGCAGCCAGTTTACTCAGCAACAAGGCAGGAATCGTCGTATAAAGTTTTCCAGCTTTATTCAGCAAACATCAACAAACAGATGCATACAAGATCACTTTCCAAAATCATTACAAAGATCATCCTTACAAGCAGACAGTGCATTACGTATATAGCCTCTCTGCAATCGAGAAAAAGTTAGAACATTGCAGCATGACGCAATAACACCCAATCAGAATAAAAGTCGTCACCGGAACTATGCATTGCCTTACATCATATAATGTTTAGATTCGACCAGCTTTTACCCGTAAGGTCTAGAAGCTTCGATCGATAATAAACAAGTAATTCCAGAAACTTCTCAACAATTCACAACTTTCCGGCACCTCTCATAAAAACTCGTGGGTATCGCCATTATAAATTAAAACGAGGTTAGCATGAAACCAAGTTTCGGTCTAGCTTGTTTTGCTTTTATCAAAGCTTGATGCGTGACTTTTAAATATGGCAAATTGCCGAAAACGACGATTGTTAGAGCCAGAAAACGAGTGGGTTAAGTATAAAAACGGTGGAGGAAGTACATGCTCAGTGAAAGGATGCAAAAAACAATCGTAGAGGCCTGTATTTGTGGCGACTTCGGAGGTGCGTCGATCATCGACAGAAAGTGAAACAGGACCTGAAGACTCTTGTAGTTTTCCATAGCTTCGCCGTCGCAACCTTCACAAAACACGAAGTAACTGACTATGTTAGGCAAGCGTTGTGGCCAAGTGGGCTAAGGCGGGACTAACTTGCCTTGTCCACAAGCCAGAAACCAATGGCGCCTGACAGGTGTGGGTTCAAGCCAGCATCTGGGCGTTATGTTTTTCCGAATATTTTTCAAAAATTCACAAATAATGTTAGGTAGGTAGAGTTTAGGCGCGCCACTGGCGATAGAAAGGGATAATAAACTGCAGCAAAAAAAAATAAAAGTATTTGAGGGTACGATACAGGTTGCCAGTGACACATGTTATTATTCTTGAATATTTGGAAAGAACTCACTAAAACACGCGGAGAAAAAAAACGGAAGTATGTTTCATTGAGGGGATTCCCGTTGGTGCATAGGATAGCAGAAAAGTGTGAATATCGACCGATGAAAATTAGCAGCATACAAAGCTTCTTCTAGCAACAACGTAAAATCAAATCAAAGGTAAATACACTCTGTTATTGCATGCTTTGCAAAACAAAATGACCGGATCTATCGTGCGCGTCTCAATTGTAACAATAATATAGTATATAGTAAAGTGTAGTGTAGTATAGTATAGTGTAGTGTAATATAGTATGGTATGTTATGTTATGGTATGGTATGGTATTGTATGTTATGTTATGTTATGGTATGGAATGGTATGGTATGTTATGGTATGGTATGGTATAGTGTAGAATAGTATAGCATAGTATAGTATAACATAGCATAATATATTATAGCTGGCATCATAGGCTTTTTACCCTCTGGTTTATCAAGTTAATCATATCCTTGGGTTAGGCTTCAGGCAGTTTAGCTTGTTTACATTACATTATTATTGCTTTAGGTCCAGCGGACTCTTCCGAGCCAAATCAGGACAGGACAACCCCCGATCCGCATAAAAGATCTGCTGAAACAACCCTAGTGGTAAAACCGAAAGCTCTCCACCAGCCAGTCACTTTACAATAAAGACATCCCACGCAGGGGATGGCTGAGGCTTCATCCCAACTTATCGAACCCCCGTTTACAAAAACTAAATAGAATACAAACATCATTATAAATTATCAACAAAACACATACATATAAAATGCCTACAGTGCTAAATAATAACATCATAGGAAGCCCTAGTGACCACCTTGCAGAAAGCGTCCAATATTCCCAAGCTGACCCAACAGACCTCATACACAAACAAGGAGTCTTGTCCCGGAAGAGTTTTCAAGAAAAAAGGTAGGAGACTGGTCTAGCGAAGAAGAAGATAGTATAGCAGATTGATAGAAAAGAGCAGGAATGAAAAAGAGCAAATGAGAAAGACAGCGACAGTGGGAATTTAAAGCACTAAATTTCCAGAAAGTGGGGATATTATTTATACTGAAACCCCCGGCACCCCAACGGGGGTAGCTTGTTTACAAATAATGGCTGCTAAAGGGATCCTGTAGCTGCCTGTTTTCAACACCTCAGCGCGGATCCATATCCAGAGATCCGTCATCCGGCTCTCTAATCCACAGTTTCAGTGCCATTTTGTTTATAATTACCTATTCACGTGATAAGCAGCAGCCCATTGCAGAATGAATGTGCTGATGGAGGCAGCTCCAAAAACATGTCTGCCCTTGCAACTCACTAGACCAGCCAAAAACATTTTTGCTCTGATTCCATTCACCACCATTTATGGGCCAATTTTATTAGTTTTGACTCGCATGTATAGCAGTGTGAGTCTTTGTACTCACCCCCCAAAAAACTAAATCCAGATTCCTGCAAATCTGTGCAAGATGAGTCTTAAATAGTCCAAAAATGACATCATTTGTGTGTGTGTCTGTCTGTCTGTCCATCTGTCTGGCGTCTATGTAACATTTGCAGAACCTATTTCAAACTATCACAACCAAACTTGGTAAAATGGTGTATATCCATGAGACTTCATAAATGATTAGGGAAAATGATTTCACTTCAAGGTCAAGGTCACAGCTAGGTCAACAAATGTTAAACAAAAATATTAAAAAAATTCACAAAATTTCACTTTAAAAAAAAATATTAATATTGAACTTATTATTCTTTGATGCATGATTGATATTAATGAGACACATACAATGCAAATTTGATCAACCTCACTTTGAAGGTCAAGGTCACTGAAGCTGTCCAAAATCAGTTACAATCGGTACTTTGAAGTGTCCTTGTCCCTAAACTATGAGAAATATAAAGTCTGAACTTGTTATATTTAGAGATGTTAAATATTATTGGTCTTTCATATATGTCCCTTTTTTTGTGTGTTGATCTTGAAGGTCATTTAGGCCTTGCAAAAACATACAAAAAATAGATCATCATACAGTGGAATGTCTCTATTTAACCAATAGTATGCAAATGAATTGGGTTATTTGATCAAACATGAACATGAGAGGTCACATGAAGGTCAAGATTATCCCAAGGCCAATGGAGGGAGGGGGGGGGGGGGGAATGGTGTGAGGGGTGGGGGAGGGCTTAATACAACTTTTGATGTAGTTTATTTGATAGTACATGAGTGTATTTGGGACTAGAGGTCAAGGTCATCTCAAGGTCAAGAGCATAGAAAGATCAAATTCGGTATTACTTTGCATTTTAATGCCACTGTTTCTTTTTCTTCTTCTGGGCAGTCATTTTTATGTTAAATATTGGACTCTGGAGCATGTGAGTCATATGGGCTTCATCCTTCTAGTTTTATTTTTGCAGCAGCTATAACATATTGTTCATTTTAGCGGCCATTAAATTGTTCACATTTTAGTAGCCACTACATTGTTCAGTGTAATAACCATTATATTGCTCAGTTTAGCATATTGTTCAGTTTAGCATAATTTTATTGTTTAGTTTATCAGCCGTTTATAATTTTATTCATGTTAGCATTTATTTCATTGTTCATTTTAGAAGCCATTTTATTGTTCATTTTAGAAGCCATTTTATTGTTCATTTTAGAAACCATTTTATTGTTCATTTTAGAAGATATTTTATTGTTCATTTTAGCAGCCATTTTATTGTTTATTTTAGCAGCCATTTTATTGTTCATTTTAGCAGCCATTGTATTGTTCATTTTAGTAGCCAATTTGTTGGTCATTTTAGCAGCCATTTTATTATTTAGTTTAGCAGCCATTTTATTGTTCATTTTAGCAGCCATTGTATTGTTCATTTTAGTTGCTAATTTGTTGGTCATTTTAGCAGCCATTTTATTGTTCATTTTAGTAACCAATTTGTTGGTCATTTTAGCAGCCATTGTATTGTTCATTTTAGTAACCAATTTGTTGGTCATTTTAGCAGCAGTTTTATTGTTCCATTTTGCAGTGATGTTAAAGAATTACAGTGTCAGGACTTTGTGATGCTTGGAATCAGTATGACACATTCTGTGGACTTAGCAATATCCAAATAAAGTAAAGTTAGGTACGGTATAAGCTGAAGAATCTGTCTATTAAAGGAATAAAGATGGTAACAGTGCACAGTGCAAGGAGGTAGAAGAAGAGGGAGACTGAAAAAGAGGTGGGAGGACAACATTCAAGAATGGACTGGTTTAACACTGAGCGAAACAATCAGGGTTGCTGAGGACAGGGAAAGATGGAGTACGCTGGTTAAACGATCATCTGTGGTGCCCCTACAACCTCCGAGTTACGGGATAGGATAGGATAGGATGGTAAAATAAAGATAGCTGCAAATTAGTTGATTATAAGAAATAACGATATAAAAAAATAAAGATAGCATAAATGAATTGATTAATTGTCTTTGTTATTGTCTACTTCTAGTCACACCCGGCCTGCAAGGGACCAGATTTCACCAGGACCACTTTCAACCTGCACGGCCGGAGCCCCCTTGTAGCTCATTTTTTGCGCATGCGTAACATCACCAATGACATGAACGTTGTGACCAGAGTTCAGCGCACCCAACTGGACAACCTTCCTCCATATCCTTTGTTCTTTTCCTATGTTTTCTTGTATTTCCACATTTACTTTGAAATATTTGAGGGTGGAAGGGGATGAGGGGTGGGGAGGGGAATCATAATGAGCCAAATGTCAGTTCGTTGTGTGTGTGTGTGTGTGTGTGTGTAAAACATGCTTGCTTGTATGTGTAGCTTGCATTTGCACATGTGTAGGTGTACGTAGATTATGGGATGCAGACTTTAAAGGAAGATTATCCTTGACTGTATCTACGCTTGATGCCCCAACTTACAAAGATGTGATCCGACAATCATCCAAAACAGTGGGCATCATCGAAAAACAGTTCCAACTGTAAATTATTTTCTTTATCACCAACCAGCTTTATATAGAAAACCACTGATAATCCAACACTGCTTATATACAAATGCTAGCTGTTGATTTTTAAGTACTGATATTTTCTCAGTTATCTTGTGCCTTTGTTGAAAAAGATCAATGCTATTTGTCAACGCACGGGAGGATTCTTATGCGGCCCTTACCCCAAAATACGTAATGATTTCAGGGGGATGCCGCACCACCCGCCACGGTTGCTTCCGTGATCTTACTAAATAGGCAGTGTGTATAGTGGAAGACAGAGTCAAAGGGTCAAAGATGAGGACACGCGCGCACTTGCACCATAAACGCATACACTCTGATGATTATAGTGATACAAATCAATTTCTTCACTCAATGATGACAAATGAATGCTTATGAACAATAATGAATGATGATATATCAATACAATCGAATCGTAACAGCACAATCCATTCTTTACTGTTCCATCTGCTGTTTTTAGTGAAATAAAAGTCTTTACTTATCTTGACTTATTGTAGCGGGGTTGAAATGTAGATAATGTTCCTCGCTTCCAATAATAATGGTATCGTTGACTTCGTATAATGTCACTGTCTCTTTCTACTCCTTCTACTGCTCTCTTGTCGCTGGCTTTTGTCGAGATATTCTAGACACTTCAGTGTTATTGTTCCCCGGCGACGTCCGTAAAACTCCGGCACTGTATTTGTCACGCCTGAAACGATCAGGTGGTGACCTAATGTCTCCGATATGAATTTTCTATAACGAACCACAAGTATAGTGTAATGTTCTTTGTTCGTCGAGGCATTAAGAAAGTATACAATGGTGTATATATTATAACACACAATAACTGATAATGAATGATAGATGAGATGACTGATGACCCTTCCTTCATGCTTCCACTTTCATGCCTTACATACAGGGTGTTCCAAAAGTCTTGGGCCCATTTGAGGTCCCCATATCTCAATTACTATAAATGCTAGTAAGATAAAAGTTGTGCCATTTTAAAGCTAATTACATTAAGTTTTTTGTAAAGCTGTTGATTTTTTAATTTCTTTTCAGACCCATTAATGGCGTTCACTCAACCAGAAAATGCTGGGACGCGTTTGGCAAGAATTTGACTATCGGCTTGATATGTGTCGTGTGACCAATGGTGCTCACATTGAACATCTTTGAACATTCCATGTAAAAATTGAGATTACAAGCTTTCTGAATTTACCAGATGCGTTTTTATATCCTTAATAGTTTCGGAAATATTCAATGTCAAAATGTGCCCAAGACTTTTGGAACACCCTGTACAATGACATGAACAAACACTTCTGCCAAGTGCTCTCCAAACCAGATCCTCTGCAAGAGATCTAAATCTGAACATAAACATAGATCAATCAACGTTGTGAGATGAAGTCTAAAAGATCTAAGAATCGGTCTAGATGTGCTGAGGTTAAAAATATAGAAACAATGATGGAAAAGTTACACTTATTTCACACGAAAATTAACTAACCTGGAATAAAACACATTGTTATTATTGTTTTTTGTTACTTATATAGCTATCTATCTGGCATCTGTTAGCCTAGTTTAGCCTAGCTGAACACGTACCCACGATGGCGCATGAAGAATTGAACCCAACAGTTCGGGAAAACAAATGGCTTCCCACACGGTAACGGCCGGTCGACGACCTTTGGTCACTGGGTCTCCGAATCAGTGAGAACTGATAGTCACATCCACCCGAATGTCTCTATCTGATTTGTTGTGCACCTAAGGTACCTCGCGGTATCCTCCTTGGTCGTTCTTCCTCAATTGGTTTGCCTTGCACCCGTAATGCCGTGTTGGGTGACTGACGTAGCAACGTCCTCCTGGGTCGAAATCTCTCTTCTCAGTGAAGATTTGTTTGTCTACTATCAGAGTCATGGAAACCCATTGTATGACGCAATCGGTCTGTGACGTATGACACGACGACGTAAAAACACAGACTTTGGAATTCTATCGAGAATGAAGACCTTAAAAGTTCCCAAACATTGTTTATTATGAACATCAAGAAAAACAAAAATGCACTGTTTCTAATATGAAGAGACGCTTATTTTCGCGACACTATTCAAAGATCAGACCCACAGCTTACAGTGCCCTGAGTATGTCTCTTTAGCGTTGAATTGGGTATTGTACAAGTGGGGATTGGATTTGAAATATTTAATTAAACCAAGACCAGGTCCCAGGCTGTTTGAACTTCATGGTATGTGTGTACAATACCGACAAATAAATGAGTGTTTTGTACCGACATATGCATCAAGGACTTACCTTGAAATTTGGCACAGCTGAAAGAGGTCTGTTTTTGTTTTTTTTAATAGAAAACCTTTGTGAAACTGTTTTCTTACATTATAATTTCTTTCTAATAGGTTTATTTCAGTAATCTAAACATTGATGGCATGGAAGGTATGCAAAAATATTTGAATTATGAATTAAAATAGTAGAATTGGGAAAAGAATTAAAACATGGAAATCCTTAAGTACAGGTGAAATGCTAGAAGAGTTTGGTTTATTTTAAAATCAGGTTATATAAATAAATGTTTAAAAGGTCAGAATCTAGTAGCATTCAAATTTGAATGGCTTGTTTTGTTCTTCTCTTGCAGCATGTATTCCAGGAACCAAAAGGAGATGTCGGTGTTCTGCAGCCAACAGGCAGCGGAAATGGCGGAGCACAGAAAGCGCGAGAACCTCCTCTTGTCCAAGAAACCAGAAGTAAAGAGACTGAGTGAGCTCATCATCTTGGAGCAAAAGGTTAGTCGCGTTGCACAGAGAGAGACAGGGTGAGAGAGAGAGAGAACAAAAGACAGAATTGTCCATGGTGCTGGGTCTGATCCTGACTTCAGCAACCTGTCTACTGTGAATGTTAGATGTTGGTGTCCAATGCATTGATCATGCCAGCTGTTTGCTGTCAAAGAGGACTTTATTTCAGAATAATTAATTTTTCTCTTTGAACATTGTGGTTTTGAATGTGTACAGAGCTGCAGAGACTGAGAGAATTGTCTACTTACCTCTGCTTGCTCTGAGTACACGTTAATATGATAGAGGATCCATTATATAGGCACTTTCTCTCTCATGTCTTTTATGCTTAAGAAACATTTATTGTATTCATTTATTATCTTATTTTAGTTAATTATGCACAATGTCTTAAATTTGTTTGTTTCTGTTTTCCAGAAAGGGCTGGATTCTATTTCTGCTGGAGCCAGTATAGCAGTGGAAGCAGCTTTGATGAGCCAGGAACTGTGAAGAGGCAATCTTAGTGGAGTTCGACACTGCCTATAATAATAATAATAATAACGGATTTTTATATAGCGGGTACTCCAGCCTATGACCAGACTCACCACGCTTTACATAGTCATTACATATAAATACATGCACTCGATGAAACATCACTTTTGCTACAATACACCAAAAGACGGGACAGTAAAGGTACAGACTATTTACAACTATGTACATAAATTACAAAAAAGACAAAAATAGACTATTTACAACTATGTACACAAATGACAAAAAGACAGAAGGTAGAATAGCAAAAACCTATTCACAGCTATTTATATGCCCGGTTAGGCCCAAGAAGAAAAACAGTATAAATATTTATTTACAGCCGTGTATACACTTACGGATCAGACATAGGCAAAAGATGAGAGAATGGCAGCGGGATACAAATCAATCTGAATAATGCAGTTTGAAGAGGTGGGTTTTGAGGGCCTTTTTGAATGCTTGTGTTGATTGTATGTTGCGGATATGGGAGGGAAGGGAATTCCACTGCTTAGGTGCGGAGTAAGCGAATGCACGTTGGCCGTATGTCTTAGTGCGGGTGACGGGAACCTTGAGTGTGCGAGTGTCAGCAGAAGATCTTAAAGTGCGTGAAGGGGAGTAGACAGACAGTAGATCAGCAAGGTAGGAAGGACAAGAATCTGTGAAGAAGTTGTGACAGAGAACAGAGAGTTTGTACTCTATGCGTGCTTGCACAGGAAGCCAGTGAAGGGAATGTAGTAGAGGTGTGATGTGATCGCGTTTCTTTGCTCGGAATACTAGTCTAGCTGCTGAGTTCTGAACCTTTTGTAGTTTGTCAATGATGTGCTTCGGGGAGCCAGCAAGGAGAGAGTTGCAATAGTCCAGACGAGAAAGGACGAGAGCGCAGACTAGGGTTTTGGTGGCAGGGACTGTAAGATAGTGGCAAAAGGAGCTGATTTGGCGTATGGCCGTGTATGCAGAGCGACAGACGTTGGAGATGTGGTTGTTGAGGGACAGGTCGTCGGAGAGAATGTAGCCGAGATTTCTTGCTGAGGATGAGAACTGAATGTTGTCCCTACTGTAAGCGATGTTGGGAGAGGCGAGAGTGAGGAGGAGGTGTTGTGTTTGTGAATGAGGAGGGCTTCGGTTTTATTATCATCATTAAGCTTAAGCTTGTTGAGTGTCATCCATGACTTAATGTCTGTGATGCAGTTCTCCAAAGTCTGAACAGTGGAATTAATGAGAGAGGGGGCGGTGGATTTATACAGTTGTGTGTCGTCTGCAAATGACTGACTCTCAACAGCATGCTTTCTAAGCAGGAGAAGCAGTGGCTTGGTGTACAGAGTAAATAACACCGGCCCCAAAACGGAACCCTGAGGCACGCCGCACACCAAGTCTGCTGTGCTGGAGAAACAGCCATCGACAGTGACTGCTTGTGATCTGTCAGAAAGATATGAGTGGAACCAAGCCAGGACCGAGCCAGAGATTCCAAAGTAGTGTTGAAGAGTGTTAAAGAGAATGTGATGGTCGACTGTGTCAAAGGCGGCTGAGAGGTCTAATAAGGTGAGAACGGAGACGTTACCATTATCTAAGGCAAGCAACAGATCATTGGTTACCTTTAGGAGGGCTGTCTCAGTGCTGTGGAAGGGTCGGTAGGCAGACTGGTTGGGGCCTAGCAGCAGTGTTGTGTATTTTTGGGTGAATGTACAAGAAGTTTGAACACCAATCGATCAGTTTGTGCAAATCTGCAAGCAGTTTTTTTTTTTTTTTTTTAGCTATTTTCTATTGATTTCGGTTGACATACAGTTGTGACATTAGAATTGCCTACATCCTGGTTGCATTGAACAGCATAATTGTTTCGATAATCATTTATATCAACCTGAAATATGTTTTATTTACCAGATCCAAAACTGTTGCCAAACATTGAGGGGTACACAAAGCTTGGGAGATGCAACATTTGCTTTTTGTATACGTACGTGCAGTCTTTGGTTTGTTTCTTTCACTGATGTCAGATGCTTGATTACACACACACACACACAAACGCAAATAGTCATATTCATTGATGTCAGATATGCGAGGACAACACGCTGACATCAGTAGTCATCTTCAGTCATCCTTTTGCAAGATGGCACCAAGAAAATGTCATCACATACTTTTATGTTGCTGTAGTAACCACAAAATCCAGTGTATTGAAGGGACTCATTCATTTTTTATTTGTTAAATCCCAAATTGTGGCACAAAGAAGCTGCTAAGTTTGATTGTAACGCTGGACTGCACGCCTCCCTCACAGAAACTGGAGTTGACAATAGAGAGCATGGAAGACGTCTAGGTAAGACCTGTGATCAAGTTAGAAGGCACTACAAGATGCTCATGGGGTTTTCCAGGATTAGGCAGACTTTGTTTTAACTATCCAGAAAAAAAAGAGAGTATTTTTCAATGTTTAAACTGCACTGGAGAACTGTGCGGCAAAACGTTTACATATTAAGTGTGAATAATAAGTTTTATGTTACTATTTGAGTAGTCTTTTTTGACAGTACCTTATTTTTTACAAACTTTATTTAGATTTAGTTATTTATGGGTCTAATTATACTTGGGGGTGAGGGAGGGTGAAGAGGGGAGGAAAGAAGTGCCTTTTCCAATTTCAACCAACACTAAGGATGGGTGGGGTAGAGTTTACAGTCTTATGCTAATATATGAGAATTTGTTTGTCTGTTGATTATACTACTGTATATTGCAAGCATTTTCATTTTTATTAACAGTTACATTTTTGGTTGCCTATATTGTAGGCCTACATGTGTTTAAGCTAATATTTGAGTATTGTTTTTCGACAGTACCATATGTTTTTACTTTAGTTATTTATGTGGATAATTATAGTGGGACAAAAAGGAGTTGTTGCCTATAGTAATGACGTACTTACAGTACACACTGTATTGTATGCGAACTGAAATCTCAACTAATTATTGTATTTTTTAAATTTTAATTTTGCAAACTGTTGCTATCAAGAGATGATGTGAATACCAAGCAATTGTTTTCCTGTGGTTTTAAATAATGATTTCTTTTTAGTGCTTTTATTTATTTGAATTGCAATTGCAAGCTTAAATGAGAAACAGATTTAGGATATTACCAAAGTTAAAAGTGTTAATAGAACTGTTTACATTCTAGTACAAAAGCATAGCTGTGATAAGATGCTACAGTCGTGTCCTATTATAATTTATATATACAATTTTGATTACCATTAAATTATTAATTTTTATCCATTTATAATCAAGGCAGACGGATTTTTTAAATCCACATTTTGTACATTATGCTATGTTATTATACATTGTACATTATGTTTATTTTGTGAATTAAATAAATATGGGGTAATGTATTTAGGTGTATTTTTTGTTTCATCTTGTGTTGTATCTACTTCACATCACATGAGCATTACACCTTGGGTGGATCCTCGATAGTTCTGCAGTAGATAACGCGCAGCCTTTGTATTATAAATAGAAGGGGGCCAACGGAGTGCTTTCCAAGCCTTGGATTAGCAGTTTGCATGCTTTCGCAAGTATCAAGAATGTTGTCAATGCAGCTTGAAAGGATTGATTAGACCTTTTGCCGCTAGTTACTTCCCTTGACATCTTCACGCGCGGAAGAGTCCCAATATGGTGAGGGTGAAAAGATGTGCGCGAGCTTATTCATTCACAATGTTATTTTAAATATTTGTTGAACAAACACATATCATGCTGTTGATTAATATGTCTTGTTAGTTAATTGTATATGAAGAGCCTATTGTGTCAGTTGATGATGCCGATGTCCACTATGTATGGCGCACTCATCCATGCTGGCAGCATGCTCAGAGCGCAAGGGGTTGGGGGGAATTAAAAAATTGAAAAACTGCTCTATGTGCACACTCAAAAGGGTAAAAAAAGATGCGTCTTCAGACGCCTCTTGAAAGAGTCAAGTGTTTCTACCACTCTCAAGTCCTGGGGGAGAGCGTTCCACAACGCTGGGCCACAGTGGGAGAAGGAGCGGTGACCCAAGCGCCTCTTCCTGTGATCATCCACATTGGAACGGACAACATAAACTGGGAAGAGGAGCGAAGGCTCCTTGAGGGTTTGTGGGTAGGGAAAATTCTCATGTACCGGGGAGGGGTGAGGTCATGGACACAATTGTAGCACAGGGAGAGGACTTTAATAATAATAATAATAATAACGGGTTTTTATATAGTGGGTACTCCAGCCTATGAACAGACTCACCGCGCTTTACAGTCATTACATAAAAATACATGCACTCGATCAAACATCGCTTTTGCTACGATACACCAAAAGATGGAACAGTAAAAGTAAGAACTATTTACAAAAATGACAAAAATAGAATAGCAAAAACTTATTCACAGCTATTTATATGCCCGGATAGACCCAGGAAAGGAAAACAGTATAAATATTTACAGCCATGTACACAATTATGGATCAGACAGAAACAAAAGAGGAGAGAATGGCAGCGGGATACAATTCAGTCTGAATAATGCAGTTTGAAGAGGTGGGGTTTGAGGGCCTTTTTGAATGCCTGTGTTGATTGTATGTTGCGGATATGGGAGGGAAGGAAATTCCACTGCTTGGGTGCAGAGTAAGCGAATGCATGTTGGCCGTATGTCTTAGTGCAGGTGACGGGAACCTCGAGTGTGCGAGTGTCAGCAGAAGATCTTAAAGTGCGTGAAGGAGAGTAGCAAGGTAGGAAGGACAAGAATCTGTGAAGAAGTTGTGACAGAGAACCGAGAGTTTGTACTCTATGCGTGCTTGCACAGGAAGCCAGTGAAGGGAATATAGTAGAGGTGTGATGTGATCCCATTTCTTTGCTCGGAATACCAGTCTAGCTGCTGAGTTCTGAACCTTTTGTAGATTGTCAATGATGTGTTTTGGGGAGCCAGCGAGGAGAGAGTTGCAAATTGACTTTGTGGTCAACTCTCTTCTTGACTGGCAGCCAGTGAAGATGTCGGAGAACCGAAGTGATATAATCGGTCTTCTTTCTGCGGGTACTGGTAACAATCATGGCGGGCATGTTCTGAAACGTTGGAGACGGTCGAGCTAATGGTCAGGAAGGCCCCACAGACAACCGTTTGCAGCTTATATGTGTTTTCTCCACTATCAGCTCTGTCCCATGCATGCACTTCTGAAACTAAAGTGGGGAGAGATTAAATAAAATGTAATGATCTGTTCTGAATGTATTGTGCTTAACTTGTTTTACAAACGCGCTCACGGGAGTAGAGCCGAGATAAGTAACTTACTCATTAAATGCGAGGCTCATCTTTATTCAGTGAATCAAGTGTAGAGACTCCATAACGTTTATTCACAATTTCTTCTTCGAATATTGTTTATACTCCGAAATGCCACACCAGCAACAGCTTGCCAGCAATTACATAACACTATCTAACTTGAAACTGGTCGAGTCCAACAGTCACTTATATATATAGTGGGCTACAGCTCTTGTGCTATGGCATAACACTTGGGCCATGTTCAAGGTCCTTTTAGAGGAAACTGGCCCATTTCATTAAGAACGTTATTATATTGTTATTAGACCCACAGTGCGGCACATTCGTTTTTCCAAAACGCTACGCTGTAAGCCTCCTTCTAGTTATAATAAAAAGACTGTGCGTTATCTACAGCTGCGCTATCAAAGATCCACCCAACGCCCCTGTGATCACATGTAAGACTGCAACTGTCAATTTTCCTCTCACACACACATAAAAATCACAATAATTCACAAACAAGGTATTTTTTTTTAATTTATTTTAATAATCAATCTCTTTTGGAAGCATGGATTAATACTTCACAGAAGTTAAAAACAAAAATGTCCATCTTTTTTTTTAAACACACACATTCATCGCACTTGTACACAACTATATTCTTAAGAGATTTTCTAAAGCCTACTGGCTACCTCACATATAAATTTACACTGAAGAATATTTATGTACATTGAATATGTTTTGATTATAAAGTAAGCGAGGAAGCAGATTATTTAGTTGCAGAAATAGCTTACATTGTCTTCCACATCGCCCCTTTTCATTGACAACAGTAATCCTGATTGCATGAAAAGTATGTCGCGATGTAAAATAAAATCAATAATGTGCACATGCACGAAGGCCTCATCAGTAATTTTTGGACTCGGGTTAGGCACCTTGTCCGAGTTTTTTTTTTCAAATAGAACACGTTTTGTTATGCAAAACACCCTGCATTTTATTGAACACATGACTATCTAGTATTTACATACATAAAATTAAACAAAATGGCATGAAATAAAATGTAAATTTAAAAAAATGCAAATTATCTGATATTATTATTTATGCACCTAATCTAGACTTAGCTCTAGGCGCTTACATAAATTTAACTATAAAACAATACGAGGTAAACTCGTTAATTATTGTAATCTTATATATAAAAACTAATGACTCTAAACACACACCTGCGAAAAATGCCTTTGCAGATATGTTTAATTCATTTCAACCTGTGGAAGGAAAATAATGAGTTTTAAGAGAGGGTTTAAATGACTGATTTGAAGATAAATTTCTAATAGAAACAGGCAGTATGTTAGTTCCAAAAACTAGGGCCCTGATAAGAGAAAGCACATTCACCATAAGACTGTTCGCACTTTTATCATCATATTGCTGCCACATACATTAAAAATAAAATCAAAAGTCCACTTTGGTAAGTATAGAGGAAGTTATTAGTTAAGTCACAGATCAAATGTGCCACTTTTACTAAACATATTAGTTTAAGAACATTTAAATTCAATACATATGAAGCATGTTCAACAGAAGATAATCAGTGTTATTTTTATTATTGGTCCACACAAAATTTAAAAAAAAGAAAAAAAAAAGAAAATGCTGTTTAATGAATAAAGTTTAACAATTTTATATACATATTATATATATATATATATATATATATATATATATATATATATATATATATATATATATATATATATATATCCTATCCTGTCCCATAACCCGAAGGTCGTAGGGGCACCACAGATGATCGTTTAACCAGCATACTCCATCTTTCTCTGTCCTCAGCAGCCCTCACGGCTTCGCTCAGTGTCAAACCAGTCCATTCTCGAATGTTGTCCTCCCACCTCTTTTTCGGTCTCCCCCTTCTTCTACCTCCTTGCACTGTGCCTTGCAGAATGGTCTTTGCAAGGCCTGATGATCTGGTGACGTGGCCATACCATCGGAGTTTCCGTTTCTTCACCACTGTGAGCAGGTCATCGTGTTGTCCAATGGCTTGTGTGATGGTCTGTCGGACTTCGTCGTTGGTGATGTGTTGGGTATAGGAAATGCACAGAAGTCTTCTGTAGCACCTCATCTCCATGCTTTGTATTCTTCGTTGGAGATCTGCTGTGAGGGTCCATGCTTCGCAAGCATAGAGGAAGATGGAGATGACCAGAGAGCGCAGCAGTCTTACTTTGGAATGTAGACTGATGGTTCTGTCTTTCCAAATGGGCTTCAACCTTGTCAGGGCAGCAGTTGTTTGTGCGATCCTGGAGAGGACTTCCTGTCGAGACCCATTGTCTGACACAATGGCTCCTAAATATTTGAAGCTGTGCACTGTGTTGAGGGATTGGCCTTGTACTTTGATGTCCGTGTTGATGCCATTGGTGTTGTTGGTCATCATTTTGGTCTTCTCTGCACTTATTTCCATTCCATAAGCTCTGGAGGTGGTGTCAAGCCTCTGTACAAGCTGTTCAAGTTCTTGTTCCGCTCCAGCCAATCCATCAATATCATCCGCAAAACGAAGATTGGAGATTGCTCTGCCCCCTATGCTGACTGTGCCTTCGTGATCTGCAAGAGCATCTGACATGATGCGCTCTAGGAAGATGTTGAAGAGTGTTGGAGAGAGTAGGCATCCTTGACGCACACCGATTGTTGTTCTGAACCAGTTCCCGATGACGCTGTTATGGAGGACTGCACTGGTAGCCTTGTCATACAGGCTTTTGATGACTTCTATAATTTTAGGGCTGATGTTGTACACTTTCATGGTTGCCCATAGAGCTGCATGCCAGACTCGGTCAAATGCCTTCTTGAAGTCTATGAACACATGATATAGATGTTGTTGGTGCTGTAGGTATTTCTCACAGATTATTCTGAGGTTGAAAATCTGTTCAGTGGTACCTCGCCCTGCCATGAATCCTGCTTGTTCTTCAGCTATGATTTGTTCAGCTTGTGGTTTCAACCTGTTGAGTATTATTTTCAGGAGGACCTTGCTGGGATGGCTGATGAGGCTGATGGTGCGGTAATTTTCACACTCCTGAAGGTTACCTTTTTTGGGAAGAGTGATGACAAGCGACTGGATCCATGGTGTAGGCCATTCCCCACTCTGCCAGATCTTGTTACAGATAATGGTGAGAGCATCAGTCATCGCTTCTCCTCCTGCTTGTAGCAGTTCCGCTGGTATGTTGTCCACTCCCGCTGACTTCCCTTTCTTCAGCGATTGCACTGCTGCCTCAACTTCTTCCCGGAGAATTGGGAGGATTTCTTCTTCTTCTCTGCTCTCGGGACATGCTAGAACTGATGGGTCTCCATTTGGTTTATGGTTGTAAAGGTCAGAGCAGTACTCTGTCCAAGACTTCTTGTTCTTCTGTAAGGCAAATGCCAGACTTGCTTTGGATAGTGGAGACTTTGGGCTGTTTAACACTTGTCAGCCGCTTCACAGTCTGGTAGGCCTTCTTGCTGTTGTTCTTGTTCAGATTGTTCTCTATTTCCTGGCATTGATCTTCTATCCAGTTCTCCTTTGCTGTGTGCATGCCTTTTCGGATGTCATTGTTGATTTTTCGGTAGACATCAGCTCCCTGTGAGGTGTTCTTTTTCTTTTTTAACTCTCTTTGTTTATCACACAGATCCAAAAGTTCAAGTGTGATCCACGGCTTCTTCTTTGGTCGGTGCTTGCCAAGGATCTCAGTGGCGGCATCTGTTACAGCTGAGTTGAAGGTATTGGTCATGGTGTTGGCATCTACTTCGCCTGCCCCCAAAATAAGCAGTGGTGCAAATTTCCCTCCAATTGTGGCCTGAAATATTTTTGCCACCTCCGGGTCTTGCAGTTTGTCCAGGTCGAACTTCAGCCTAGTGCACTTTGCTGTATTTACTCTCTTCAAATGGAGCCGGAAAGACATCATCACGAGATCGTGGTCACTTCCAATGTCTGCTCCTGGAAAAGTGCGTGTCCTGCCAATGTTGATGCTTGATCTGAAGCGTTTCTTGACCATGATGTAGTCGATCTGGTTGTGATGTTCCCCGCCGGGACTGTGCCATGTCCATCGTCTGGATTTTTTGTGGAGACCAAGCGTGTTTGCCAGTACCAGATTGTTGTATCTGGCAAACTCCAATAGCCTCAGACCCCTGTCATTTGTCTCGTTGTTGCAGTGGGGTCCGCATGTGTCTCCCCAGTTGTGGTATATATAAAATGTTATACACAAAATGCTTGCAAGCTTGAAACAAAAAGGTAAACTGTGCCACTATTACTTTAAATATTGCTAAATAAAATTTTTAATAAAATGAAATGCTCCTTGACAAGACTGATGCAAGCTAAGCAAATTATAAATATGCTCTCAATTGTAATGTATAACAATCCCCTTACCCTCCGTACGAAAAAACATACAACACGCAGAAAAACTTACTTCTTTTCATCAAATGCACTACTGGTCAAAATTAAAATAAATATAACTGCTGGATGGAGAAAAAACAATACAGAAACTAAAATGGATCAGATTATATTTTTCAAAAATATTGATCTAATGATCTATTTACAATTGTAATGCTACTGAATACAATGGTACAAAAGTATGGTTTAATATTAAATCTGAATGTAATAAAACAATAAAAACATGTTTTGGTCAAAATGCTAACAAAAGCAAAATCAGATACAATGGTTCATGTCTGAAATAAAAGTATTGCACAAGAAACAAAAAGTTATACTTTTTTTTTAATGGTACATAGTGCCAACACCTCCAGGCACTGCACAAATGTCAACAAAATTGTCCTCATAATGTAGGTTTTCCTTAGTAAACTAAAGAAACAAAATTTAAATGTATGATAACTTTAGAAGACGAACAGAACACAAAACTTCTCTACTGGCATAAAAATAGCAAATTCTTCAAATACACTACAATGAGCTTCATGTGAAGTTGTAACATCAGTGAACATACGTTTATTATAACTGCATCCAGATCCTCCGAAGAGGATATTGATCAATAAATAAGATTTAAAACAGTTTGTACAGGATTAAAATGATGGTTTAGTTCACATCAAACTACCACTCACCAATACAAAATTGCATGCACACAGCAGCCTCATACCCACTGATTTAGCATACAAGTCAATCTTTTACTTTACTGCCACTTTGAAGTGTGGAGTATAATGAGAAATATTATTCACATGAGTAGACGTGTGGAGTTTTATGAAAAATATTCACACCACACACAAAACCAACAAATAAGACAATAGATATAATATATCCGAGAGAACCAAAGATATGAATGACAGAGTTGCCAACCCCCAAAAAAGTTTTCAGTAGTAAAAATTCTGAATTTCAGTAGTTTTATGACATTTTCAGTAGCCATACGTCCTCGCATTTTTTTTTTACGAAGACATGCATACACAGTCTGCAACGAAGGTCGTGAAGAGTGTTTCCGCACGAATTATTGAGAGATTCATATCGGGCTTGAAGAAGGTGGCTACCGACTGAACAGGGACAAACTTTTCTGGATCAGGGCAACGACTTTTGTGACGGTTGCCATTCACGTGTCGCGTCACATCGTGGAAGCCGCCATGTTGAATGCTAAAATCTGCCAAGCACACTGTACAATACACGCTGTGTTTTGATCTCGATGACGCAGTGATGCCCGGAAATTTTTCAGAATACTCTTTCCTGTACTCTTGATTTGCTGTCCTCTTCTTTTTTTCCTGGGCTTTCATCGCTAGTTTTCTTTCTTTTTGGCATCATGGATTCAAAATACGCCGCACACAAACTTTTCTTCTCACGCTGTAGAACGTGACCCGGAAACGAAAGTGTCACAGAAAGGTCGAGGTTTTGTGCACCGATTGGCCGTTTGCAAAACCACTTCTCGGTAATTGGTCGAATTTCCTAACATGCAATGGGAGCGTGGTCTATTACACCGTGCACGCAAACTAAATGACCGTGACCTTGAGGTGCTACAGGAGGCACAGGCGCTCAATAAAACTCGTTAAAACTGTAATACTATCGTTGAAAATTGACTTTCCGTAGTAAATTTTCGATTTGCGTAGCTCCGTAGCCGCGTATTCATTTCCGGAGTAAACTACGGAAATTCCGTAGTGGTTGGCAACCCTGGAATGATTACAGAGGAAGGAAGAAGAGCTAAAGAAAGAAGCTTGTAAAAGAAAAGGACATTAAATGACTGTGCAGAAAACATTCAGTGGGACCATTTCTAAACATTCTGAAAAGACTGCTGAAGCAGACTCAGATCTAAACTCAATACCATTCCAGCAGAAAACTGCAATCATGTCATTTAAATGCAGTCATGTCAGGCAAGTGTAAAAACAGGAGAGACAAGACAGAACGAGATTGAAACAATTTTTGTTAAGAGATGACATGGTATGATTTGAATAAAAGTACTTTTTAGCATATTTACAATGAAATGCTCAGAAGTTCCCCGAGATCTTGCAGTGAACGGTTGTGTTGCTCTGAGCATCATGATGAAACACTGATGAACACAGATTATACACAGCCACACAAAATCCTTTGTCGATGAGTTTCGTACAGTTCTTTCATCTGGGGGTAATCTCTGTTGGCATCTAAAACCTGAAACAAACAATGGATGAAAACTCAATGCAAAAGGAAAACTACGTTTTATTCATCTTCAAAGGACTCAGGCCACTAGCAGTTTCAATTTTGTGCCCCAGTAACACAGAATCCCAGATGTAAAGAAAACCTGTGTCTATTGTCAGGAAAACTTGCATTGCCAGTCTAACGAATGTGCAGATATTGATATTCAAAATTGTGCCACAAGCGAGACCCTATGACATTAATTTTTGAAGTGCACCTTTTCTACCCAAAATGTGAGGCCCTTGGCAAGGTACATCTAAATTAAAGTTTTCCATTGGTCTGTTCAGAAATTATACTTTGAACAACAGGACTGTACTTACTATCACAGGCGCTGGTGGCTGGACGCTCTGGTTTATCAGCCATTCTTCGTGCAAGTTGTGGAGATCTTTTATCAATGACTGCAACCCACAAACAGACCACTAAAGATTTATGTAATAAAGCAGTGATGCACAAGTTGCCCGGACCCCGGACATCGACCGCTTGATTTTTTAAATGTCCGATTGTGAAACCTCAAGGCGGACACCTTGTCCGATTAAAACGATGGCGAGTCGGACACGTGTCCGATAGTTTTCGCGTATTTTGCATAGATGGCGAAATGTTTATGCCTCGCTAGACGGAAAACCAAACGTCGTCTGCATGCTGAAACGTATACATGCCTTATCTCCCTTGTCATCGCCTGCGTGGGATTGCTATTTTTATCCCGAGTCACAAAGCAACACAGCCAACCAGCGCCCTTGAAACATATACAGCTTTGTTTTAATCAATCGGTGCTCGCGACTTGAGTTTACGTTGGATCTATGTTGGCGTTGTACTTGTACTTTTGGTAAGCCAAACATTCGATCGAAATTATCGGAAATGCCTGCGAAAAAAAGACTGGAGGCGGATAAAAAACAAATCTCAATCATCGTCTTATTTGCGGGTAATTCAGCTCCCAGCACATTAAAAGAAGCAGAGCCTACACGATCTGTGGAGGATTCTTCCGATGCCGATGGTCGCGAGGCCGAGAAACGGTCAACTTCGAGTCAGCCTACTAGTACTCGTGTTGATCGCATTTTTCAGAAGGCGTAACATTTGACGATGAAAAAAATGCCATGTTTTGTACGGTATTTAAAAGTTCTGGTGTGGCGAAAAACTCGTTTACTCGCGGCTGCTTTAACTTAAAAAAAAAAAAGTGCATTGGAAGATCATTTGACTACAGCTAGTCACAAACTATAGCAATCCAAGTGCCCCAAGAGCAACAAAATGAAGAGGCTTGTGAGGATCTAATGTTGACAAATCAGGAAAAGGCAATGATCACCCCAGCATGAGCTGTAAACTGGCTAATAAAAGAAAATCTGCCTCTCATGAAATGTGGCTCTGTTATGCAGCTTTTGAAAGACAGTAACGCAGAAAGCAAGAGAAAACGCTACATTTTAAAGAATTGAACTTTCACTGTTTCGAAGTGCCTCTTTACTGTTCAGTATCACCAAATAAACAACACTTTTTGGCAACAATGCCAGTGTCCTATTACTTTTTTGTGTTCAGGACATCATGTCCTATTGTTTTTTTGTGTTCAGGACATCATGTCCTATTAGGGTCCCAAAACATGTGCATCACTGATAAAGAATCCTGTATATCAACCATCACCATCTGCACTTATGCAACAGAGAACTGTGTTTATCATCAATACAATACACACTAAAAGGTGAATGCAGCTTTATACATTAGAAAACCTATCAATGTCTACTAATGGAATTGCACAACTACATACAAACGATAGTTTGAATCCATATTGTGAAGGATTGTCATGGAAATAAACATTTCAACAACTCATGTTATCCTTGTTGCAGATGCAACATTCAAAAATATAAATATTTAATCAAAAACTAAACGTGTGAATAAATAAAATAAACTTACAAACGGTACCAGGGCCTCCTCCTTGCGGCTTCGATGTTTAATGCGCTCAAAGCAAACCTCTGGGTCTGCCCTGACGTACACTGAAAACACACAGATAATGCTTAGTATAATCCCTAATTTCAAACATTTTAGAAAATAAAGACAAAAGTAATTTGCCCTCAATAGTTATAACATAATTCTGTAGCATATTCGAAATAACATTTCAGCAGTGTATTCCAAATAACATTTTAGTAATGCATTCCATTATCTGCACACTACTGTCCACTCAACAATTTTAATTGTATTAAAATTTGCCAATCAGCATAATACGCCACAATCCACACATTACCACAACGTTAATCTTTTTCGTGATACTCAAATGGGTGCAAGGACGCAATAGTGCATTAAAGCGCAAAAACCAATTTTTATGCTAACTACATTATACATATATGAGCTCTATCAATTTTTTTTAATATTCATACCAATGAGATCTATCTTGGCTTTTTGAGACTTCACGAGCCAGTCATACCAGCGAGTAAGGATGCCATACTCCATCGGATTGATCGTTTTCCTGAAAATGATTAATGAAATTGACATTACAAAAATCACAAAAGACAAGAACTAGTCAGTTTGGTAATGATCAAGCTTCACTTTGTACATGATTGGAAGGACATTAGAATTTGCCCAAGGCAACAGCGCAAGTCTGCATTGTACCTTTTTGGGATAGACTTCTAATTTCTGTTCATACCTACAGCAACCATTTATATATTTATTTATTTGTTTTTTCCATCGAAATAAGATGAGGACTGTGACATAGCTATGGGTGTGTCGCAGGACCAAGTGATTATGTAGCATTAGTAAACACACACAACAACAATCAATGAAACCCAGCATGCTCATAAATATAATGCAGAATAAATGGTAAAATATCTGGTAAAGCATGAGACTAAGAGGAAGTGTAAGACAGGAGACAGGAAACAAGGACGAAGGGGAAACTTACGATCTTAAGTCGTTTTCAACGAAACAGTGTCTTGTGCTGTGTAAAGACCTCTCAAGCATCTTCACAGGCTTAGACTGGAAAATAAAATAACGTAGGCGTTTGTGAAAATGTATACTGCTTCCAACAAAACCACAAGTCCTACGACAAAAAAAAAAAACCGACTGTACTGCAATGTATAGACTAAGACAACTGAACATCTGGAACCACTTCATTTTGATTTGATCTTTGACACTTTGCAGTCCATTTTTATCGGGAAATTCTAGTCTATGGAAGGCGTAGTCGCAGCCTGTGGCAATCTCATACCCAACGTATACCTACTAGTACTAGTAGTTGTGATTTTTTAAAATTTGCTGCAGGTGAAAACCGGAGTACCCGAAAAGAAAAAAAAACTGAAGTTTTCCGAGTTGAAAGTAAACAATATTCGATGAAACATAATCCCACACCTGACGAGCGCCATTAGTTTCTAGCCTGTGGACAAGTCAGGTTAGTCTCCAGCCTTTGACCATGTGGCCACAATGCATTATACCATAGATGTTTAGAATTTGGTTCATATATAAATATATGAAAATCTACGATAGCTTATCATGCTTATATATATAATTTTTTTAACATTTATTTCTTTATTTATTTTAAAGCATGCACTTTGATAGATTGCATTTGTTTTCAAAGTTGGTGAATGTAATCTACTAATTATAATTCTTTTGATCTTCGATCTATGCAATTTTTAGAAAAGTGGCATGACCCTCCAATAAAATTATAATATATCAATGATAATAACACTTATCTTTTTCTTTACCTTCATCAATGTGGGCATTTGACATTCACAGAAGAAAATCTCGTAATAATTCTTAAGTTCTGTCAATAATAAAACACTGCAAATCAATCAACAACTTACATGCTCTCTCATGTGCATCTGTACACGAGTCAGTTGTGCGTACATGTTGAAAGAAAAACTCCAGCGCTGGGGGTCCTCATAAAGCAATTGCTGAAAGATGAAAAAGTTGAAGAATAAATGGCAATTAGCTACTACAAAGTATATTACAATCAAGTAAATAAAGCCTATTGTGTAAAACATTAAGCCAGGGTTTGACCTTGAAGCTTTTAAAAAGAATTATACAAGACCTAGAATTAAGTAACAGAATTTAATTACCAAAACTGAGCAAAGGAATGTTGCTTAAACTTAAAGCCGTAGTCAATGTTAAAGAATACCAACTGCTCACCAAAGCGTTGTGTCCCCGAATGTTGGTCCATTGTTCAATAGGTTCTCGTATAGCCTGGAATTGGAAGGTCAAAATAGTTTTGTAATAAATTGTGAACGTGTCAAAACATTTCAAGAACTCTAAAAGGTCACTCGTTAAGGACAGTAGATTGCAAGCTTTAGAGAACCCACAATTTAAAGTAAAAAAATTGTGTAATCTTTTAACTTGCCTTTAGCATCAAAATAGGGCTTTCTGCATCCCTATTGCAAAATAGCAAATTCAGTTACTGTATTAAATCGTAATATCTTAAAGTGGGAGAACAAAAAAACTTTAATAGATCATTAGATGAGATACTCACTTCAACAGTGTCAGAATCCATGAAGTATTCCAACAACGTTGTCTTTCCACTTCCAATATTTCCCTCCACAGACACCTGTTCAGAAAACAACTTGAAACTGAATTTACTAAATTCAGAAAATTTCTATCAATAAATCATGTTTCAATTTTAACTTGAAGTTTGCAAACTTTTAGTTTGATAATAAGTTTCTTAAATTCAATGCATTTTACACTTGTATGCTTGGGTTTAAAATAGATGGCACAGAAGAATTGTTAGAAGTTTGTAAACTAATTTAAAGCATTACGTTTTGAACTGTGCAGAGCCCAATGCCTTACAATGCTTTGGTAAGAAATCCGTCTTCTTTAACCTTTACTATGGCTTTGCCTTTAGGCAACATTCTTTTGCTCAATTTCTGCAAGTGTTATGTGTCACGTGTGTAATTAAAATATATTATAGGCTTCATCTCATTTTTTGTTCCAAGCTCCACCATGCAAGACTTCTCTCCCAGGCTCTATGCCCAGTGATGCCACTCTTCCATCTTAGCAAGTGGTTCTGGAGAGATATTGTAAGAAAAAGACAGAATAAAAACTAAAAAAGAAATTTTGAACGACAACAAGATCATCCAAGAAAAAGTCTGCAGCACTTACAGTAAACTTCTTGTCACCAAGTGACAAGTCATCGGAGTTGAACGACTCTTCTCTGTCACTGAGAAAGCCTGAGTCATTTGGAGATTCTGGAGAAAGGAAAAAAAAGTATCAGCATCACAATACTACGCTACACTAGAATACTTTACTCGATCATAACGAGTAATAATTATTGCTACAATAGTTTCAGATCATCACATTCTAACTAGACCCACGATCAATGCGTAGATCTGGCTTTTAACTAATAATATCAACGTTCTATTTTATTTAAACTGACATTAGTTTGAACATAGATATTTATATACTACTCAAAATAATTGAAGGGCCACTCTCATATTTCATTTAGTTTAATTATTTTTTGCTGCTATCAATAATATCGCTGATATTGCTTATTTCAAAACTTATCCTGTATTAGTGTATAGTAATATTCAAGACAATCTTATTCTGATAAGTAATCACATGTGTGAGTTTTGAACTTTCTGCACCGAGTTGAAAATCAAACCCAAATTTAAAAAAAAACATGACCCTAATTTACTGTTGTCTTGCTAATAAAGCAACATTTTCAACATTAAAAAGTGATTTGCACGCGAAAGGCTTGCATTTTCTGAGTTCAGTTCAACAATCGGCGCTTTTTTCTGGGTATATAAATGGCAGAGCTTTTGCTGCTTTTCTAACCATGCCCCCAAGGCGACGATTGACTGATGCGGATAGGGGCAGAGCTATTGCATGGCTTCAGGAAGGGGTGGGGGTGAGAGAAGTTGGCAGGCGGCTGGGAGTGTCCCACTCCGTTGTCCAAAGGCTGCGGGAGCGCTTTAACAACACTGGAAGCTCCAAGAACCAAGAAGGTCCGGACGCCCCCGCAATACCACTGCAAGACAAGACCATTTCATCACCCTGTCAGCTCTGAGGATGAGGTCCGCTACAGCAAACACCATCAGAAGACAGCTTCATGCAGCCAGCAATGTTAACGTCAGCGACCAGACAATTCGCAACCGTCTACACGATGCAAACCTGCGATCAAGACGACCAGCAGTACGGCCTTTGCTCACCCCAGCTCACCGTGCAGCGCATTTGGCCTGGGCTCGGCATCATTTATTGTGGACTAGGCAACACTGGTCAAGGGTGCTCTTTACAGACGAGTCTCGGTTCTCCTTGTCTTTCAACGACCGTCGAGTGAATGTTTGGAGGCGTCAACAGAAGCGTTTTGCTGATGCGACGGTGCGCGAGCATGACCGCTTTGGTGGTGGATCTGTCATGATGTGGGGTGGCTTCGCATTAAACTTCAGAACACCCCTGCTCCAAATTCATGGCAACTTAAACGCTATTGGCTACAGGGATGACGTCCTACAACCTAGGGTTCTCCCAGCTCTGCGGGCCATTGGGGAAGGTGCCATACTACAGGACGATAATGCCAGACCCCACCGAGCTCGTATCGTCAATGACTTCCTGCAGCAACAGCACGTCATAAGGATGGATTGGCCGGCTCGATCACCCAATTTGAACCCCATAGAACATCTGTGGGATGTCTTGGGTCGACAGACACGGGCAAACCTCCCTCCAGGAGCTAACCTTGAAGTTCTGGCCCAAGTTCTCCAGCAAGAGTGGTTGGCCATCCCAGGAAACATCCTCCATAACCTGATACGGTCCATGACGGCATGAGACAACGATGTCAAGACTGCATTGATGCAAACGGTGGCCACACCCGATACTGACTCTATAGAGTTTTGGTTTCTAAAGTTTTGATTTTGTAAATGAGGGGTGTGTCCAGTTAAATTGAATTTACTCGAATTTTAAGCGACTGATGTCTCAAATCTTTTTTGTTATTGATGCAGAAATGATTGCAATAAAATATGATGAACTAATTGAATTCATGTTTCTGATTTAAAGAGAGACCCATATGTCCAAGTGGCCCTTGTATTATTTTGAGTAGTATATATTAGATCATTAGAATTTATAAACAGCGAATGCCAATTTAGGTCCCCCTCAGGCTCTTGGTTGATCATAGTTTTAATTTAAATACCCCTCTTTGATTGATTAGTATTAATTAGTTTTAAGAAAATGTTAAAACTTTTATTTTGGGTTTGTCCATTTAAATTTTAATTTATCTTCACCCTACACTAGTCTAAGACATTGAAGGTAGGGTGAAACAAAAATGCAACATAAAAACAAAAGGCATAAAACTGCAAACTCTCCCTACTTTTTCTGATACTGTAATGCAGATATCCGCCATAACAATAGTGAATGCAAGACATGAAATAGAATGGACAATAAATTTCGTCAAAATTACCTGTGATCTTGAGATTCTTGAAATCCATGATGTCCACTGCGATTATTAGTTCTTTGTATACAAGTTCTGTAGATTTTGCAGAACTGGATGTACCCAGGATAGCAGATCTCAAAAATAAATCTGGACTTGCACTAAAACGCAAAGGTTTGAGCGCCAGTCGAAAATTCCGCCAAAGTGCATGCATGGGGCCCCTCAACGCTGTTCATTGGCTATTCTCAACTAGGTAACGACCTCACCATCAACCCAAACTCCCTCTCGCGGCCAAGTCCAACAAGTTCATAACAAAACACATGTCCGCTGCTGAGAAAAACAACTTGGCTACATGGAACTCCTGTTTGTTCTTAGCTGATGACCATGATTTGTATAGAATATTGAACTAAATTGTGAAAAATCTCGTTGATAACATCTTCATTTAACGTAATTTGTTCAAAAAAGTACCAATAAATCGAAGAGCACAATCTCGTGCAACACTTCTTGCCGAAGGAAGTTCCAAGAGGGAACGCACTTGCGCAATTTGCACCTAAACATAGATTGACCTCTTTCTCCGCGAAGCAGTGACCCCGAGTTACCATTTCGCTCTCACAATTTTTGTGAAATTTAACTTTATTTAATATATTTTAATTTACTGATCCGTATTCGTAAAAAACACAAATAAAAAAATATTCGTGCAGACTGTATTATTGTTTATTTTTTGAGGGGAGAGTGTGGCGGTGCGGATGAAGCGATCCCTTGTCACACCTACAAGACAGACCTGTAAATTTAATACAGGCTGAAAGACAACCACCATCACAACATCGATCACGAAGGTGGGGAGGGAGGTGGGGGTGGGGGAAGAAATAAAGTTCAGCACACAGTTGAGCTTGATTCAATTTATTAAAACTTCATATGTATTTTATTTCAATAATGCAGGCCAAATCTCAAAACTAAAGGAAAAATAATTTGAATGAGGTAAACTTCATGTTTCAAAACCCATATTTTAATGAAACATTTACAATATTTTTTTTTTACAAAATAAACAAGGAAACACAGTTGAGCTTGATTCAATTTATTAAAACTTCAGATGTATTTTATTTCAATAATGCAGGCCAAATCTCAAAACTAAAGGAAAAATAATTTGAATGAGGTAAACTTCATGTTTCAAAACCCATATTTTAATGAAACATTTACAATATTTTTTTTGTACAAAATAAACAAGGAAATAGTGTGTTTTATTTTAATGCATTGTATGAATTTATTATATACGTAACCTGAACATTTTTAAAATGATCTTTTAATGGACAGTCACAATTTGCAGAAATCACAGGTAAGTTTTTTAAGTATGCGTAAATTTGTTAGTCATTGTTATAGGGCTCAGCAGATTGCAAAGAGCCGAATCAGGACCACATCTTGGTTGAAAGAGGACTCACCCCTGATCCGTTTAAAAGATCTGGGGAAGAAAGAGAAGGAAAAAATAGGAAGGAAGGAATTTTTAAGGTGGAGATCATACTTTTAGGACAATTTCCATTCCCTCATGCATAATGATATTAAAGCTAAGCGTATGGCATAACAGTACCAGCAAAACTAAAAACCCACTACCATCAAAATCGAAATATGAACCCGAAGAAAAACATGGTACGATGGCTAATGTTAAAATAATGTTATGTTTAGGCAAATGTAGAACATCAAGGATTGAAAACAAATATATTAGCAAATTTAGTACAATCACAAATTCACCTACAATTGTAAAAAGCATAATACTAAGCAAAAATATTTAATGTACATGAGTTATTCAAAAATTGGTACATGATTTCAAATAAGAAATTATACATGGCAATTTTTTTTTAATCCATCTGTAAAGTTAATGCATCTAATACAAAGACAAACTCCATAAATTAATGTTCTATGAATGGTTATTTTAATTTTTAAAAAAGAAAACCAGAAAAAAATTGAATAGATGGTCCTGATAAAATGTACACAAACCATGAACACAAACTGGAAAATGTGATGACCACACAAACTATTTTATTTACTGTATACGATAAACCAAAACTGGAATGTTTGTGCACCTGTACTGATGTAGAGGCTAAGCAATGTACCACCCTCCTGGAAATAATAATGCCGTGCCTCAATAGTAATTGATCATGAGATAGGGCAATATAGTTTCCATGTAGCAATATGTAGTGCAACATTCGTGGTCTGGAGTATACTAAATTATACTACAACTAATTCATAACATTATATATATATATATATATATATATATATATATATATATATATATATATATATATATATATATATATATATATATATATATATATATATATATACTGTATTACAATAAAACAGAGAAAAAGAAAGAGAGAGAGAGTAGAACATATGTTAGTGTTGCAATAAAAGATATTCTATTGTGAAGCAAACAATGCCTTAAACATTATTTTGATTAACACTGAAGCTTGCTCACTACTGATGAAAGTAAAACATTATGGCACAGGAAGGAAATTTTACAAATCTTTACAGTCACAAATTTATACAAAAATAGTACACTCATATCTTCAATGTACCCATGTACAAATACTTTTTAAATTTGTACTACCAATCAAAATCCACACAAAGATTTATTATTTAATTTAATGTAAAGTAACGCTTAACATAAAAGAAGAACAGTATTTTATATCGCCTGCCTTGAAATAACACTGCTGATATCTCACGATTACCTGAAATAATGCAGTATTATTTCTGGTTGGCAATATAAGCTCACAACACTAAACAAAACAGTATGTACATATGGTATTTACATTTCACAATTTCAACGAAGATTTCACCTCATAGTGTATGGTAAATGAAACTACAATATTTGAGCAGAACATAAAAGGTCAAAAATTGATTAAACAGTTTTGACAAATGTCTTGATGCTACAAATGCTTAAAAGCAACCATTTCACAGACATAAAATCAAATTATTACAATTAGGACTGTGACTGTCTATTAAAGTAAATTAGAAGGGCAAAGCCCTTATGACTCACAAGCTCCTTATGGAACTTGCAATATTTAACATGAAA
This sequence comes from Oncomelania hupensis, assembly GCA_036898135.1. Taxonomy (NCBI): domain Eukaryota; kingdom Metazoa; phylum Mollusca; class Gastropoda; order Littorinimorpha; family Pomatiopsidae; genus Oncomelania; species Oncomelania hupensis. The sequence goes on from CM072512.1 coordinate 46,214,132, forward strand.
ATGCCTGCCCAGAAAAACAAACAAAAACTATGGCATTAAATTGCAAAGTAATGCCGACTTTGATCTTTCTATACTCTTAACCTTGATATGACCTTGACTTCCTGCTCCAAATACACTCATGTACAATCAAATAAATTACAGCAAAAGTTATTATGCCAAAACATCTATCTCAGAATGACCTTGACTTTCACATGATCTCTCATGCATGTCTGATGAAATAACCCAATGTTGTTGCATTTTATGGGTTAAATAAATAGCCATCCCACTGTATGATGACCTATTTTTTTAAATGTTTTTGCAAGGCCTAAAATAACCTTGACCTTCAAGATCAACGCAAAAACGGAACATATATGAAATATCAATCTATCCTATCCTATTCCATAACTCGAAGGTTGTAGGGGCACCACAGATGATCGTTTAACCAGCATACTCCATCTTTCTCTGTCCTCAGCAACCCTTTGGCTTCACTCAGTGTCAATCCAGTCCATTCTCGAATGTTCTCCTCCCACCTCTTTTTCTGTCTCCCTCTTCTTCTGACTACTTGCACCGTGCCTTGCAGGATGGTCTTTGCAAGGCCTGATGCTCTGGTGATGTGGCCATAGCATTGGAGTTTCAGTTTCTTCACCACTAAATACAATAAGTTTGCAATTTATAGTTATCATAGTTTAGGGTCAAGGTCACTTCAAAGAACTTATACTAACCGACTTTGGACAGCTCCTGTGACTGACCTTGGAACGAGTTTGACCAAATTTGCAAAATATGTGTGTCTCATTGATATCTGTTATGCATTAAAGAATCATTGATTGGTTGATTGATTTATTGTTGCTTTAGGTCCAGCGGACTCTTCCGAGCCAAATCAGGACCGGACAACCCCCGATCCGCATAAAAGATCTGCTGAAACAACCCCAGTGGAAAAATTGAATGCCCTCCACCGGCCAGTCACTTTACAATAAAGACATCCCACGCGGGGGACGGCTGAGGGTTGACCTCAACTACGCGAACCCCCGGTTACAAAAACAAAATAGAATACAAACATCATTATAAATCATCAACAAAACACATACATATAAAATGCCTATCGTGCTAACTAATACAATCATAGGAAGCCCTAGTGACCACCCGGCAGAAAGCGTCCAACACTCCCAAGCTGATCCAACAGACCTCATACACAAACAAGGGGTCTTGTCCAGGAAGAGTTTTCAAGAAAAAAGGTAGGTCATTGATCTAGCGAAGAAGAAGATAGTATAGCAGAGTGATAGGACAGATCAGGAATGGGAAAGAGCAAATGAGGAAGACAGCGACAGTGGGAATTTAAAGCACTAAATTTCCAGAAAGTGGGGATACTATTTATACTGAAACCCCCGGCACTCCAACGGGGGGGAACTGTTGCCGCAGTGAATTAGTCATGCCTATAAAGGCAAGACAGGTTTTCAACTGGGGCTTTCACTGTTCCCTTTATAGGTTAGAACAATCTACAGTGGCAAGATTGCTCATGACCCCAAGGGGTTTAAAGAATCATAAGTTCAATATTAATAAACTAGAAACAAAGAAATGTGAACATTTTTCATTTTTTTTGAATAACAATTTATGACCTTGTGATCTCGACCTTGAATTGAAGATATTAATTCACTGAAACTGTATGAGGTCTCATGGTATACACCATCTTACCAAGCGTGGTTGTGATAGTTGAAATAGGTTCCGAGCACTTAGCCACTTTAAAGTTTTTGCACAAACAGATGGCCTACGGTAAACTAGCAGATGGACATTTTTTCGATATCATATATGGACAATTTAAGACTCGTCTCGCACCTATCCTATTCTATCCTATCCCGTAACTCAAAACTCATTGGGGTACCACAGACGATTATTTAACCAGCGTACTCCATCTTTCTCTTTCCTCAGCAGTCCTCATGTCTTCACTCAGTTTCAAGCCAGTCCATTCTCGAATGTTGTCTTTCCACATTTTTTATGTTTCCCTCTTCTTCTGACTTCTTGCACCATGCCTTGCAGGATGGCCTTTGCATGCAAGGCCTGATGCTATGATGATGTAGCCATACATCTCGCACAGATTAGCCAAAATCTGAAGAAAAAAAATTGGAGAGGGGGGCAGAGTGGGGAAGGTACATAGACTCACATTGCTATGTTAGATAACTAAAAATACCTATCAGCTGGTTGTTTAAATCTGCTTCGACCAATTTTACTGACAGAAGCAAGTTAAAGTAATACACAAAAGAGGTTTTATTACTCTAATACTGTAAGAAAGATTAACTGTGTGTCATGCTGGAGTATTCATCTACAGTTTGAATTTTGAACTTTAAATTGCCACCGTGAATGTCTGAATATAATGCAGAATGGTGAATTGGCGGATAAGGGAAGAATCAGAAAATCAGAATACAGACTACAATGATTGAACAGTTGATTGCACAAACTGATTGAAAACAAATCACTCGGCATGCACCATAGGGCCTATCTCCCACCCACCCTTCCCCCACCCCTTTATCTGTTGCATTGAGAAGTCAAACCCGAATTTCACCCACAAGAGTGACAAATAAAATGCAAAAATATTTAAACAAATTAAAAATCAGCTGTCCGTGTATGCATCGCAACACATAGTCAAAATGCCATAATAAAATTCTGTCTACCTCTTTCAACAACCCTTCCAATTCTGTCAAACACGATGCAACAAAAATGCACGAAATGAGTGAGTCACAGAGAATTAAAGAAACAACATAAATGCATGGGAAATTGTGATTAAAAAAATCCTCCAGTCTCATATGAATAACATGTCTTTCCATTTTGTCAGTCATGATGCCACAATGAAATGAAATGATAAATATTTACACAACTAATGAGTCATGGAAATAAAAAAAATATCAAAATAATATATGTGCAAATAACTGCTACAAACAAACACACATGCTGTTTCCAATTAAATCACAACGACAATTGGCACCGGGACAATTTTATAATAAAAGAAAAATATAAAGCAATAGGCATGGTAAAGTACAGTACCATATATCAAACTTATTACAGAGTTGTGTGAAACAAACATTTACAGGAAGCAACCAAAAGCAAACTAATAAAAATGAACTAAGTCTCTAAACAAAATGTGATTTAACTTACTCAAATTAATTCATGTTTACTTTTCATACTCAACATATTAAAAAATGTCTACCATCTGTATAAATATTTCTAAACTTAGAAAGACAAACATTATAATCTACCACATAGCGATAAAGATGTTAACTGGAAGTAACAATGAAGATAACACGTATGTGTGTCAACATGCACATTGCACCATCAAATCTTTCAGAATGCGAAAACATTTTCATTGATAAAACCATTATATGTGACACCGTACCTGTGAGCGAGAAAGCTCCCAAGCATTTCCAATAATAATCAAAATTTTGAAAAGCAACAAGTATCATATTATGAAACTAAATGAATAAACAGAGGACTTTTCTGTTGTCGCCTCATGGATACAACAATAACTCCCAATCAAAGATTTCTGCTCAAAATTCCAATTGAAACATATTATGCTCAAAAAAAGACTCAAACATATGTGCTCAATACTTTGAAATTCTGAAATTCATGCCACCTCATAATTTCATTTGAATACATGAGACACATGCACACAACACCACAGGGGGAAAAACCCAAGATCCAAAAATTTTGACATTTCATGCATTTTTGTCATCTTTTGAACATAACCTCCACTGCCATGAAAGATTTTGACTGAATGCTATTACATTAAATACAAGCATCTATATCAAAAAATAATTTCATTAGAATACAGCATGTTACCAAAGGGAACTGAACAAGTCCCCAAATCCACCAAACTTAAACAATATACATTATTTCAGTCCCTCTACTTGTTATTTACATCAGGGGTGGCCTGTAGGCCCAGCTGGTTAGGCACTGGTTTCCTATACCAAAGACTGCAGTTTCTAATCCTGCAAGGGGCAAAGTTCTGTGGCATAGGTACAACTCTTTTCAAGTTACCAAGGGTTTTTGTCTGATCTGGGCGCTCTGGTTTCCTCCCTCCGTTCAATAACAGCATTGGACGCAATCAATCAAAACTTTCAAAATGTTATTTCTCTGCAGCATATTTATCACCATAAGCTCTCAGATTTTCACTCAAATTTGACTGCTTCTCATTGTGGTCTGCATTGTCTTGGTCAACATGAGAAGAAGTAGAAGAAGAAAAGAAGAAGAAGCAGGAGGAGAAGGAGCAGCAGCAGCAAAAGAAGTAGAAGATGAAATAGGAGAAAGTATACTGCCCACTTCTAGCAATATTCAAAGCAAAGAAAGTTGACATTTTTAAACACGTCATGTGCATACCCACTATTATGTGGAAAAAAAACATAATAATAAAAATTAAACAGTATCAAGGGCAAATATGTTGAAACTGGTCATACATCATTGAGACTGGCAGAGGAAGAGAGACTAAATCCTGAAGGCATAGCAAGAGCAACGAATAGTTCCACAATAACACTAATGAATTCCAGACTTTCAATCTCAAGCATTCATTTGTGTGTGTGAAAGGGGGTGGAGGGTAGGAGAAGGAAGGGTGGGAATGGGGGAGGGAAGAGGAGGTTGTAACTGGACTATGGATTTTTTTTTAAAACTGTTCTCATTCTCCTAAGAGAGGAAAATGTAGGCAGTGATGAAATAGTAAGAAACAACATGAAACGATACTGCATGAAATACACCAAATCACACACAACGTTGATCTTTTTCTCCGTTTCTCACTCTTTTGCTAATTTGAAACAATCATCTGTAGCATTCACTCCTCTCATTCTTTAAAAAATAGGAGAACAACAACTGTCAACATATGGCATCTTATCATCTTCCATTAATCACTTTCAACATTCTCCTCAAATAATCCCACCTTCTTTACAACATACCAAAGAAAACTGTACAGACCAAACAGCAAGAACAACTAATACAACTAATCATCACTCTGAGACTGGGTTTGCCTCAGTCTCCATGGAAACAGGTTGCTAAAAATAGACTGGTTCCCTTCCTCTGGGTTTGGTTGCTGGTTCACAGCACCGCCTGTGGGTGCCTGTAAAAGAGGGGCTGACAACTCTGGCGTTGGAAGTGATCGTCGCCTGGACGCTTCATTATTCCGCTCTTCAATGGTCTTCATCTCCATTGCAACGACCTTGTTATGCCGCTTCTTCATGAGATGGCCCCCTGTCAATCCTGTAAGGACAAGGCACCGGCAGATAGAAGCAGTTACACATCTTGAAAGCTTTCTTTCTGTTCTCTAGTCATTCATTTTCAAATTAATACGCATTCTTTAGATTTTATGTTGTCTTCTTTAGAGTTTTGTTTTAAGAAAGTGCAAAAAACTGTCAACAGAAACTAATCACAGCTACAGCTGTAACATTTTCTATGTTCCTAGGTAACTCCTTAACTGAAAGAATAATTTTCAGCAATTTTGATCACTGTATGCAACAGATCCAGGCCATTCCTCAAATGAAACAGCAAGGACTGAGGCAAATTAATACCAAGAGGAAACAAATCTTGTGATTTATTAAAGTTGTAATGAAGAAAGTGACAGTGCGAGGGCATCTAATAAGGATTATATCCAGGGTGCTATCATCTCTTTTGGAAAGACTCCTACCTGGGTTACATACACACATTTATTCAAGGGCTTTCTGTGACCTTCCAGCTACATGATAGCAGTGTCCATTTCCTCTTTGTAATTGCATTTCCTGCCCTGGTTCTATAGAAGACACACACACACACACAAAAATAATGTAAAAACCTGCAAGGCTCCCTCCTACAGCTCCAGCAAGACCAATCTTTGTTCCTGCCACCAGCCCAACTGGACCTGCTACAGCAGCCCCAACTAGCGCTCCTATCATGGGAAAGGCGACCATCTTGATCCTGGACGCCTGCACAGAGCAAAACAAACCTGTTACCAGCACAGAGAAGCAAGACAGGACTGGCTAAATAATAAAATTTCACAAAGGCCTACTGAAGGATGAATTACAGGCACTCACGCTTAGACACAAGCCATATTAGTCTAGGGTATTTTGAACATAAAAAGCAACCTTGCTAATGAGACCAACTAAGACAGAATCTATTGTAGTCCCCCAATAGCATCACAGCCTTTGGGGGGTTTCGTTGTAATTTTCTACCGCTGTCAGAGAATAATTGAAAACATTTTTTTTACACGACTTTAAAAATTTTTTGGCAAAGTTTTAACCACAATTAAATAAGTTTAAAAAATCTTATGATCATGCTATCTAGTGTAAAAGGGTGTTCTTTTTTTTTGGTTTCTGACTCACTTTAAACATTTTAAGCTCTTTCAAGACAATGAGAGTGTCTCTGTCCACCCAAGTTGAAAAAAATAAATCTGTGAAAGACTAACCGCGCCAAGACTGGCAGTGCCTTCTCTGACGTTTTCTTTCGCCTGGTCTATGTTGTCTTCAATTCTATCCACCGCGTCTCCTTGTTCCTGTTGGACCGGGAAAAAGCCACAAAAGAACGTACATTACAATGTATATCTGCAAACATTCCAACTCAAATACAACCCAGTTAGCATGAAAAATTGACTATTGGGGAGGCATTGTTGGAAATGGGTCCAGGTGCATATTCAAAACCACATACATCAGCAATGTTTACCTATGACCTATTGATGTGTTCTATGCTTAATGTTTCATGGCTTATTGCACTGAATAACTGTTTGGTGGGTGTGATTAATAAACGTCTTTATACTAAGAGTATTAGTAATAACAAAAAGGTAAAATAGTAACCTTACGGTAAATTTAACATAATTATTATTTTTCACAGCATCGCAAACTCTTCTTCACTTTTCTATAAATACCAGGATAACCCAAGCTTACAATGTTGAAAATGTGAACCTGTAATGAAGGAAGGGAGGGGGAACTGCATTTAAACTAGTAAACAATAACCACTAACACTAGCTATTCATACTTGATACAAACAGGAATTTGATAATAAATAATCAATACTAGTGTTCTGTGTGGATTTAATTAAACACAAGTCTATTGAACAAAGATAAGTATTACACAATGCACACTGGTGCACACAAAAATGAAGATCAACAGATATAAAACATTACATTAAACATCTTAGTTCTTACATGTACCAAATCAGCAAAATGGTGCACAAGTTCATTCAGTTCTTGAACATCCTGAAACAAAAACAGAACATCACAATAAAAGAATTGTTCACAGAAACAGGTAAAATCTACACAGTATATTATCATCCTTATAAAATACACAGCAAACCCTTGCACTAAAAAAAACATAGTCTTTGGTCACCAAAGTTCTGCCAAAGCAGAGATTATACCATGCTGCAAAATTCTGCAATAAGCATGGTGCACGGGTCCTACAGTTAATCTGTACACCAGTCTCAATAAAAGGGAACTAAAGGCTGCAAGTGAGAGCCTCGGGCATCTTGAGTTACATCCTGGGCAGTGCCTTGAGCAGCTCTTGAGCTGGAAAATCGGCTACAGAAGAACCAAATAAAATAAACTATAGAATAAAGTAATTACTTACACTGGATAACACAAGTATGAAAGGAACTGATAACCCAGGGACCTAACGGAATTTTCCTAAAGGCAACATACAACAACAACAACAAAAAAGATGTATTTATTCTATAAAGTTTAGCTTACCTTGAGCAGTTCCTCTCCGGATGCAGCTGCCTGTGTATTTTCTGGAACAGGGTGCACCTCAAGCTGGGTCTGCATGAAGGGAAGTTCTCGAATAGGTGAAGATGGGGAACTCAGGTTACAAGGCAGACTGGTGCTCTCCCTTGGTGGAACATCGCCTGCAGCATCTGATGAAAATAACAAAAGAATTAGTTACACCACCGACAGAAGTGATCATGTGTTTTACACAATAAAGTGGGTTGAGAGTAAAATGAAAGTTGAAAATGTTTCTCTGGTAATGCTAATAGATCCATAGAAGGTTAAATAAATTTTCATTTGACGTGATTGGAAACAAAAATTACACTGTATTTAATTAGCCTTAATGTAGTTCTATATTGTGCACCTATCTCAAATGTTCAATTAGGTTCATATTATATAAAACTTAATTCATGCTGGTTCCTTGATGTCATAATGTTTTGTTGTCAGAATTAATTTATATTACAGTCCAACAAAACTATCAGAATGTCTCAAATCAGTGTTGACCTGACAGGTTTCCAATTCCAGCAAAGCTTACTAGACATGCGCATGAATGAGCTCTTAGTTAAAATGAGTATTTGAAATGCTCCAATCATTGGGGTTTGTATACTCAGAAACAGGTACTAATACATGAAATATGCGCTGAAATGTGCGTAACTCAACAAAACAACTCACAGCTAATGTCAGTCTGCAGTTGGTCAGGGTGAGCAATACGAAGGAATTTCTCAACAGCAGCCACAGCCTGTATCTTCGCCTCTCGTAGCTCCTCATCAAACTTGTCCAAGTCTTCCTCATACACCTGCGCTCGCGTTCGCTCCAGGTCACGCAGTGTGGCCTTGACCTGCTGGACTGTTCTCGAGGCATTCACCTGTTCCTTGTGCAAGCCCACCCAGTCATCTAGAATCGTCAGCTGTAACAAGTACTAGTCCATCAAGATAGTAATTGTAAAATGAAAATAAATTAAAAATTAATCAGAGGAGTAAGTGATTTAAGAAGTAGTTGTAATAAATGTATTTTGCTACAAAAAATATTAATCTACACATAAAAACGATTGAGAATATTGAATATGCTGAAGTAAGCTTTGTCAAAATATAACTTATTTATATTAACAAACTATTATGGTCCCAGTTATATTCACTTCATTATTACGTTTCTTTAAATAGTCTCTAAGATTAATGGCTTGTTGTAATTCACTGTCTAGCCATTTTGGTTAAGAACAGTATTTAACTCATTTTGTATTAATGGGAAAATGTGTGTGTGTGTGGAGAGAGAGAGAGAGAGAGAGAGAGAGAGAGAGAGAGAGAGAGAGAGAGAGAGAGACAGACAGACAGACAGACAGAGAGCCAAAGAGACAGAGAGAGACAGAGAGAGAGAAAATGCTTTATACCAGTATGATAAAGCATCATCTGGGTTTGTAAAATTATATATATTTCAGAGACTGTTATTATGAAGGTCTAATATTTTATGCCCTCGTTTCTGTATTTTTGCTCGTCTTTTTCCATGTTAGACATACTGGATAATGGTCACTGAAGCCATACACTGGTGCACACACTTCTGTAACATAAGCTTTGCTACTTGCGTAAATATGACCTCTGAATGTAATAGAATTGTCTGTAACTCTTGTTGGTATTGTTACCAACTGTTCCATTTTATAGAGCACAATATTCATCCAATATTTGTTTATTTGTTTGTTTTATATAGATCAATATTAAAATCACCCAATATAAACAAATAACTCTTTGGATTCTAACAACACGTCATCAATCATAGAACTGAAGTGAGTATACCAGTCTTATGTTCACTTCCTATCCTATCCCATTACTCAAAGGTCGTTGGGGCACCACAGATGATTGTTTAACCAGCGTACTCCATCTTTCTCTGTTTTCAGCAACCCTCATGGCTTCGTTCAGTGTCAAACCAGTCCATTCTCGAATTTTGTTCTCCCACCTCTTTTTCTGTCTCCCTCTTCTTCTGCCTCCTTGCACCGTGCCTTGCAGGATGGTTTTTGCAATGCCTGATGCACTGGTGACGTGGCCATACCATCGGAGTTTCAGTTTCTTTACCACTGTGAGCAGGTCATCGTGTTGTCCAATGGCTTGTGTAATGGTCTGTCGGACTTTGTCGTTGGTGATGTGCTGGGTATAGGAAATGTCCAGAAGTCTTCTGTAGCACTTCATCTCCATGCTTTGTATTCTTCGTTGTAGATCTGCTGTGAGGGTCCATGCTTCACAAGCGTATAGGAAGTGGAGATGACAAGGGCAGAAGAAGAGGGAGACAGAAGAAGGGGTGGGAGGACAACATTCGAGAATGGACTGGCTTGACACTGAGCACACCCATGAGGGTTGCTGAGGAACAGAAAGATGGAGTACGCTGGTTAAACAATCATCTGTGGTGCCCCAACGACTTTCGAGTTACAGGGTAGGATAGGAAGTACATGTGAACACCATGACCACCACCTTCAACTCAGCAGTCACAGATGCTGCCACTTAGGTCCTTGGCAAGCACCGCAAGAACTTTTCTACTTGGGTGACAAACGAAAAGAGCTGAAAAGGAAAAAGAACACCTCACAGGGAGCTGTGGCCTACTGAAAAATTAAGTTACATCCGAAAAGGTATGCAGGAGAATTGGATAGAAGACCAATGCCAGGAAATAGAAAACAATCTGATTAAGAACAATAGCAAGCAGGCCAGAGAAAGATGGAGTATCCTGGTTAAACAATCTTCTGTGGTGCCCCAACGACTTTCGAGTTACAGGGTAGGATAAGAAGTAGATGTGAACACCATGACCACCACCTTCAACTCAGCAGTCACAGATGCTGCCACTGAGATCCTTGGCAAGCACCGCAAGAACTTTTCTGCTTGGGTGACAAACGAAAAGAGCTGAAAAGGAAAAAGAACGCCTCACAGGGAGCTGTGGCCTACTGAAAAATTAAGTTACATCCGAAAAGGTATGCAGAATTGGATAGAAGACCAATGCCAGGAAATAGAAAATCTGATTAAGAACAAAAGCAAGCAGGCCAGAGAAAGATGGAGTACACTGGTTAAACAATAATCTTTTGAGTTATGAGATTGTTACACTCGATGTTGTTTTTATCAGTAGTTGATTCAGCCCCAATGCTTGAATTCTCCTGATAGGTGTAAACTCAGATTCGTTTATCCACGCAACCCGTTCAATCAGCATACAAGTCACAGAGTCGACGAATGAAGTTTTCCACTTTTATTCAGCACACATCAACAACTGCATACAATCGCCTTTTGACTCTCAACTTTTTACTTTCCAACTCTACAATCAACAATCTCCTCTTTTGAAACAGTGCCGCACTTATATAGTCTCTACATACTCAAGAACAAACGAGAATATCCTACATGAAACACCACAACCAATCAAAATTAATTTCATCATCACTGTCTCACGTCACACAACCCTATTTGGCATGGAAGCTTCCATGGTTACCAACAGAACAATCCATACGCTTCGATCGATAGTAAACAACCAATTCTCGAAAATTCTCAAATAATATCGACCAACTATAAACACCAACATTACACAAAGCCTCTTCTAATAACAACGCAAACTCAAATCAAAGGTAATTACACTCTATTACTGCATGCGTTGCAAAATAAAACGAACAGATCTATCGCACGCGCTTCACACATAATTATAATATTTTACACGCACCATCATGCGCGTCTCAACGTAAAAGAGATAGGATAGGATATTCTATGTATTTATTATATATATGTAAGTGTGTGATTTATTTGTATAAGTAGTAGTAGTACTTAAAAAAAATTTTTTATTAATGTATTGGAAAGAGAGATTATTAGGTAATTGATTATTATCAATACATGTAGTCATGTATTTGCTTATAATATGCATGTACAAGTTTAAAATGTGTGTGGTTAAAGAGAAAGTGCATGTGTGTTTGGGAGTATGTGTTGCCGATTATTATTAATTAGACATATGCACATGACTATGTTGTTGATTATTACTTATTTATTCATTCTTGATGTACATGTATTTATTTATGTTTTATTTATACATTTATGTACAGTATGTGCGTAACTCAATTATTATCATACTTATTATTAATGTATGTAAAAATGCATGTGTGTTTACAGAATGATAAATCTTAACCTGGCATTTTATATTTATTGTGTTTATAGAGCTCCCACTGCCAACTTGTGCAATATTGCTTTTAAAAAAATTAAATTCTTGTTTTAGCTATATTCAGGCTGCAGAACAACTTTGGAGAAAAGCCGTTGGACTCCTGCTGTACTTCTCTGTAGGTGAACAGTAAGGCGTTGATGTAGCGATGCCACTGTTTGGACTGCTCGCTGCACAGTTTCTTCAGGGTGGACTTCAGCGTAACATTGAACTTTTCGACAGCCCGTTGCACATTGGGTGGTAGGGTTTCTAGTCAAATGCCGGATGCTCAGCAGTCTGCTGACTTCCTTCATGCAGTCAGAGACGAACTATGTCCCAAGGTCTGTCCGGATTTCTTCGGGTACTCCAAGTCTGCTGAACATTTCCTCCAGCGCCTCTGCTACAGTCTCCGTATCAATCTTTTTTGGAGGCATTGCTTCTGGATACCGAGTCGCGTAGTCCACTAAGGTCAGTACCCACCGATAACCTTCTTCACTCAGAGTTTTATTTCGCCGACGTCCACATGAAGTCCTGGCCAGTAGAACACAGCCTGGATTCTGTCTGACCTCTTCTAGATGCCCAGGTGACCTCCCATGATGGAGTCGTGAGCTACTTCCATCACTTGGCGCCTTAGGCGTAACTGTACCAGGACTTGACATAGTAGTTTCCCTCCGTTGACCCTCGGGTGCTGGAAGATTCTGTATATGATCTTGGCTTTCACCTCGAAATAGACCGTGCCACTGCCCTTGGTCAAGTGGTCTTGGCGGATCCTGTACTTTGATAAAGTACTATCAGCTTCCTGGAGCTGGATCAGCTTATCTCTGTCCACGATGGCAGCTTTGGAGCTGTAAGCGACCTTCAGTGGCATAGACTTCTTGCCTCTCTTGGCCTGGGCCCTGGTAGTTACAACACCGACGATCTCTGGTCGGCAGGACTGAGCCGGAGTAGCCACATTATCCAGTTGAAGCTCTGTTTCGTTGCCTTTGGTGGCCCCAGGATCTTCCCGTGAGCGATGAGATATCTTTCAGCAGCCTCAGTCACATCCTTAAGCTTCTGCAGCTTTTGTAATTCCAAGTGGATTGCGAGGTCCTTAGTGCAGGTGTTGAGTAATTGCTCTCTCACGATCAGATCATGGAGACTGTCGTAAGTCTTCCCTTTGCCTGATAATTCCACCCACTTGTGTAGGTATGACGACAGGCGCTCCATAAATTGCTTTGGTGTCTCGTCTGACAAAGGCCGGCATTTACGGAAGCGTTTACGGTAGCCCTTATCTGTAAAGTTGTAGCAATGCAAAAGGGCCTCTTTCAGAACGTTATAGTTTTTGGCGTCATCGTTCGACAGTCTGGTGTAAACTTTAAGTGCTTGCCCCGTCAGAAGTGCACTGAGTCGAATCGCCCAGTCTTGAGTTCGCCAGTTAGAGCTTTCAATGAACCTTTTGAACCTGGCCAGATAACTATCGATCTGGTCCTTCCCGTCGACGAACGCTGGCAATTTTGGAGCCTTGTGGTCGCTGATAACGTGTGGCGTATGCTGCTGTTGCTGGATGCGCACCATTTCTAGCTGGAACTGACGTTTGGCTTCCCTCTCTTCACGCCTGCTTGGTCTTCCCTTTCTTGAAGCTGCTCTTCTAATTCTATTTCTTCTCAGCGATGCTTTTCTTCTCTCTTGGGACTTGACGTACTCCGTCAGCTGCTTGCCTTTTAGATTCTGTTCAAGTCCTTTCTGCCAGAAGAAGTCAGGTATCTTGAAACCTTTCTGGAAAGTTCTTGACTATGCTGCACCTTTCTAGACAGTTCTAGAACAGCACGCTTTCTGCAGTAGCGCTGATGCTTGTCACTAGTCACCTTTGCTGACGTAGGCCCTGCTGTACTCATCATATGCGATGATGCACCACGCTGGTGTTGATGTACACGCTCCTGTGCTGAAGTAGACGCGACATCCATTTCTCGCTCTGTAATACTGGCGATGTAGCGCCGAGACTGTCCCTCGACGTAGTCTTGCAGCAGCCACATAGTCCCGGTCTGTTGTTCGCTCACGAAGCAACTCTTCGGCGACTACACGCCTTGCAGTCAACCCGAATCTATAAGGGATGTAGTATGTTGGCCCATCACGAGTCAACTCGTTGGTGGCTACCCTCGATGACTGCCTCTCGTAATGTTGACTCGCTTGTTGTAGCAGTTGGACCCTTGGCTATGGCATAGATTGTGGCTTGACCCCCAAAATGTAACACTGTTGTTGTTTTTATCAATTTTTGATTCAGCTCCGATGCTTGAATCTTGATAAGTGTAACTCAGACTCGTTTATCCACGCAGCCTGTTCACTCAGCAACAAGACAGGAGTCGTCATATGAAGTTTTCCAACTTTATTCAGCATACATCAATAACTGCATACAAGATCGCTTTCTGAAAAATCACTCTAATAATCATCACAAATCTCTCTCAATCACTTTTTTATTCTACAATTTTTTACTACTCTCGCAGACACTGTGCACCACCTATATAGTCTCTCTATAATCAAGAGAAAGTTTGAACATTCCAGAATGACGAAATAATACCCAATCAAAATAAAACTCGTCACCGGAACTATGCACTGTTTATGCCATATAAACTTATTTAGGATAGAAAAGAATCGTCTGGCCATCACTAGATTTATCGCGAAGCTTCGGTCGATAGTAAACAACTCTAGAAAATTCTCAACAATATTGACCGACGAAAATTATCAACAATTTACAAAGCTTCTTCTAGCAACAACGCAAAATCAAATCAAAGGTAAATACACTCTGTCACTGCATGCTTTGCAAAGCAAAATGATTGGATCTACCATGTGCATCTCTAACAGCGTTCATTTATCTATTTTATGTAAAGTTTGCACTCAATGTTAAAGGCAATTTTTTAGCTTTTATGTATAATGTGAAAGTTGGACAATAAATATGTATTGCATGTATTGTAGTTTGTTCTGCTGTCGATCGATCCATCTGTAAATATATGCACGTTTGCAAGCTTACAGTTTCTGCGTCTTAGGTTTAGGACAAGTTCCTTTACAGGGGCGGACGAGAGGGAGGTGCATTTGATGCACATGCACCCCTCCTCTACCTCCCAAACTCCCTCCCCCCCACCCCCCAAAAAAAAAAATAATAATAATACCAAAAAAAAAAAGTAATCATAATAATAAAAAGTTTTTTTTAATAGCAAAGTACAAATATAGCTTTTGACAATTCTTTGACGTCCACTGCCTGTCAAAGTTCAGTAGCTTTACCATCCCGGAAACCAGAAATTAGCGTATAAAAGTGTTGGTGCACCTACTCCGACTCGACTCTGATCGTGGTCTGCTCCAGATTTATATACAGGTCATGTGTATATTGCCCTATGATAGCCAAACATCCATGAAACGCGTTTATTTAATTTTTTATTTTTTTCAAAATAAGTCTTGGAAAACCAAGAATGGTTTGTGTGGGTGTGTGCAGGTTTGGGAAGGTTGGTGCAGGTTTTAGCTGGTTACGTATTCAGGGACTAAAAATACTATTATAATCAAATTACCCTGTCAATGTTATTTCTGTGTCTCTGAAGGCGATCAAGATCAATCTCCAAAACTTTCTGGAACTTCAGGATTGCTAGTTTGAGACGTTTGATAGGGAACTTCTGCACATTGTCATTGGCACTCGTTCCAGTTCCTGTTCTCTTCCATAAATCCTCTTCTGATTTTGAAGCTATCATGGAGGATACCATAGATGCCATTTCTGCTCCTTCAACTAAACCTTGTGTCTGAAACAGCCATTAAAAACAATCATAATTCATATCAACGCATGCACTATTGTCATAAAACTGTCAAATCAGAATAACGAATGTATGAAAACCTACAACTAGTGGCAGTAGTGAAGAATACAGGTCGTTTCGGCGACGAGCCGTTTCGGCGATGCAGTTGATCGTTTCGGCGTGTGGTCGTTTCGGCGTTGGTCATTTCGCCGGCAGTTCAATTGGGCGATAGTTCGTTCTAGACCTGCTTTGGAACTTTTAAGTTTTTGGGTCTTGACTCGGGATTAAGTTCTTGATTAGATACGAATCTGCGGACTCTACGACTCTGCGGAAGATCGTAAAAACTGCTACTTCCTGTTTGCGGTAGTAGTCGGAACATGTGGGGGGATTTTTTAGAAGAGGGAGGGGAGGAGGAGCGATGGGGAGGAGGGGTTAGGGTTGAGTGACCGTTGACAAGTCAATGCTTATTGCATAGTTAGTTATTATTTATTTTATATGTTTGCAGGGTTTATTCTTGGCGTCGGTCATCGGTCATTGACGCATAAAAATCTGAAATGACCGATTATTTTGCCAGCCAGCTGGTCAAGTGACCTATTGATTTTACGATCGGGCGGTCAAACTTTGCGAAGATTTGTCATTTAAAAAGTTCTATAGCACAACCATTACCGAAACGAAATTATTTCCCCTTTCAGCATAATACAGGGCACAGATTGTGTAATGTGTACTAATGATGTCACAACTGACGTAAATGATTTGTTAAACTAATGTATTTTTTATTTAATTATTTTATTTAATTTATTTGTGTTCATATCTTTATTCATTAGTAAGTATTATTTTTATAATTATTTCTTTTTTATTTTATTTTGTGGAGGTAATTAAAATGTTAAAGATTGGATGCGGACCTGTTCTTTTCCATAGAAACATAAAAAATGTCGGCAGCATCATGAAATGCCTTGATAAAGGTCTTTGAGACCGCTACTGGTCGACACTGTCTTGTCTTCTGTTGTTTTTGTTTTCTTTCCTTCTTTTATAGTTAAATTGTACCATGTTTAATACTAAAACAGGGTAAAATAACTCTTCCTGCAGTATGTGCTTCAGCCGCAGGCTCCATTACTTTAGTTTATAGGCCTATTCTTCATTTGGTAGTAGTATAACTATAAGTATATAATATTTATTTATTATTTTCTCGATCTCTTACGCTTACTACAACCGTATCTGTATCTTTATCGCTCGATTTATCATGTTTATTACTGTTTTAAACAGAATTCAAATTTGTCACTGATGCCCGAATTTTAAATAGAGAGAGAGAGACTCGTGGGGAGAGAGAGAGAGAGAGAGAGAGAGAGAGAGAGAGAGAGAGAGAGAGAGAGAGAGAGAGAGAGAGAGAGAGAGAGAGAGAGAGAGAGAGGTTTTTAGAATGCATGTTGTTTTAAATCAGGGTCATCTGAGGTGTGTCATTAAAGACAAGTTTTATTTAACTAATTCTGTACCAGTGCATGACACATGTTTTGTTTGGAAAAAAAGAGCACAAGTGGAAATTTTAACTGAATTTTGAGATAATCTAAACTTGTTACTGTTTGATTTAAAAATAAATAAATTCAAAGAAAAGTGTGCCTTAATGATAAACATGCCAAACTTGGTATTGTTAGTTTTACTATTTTTACAAATATTACTATTACATTCTGACAGCATTGCGGAACAGACTGACAGCAGAAACACATCACTTGCTGCTTTCTGTAAAGCTTGGAACTGTAAATATAGAAAGAACGCTGCAGATATGGGCAGCAGCAAAACCAAGAAAACTGTTGTCTCTTTCAAAGCAGTGAAAACAGTAATAATTAGCAGACAAATTTAAAAGGATTGAATTTCCTCTTATAACTGTGTGCATCAGCATGTCATTTAAACAATTTTAAAAGGCTGAATATAAAATCGGTTAATGCCTTAGCGTTGTTATTTTGTACCATTTGTACAGAGACTGTGTGACTTATTGCTTTCCAAAATGACCTATTGTTTTTCCTGTGAACTGGTCAAATTACCTATCATGGTCACTTTCAAGATTAATCCCTGTGTTTGTGTGAGTGATTTTTTTGGGCGTTTCGGCGGCTGGCCCTTTCGGCGGTAGACCTATGTTTCGGCGGTGTCGCCGAAAAAATTACCGCCGAAACGACCTGCTACCGTAGTGAATACATACAGTTAGGTACAGTACAAGTTGTTTTGTTTTGATTTTTGTCACTCACTCACTGAACCATGAATCAGTGCTTGGTCACTTGTATTCTAAACCAAAGAATTGCTGGACTCATAATCCAATATACCCCTGCAAGAGTTCATAAACAACCATCTGCTGTCAAACAATACAAACTACCGAAAACAAAATCGAACCTGTGATGTTTTGATTATGTTCCCAGAAAGGCTTTCGGTTCAACACACCGCCATATCAAAATCTGAAACGCACAGCCGTATTTCCGTAGAACTACTAGACTATCGTTCACTTCTTTACTTTTTTTTTTTCTTTTTTAAAATTAATTTAATTAACATAACAGAGTCAATAATAATTATTTGTTTAAAAAGCATAAAACATATTATCTGTAATCATGTTGTATAAACATCTCTTATCGATTTTTGTGAAAAGCAGCTTTTTCCGGTTGCACTCCTGACGTAAACAATAACAGAATTATAAATAGCCTGGCCACATTTCAATGTACGTGAGGGACACACATGGTTGGGTGCTAAATAAAGAAGTTCTTAACTTAATTCATTGCCAATTTTCTGTGATGTTTTGATGGAGCTGTACACTGGTTCGCAGTATTAATGTTCTGCGCTTTTTTGGAACACGTCAACTTATATATAATAATATATATTATATAGGAGTGGTTCTAGCTGCGATTTGAGTTTGAACATGTTTCATGTGAATAAGTTTATATAATATATATTATTTGCATTCCTCTCGTGAGTCACTGAGTCAGTGAGTGAGCGGTCCAGCTGAGTTGAGCATATATAGTTCTGTTGCAGCATATACGCCTCTTGTTATAGAATCAGACGATTGTCTATATAGGCCTAGCTAGCTAAGATTTTTGATCTTCAGGATGACATTGACCCAAAACAGATGCTTTTTGCTTTCTTTTCTTTATGTGGTTTTGACTGCTGTCTGCTTGGCAGATAATTGTTTTGCATCACAATTCCCAAAAGCGAATGAACAGACTGTGGCTCGCTTTGAACAGAAACCAGACTTGCCAAAAGTGAAATATCAATGTAATTTTAAAACAGGCGTCTGCGCACATTCAAGGGATTCTGAGCAAAATGCAAAATTAAAATCTACTGTGGTCCATCCGCGCATCAAGTCATTAAAGGTTGAAAATGTACATTTTAAATTATATAGTTGTTTAGCTTCCTTCTTGCTTAATTTTCTCTTGATTGTTTATGTTTGTTATTGAATTATTTATTTATTTTATTAGTTTATAAAAATATGTTTTTATTTAGATTATTTATTTAATTCATTTCCACATTTAGTTTGTATTGTAGACAACATGATTTTTTTTAAAATTATGATGACAGAAAGGCCAGCTTAAGCAATTGATTTGGAGTCAGAAAGATTCAAATTTGGTAGGGAAAGAAACCAAGGGTCATGGTCTGTATAGTATAGTATAGTATAGTATTTAAAAAAAAGGTAAAGGTAGTCCCATAGCCTTGTGGCCATAGGGGAGCGTGATGTTGGAGATCACATTTATCTTGGGACAGCGTAATGAGGGTGATGCCCATCTCTCTCCCTCGCTGCTTTACCTTCCCCACCACTCAGTCACAGTTGATTCAACTGGGGGCGTTGTTATTTGTCGCTTCACGTTTTGCTGTCACCAATCCAAGTGCTAACTGCACTGGATGGTGTGCTTAACTTGCGACACAGTAGCGAGTGCTCCAACCACTGCGCTATCTGACACCCCTGTAGTATAGTATATTATAGTATAGTAGTGATGGCATCATACGCTATCAGCCTTTTGCCCTCTAAATAGACCTGCATTTAAGAGTACACTTAGTACTTCATTTTGTCATACCGGTAGGCTTTCAGGCATCGGTCGTCTGATGAATTTGCCTACCAAAGGGAGGTTGATTGATTGATTGATTGATTGTTGCTTTAGGTACAGCGGACTCTTCCGAGCCAAATCAGGACCGGACAACCCCCGATCCGCATAAAAGATCTGCTGAAACAACCCTAGTGAGAAAATTGAATGCCCTCCACCGGCCAGTCACTTAACAATAAAGACATCCCACGCAGGGGACGGCTGAGGCTTTACCCCAACTACTCGAACCCCCGGTTACAAAAACAAAATAGAATACAAACATCATTATAAATTATCAACAAAACATATACATATAAAATGCCTATATTGCTAAATAATAACATCATAGGAAGCCCTAGTGACCACCCGGCAGAAAGCGTCCAACACTCCCAAGCTGATCCAACAGACCTCATACACAAACAAGGAGTCTTGTCCAGGAAGAGTTTTCAAGAAAAAAGGTAGGTCATTGATCTAGCGAAGAAGAAGATAGTATAGCAGAGTGATAGGACAGAGCAGGAATGTGAAAGAGTAAATGAGGAAGACAGCGACAGTGGGAATTTAAAGCACTAAATTTCCAGAAAGTGGGGATACTATTTATACTGAAACCCCCGGCACCCCAACGGGGGCCAAAGGGAGGTGGGGTAGGGGAATCTCCACCCAAGTCAGTGGAGTACACTACGTTAGGCAAAAACTACTCTAAACCATTTTTCAATGCATTTGTGGTACCGATTGTTACAACATCTCATGGCAGACGTTTCCATGTGTTAGTAACTCTGTTAGTGAAAAAGTGCTGGTATAAACTAGTATGAACAGACTTTTAAAAATTAATTTATATTCATGACCTCAAGTCTACATCTCTACATAATAGGGACCTTGTGGTTTGGGGTCATACTTGTTGTGAAGGATTTTAAACATTTCAATCATATCACCTCTTAGACGTCTATACTCCGGGCTTGGAAACTGAAGGCGTTTTAACCTATCCTCATAATGGAGGTCTTTTAGCTAATACGCTTTTTAAACTTGAATTAAGACTCCATACCATTTTTCCGTATTTTTTGCTTTTAAATATGATTGATCTTATCAACAGCGAAGATATTCTCTTGGTCATTTTTACATTATTTAAGTGATCTTCACAGGAGAGATCTCTATCAACAATGACTTCCAAGTCTTTCTCACACTACTTTCCAATAATTTGACCTCTACGTCATCCCTCATAAGGTAGTCGTAGTTTGGGTTCTTATTCCCAAGGTGAATCACCTTACATTTGGCACTATAAAATGCAACAACCACTTATCCGCCCATTGGACCAAGTTGTCTAAACTCTCTTGAAGAACCTGTTTCCTCCTCTCAGTTTCCACGGAACTGTAGGCTTTAGTGTCATCAGCAAAGATCTGGACTACACAGTCAACCACCTCAGGCATATCATTAATATAATAAATAAATAGGGAAGGGCCAAATATTCTACCCTGCACGTCACTTGAAATCGGTATTCCCGCTGATTAGGAACTATATTTATCTGTACACACTGTGTTCGATCAGTCAAGAAGTTTTTGATCCATCCCAGAATTGACCCACCTGTTCCACAACCCTCTAATTTGTTTATAAGCCTCAGATGAAGCACAGTGTCGAAGACCTTCTGAAGATCCAAATAAATTGCATCTACAGGTTTGCCGCTGATGCAATAGGACGTTAAGCTTCGTTGTTCCTCCTCCTCCTCGTCAATTGCTATCATCCAGTCGTTGACTGTTGTGAAAAGCTGTGTTGCGCATGATCTGCCACCAGTGAACCCATACTGTCTGTTTGATAAGATGTTATGGTCCGAGAGGTGTTGTCAAGGTATTCCTGATGAAGCCTTCTGAAGAGTTTAGGCTTACGGGTTGATAGTTGCTAGGCAATGTTTTATCCCCTTTCTTAATAATGGGCCTAACCTCTGCTACCTTCCATGACCGGGGAATCAGTCTGTCTTTTAGACTGTTATTTAAAAGAAAACGTATTGGTCCTGCCAATTCATTGTTTAGTTCTTTTAAATTCCGGGATGTGGTGATTTAGAGGGTTTGAGATTCCCTAATGCTTTTTTATGTTGTCTTCACCAATCACCACACTAACCACAGGGCTAATCTTTTTGTTACATCTGAAGGTTGGCAAGTCCTCTCCACCCCCAATCCTAAACGCGATGAAATAAAGACATGTATTAGCCTTATCTTCATCGTATTGCTCCATGATCCATATATACATTTTTTAGCAAAGTACTGGCAGTTTCTTTCGCCTTAGTCTTTGAGGATTTATATTTCAAAAATCTTGGAGTTCAATTCAATTCAATTCAACAAATCTTTATTACCTCTTACAAGGAATTATGACAGGCACTTGATCACTAAAATAAAACAAATAAAAAGAAAAATGCAAATAAAAAATTAAACATAGTATAAAGTAATCCTCCCTCCCCCCTTCCGCTTCATCAAACCACACATGCACAACCACACGCACACTTACACACTGTAGAGCCGATTACAACAAGCAAGAGGAAGAGGAAGGAGCCTCAAG
Source organism: Oncomelania hupensis (assembly GCA_036898135.1). NCBI lineage: Eukaryota > Metazoa > Mollusca > Gastropoda > Littorinimorpha > Pomatiopsidae > Oncomelania > Oncomelania hupensis. The sequence goes on from CM072512.1 coordinate 46,236,289, forward strand.
CAGAGCCATCAGCGCGTCAGGTTTGAGTTGATCAAGGCCACAGCAGAGGGGAGAAAACTGGATCGGTAACGTACAGTGCGGGTCTTAAGGCTCATGAGGCGTTTCCCAGAAGGTAGAATTTTAAACCAAGAAGAGAGAGGGTGGGTGGGATCATCCTTGATGCTGATGGCTTTGCATAGGGCCCTTCTCTGAAACAATTCACACAGAGGTGTCTGCTTTTCACCAATGATTTTGCTGCAGGTATTGGTAATACTGTTCAAGGAATTTCTACTTTTGACACTGAGAGATTGAAACCAGCAAATGAATGAAAAAGTTATTGTTGGCCTCTTTAGCAATGTTTAGTTCCTTAGTTTTCATCAATTTTCTCGACTCCCATTTAACTTGGTTTCTATCGCTGGTAGGCCTATTTGCATTGTAGTTCTCCTTTGTCATAAACCTGCAGAAATATATATAAGCTTTACCTATATGGCTTGTATCTTTTGCATCGTAGCTTTTGGTATCACCTTACGTTTGACCCCTTCAGAAGCCGATTTGCCCTTCTTTCTTCCCAGTGGAATAAATGTTCTCGTTGCCTCCCGTATCCTTTCTCAGTTCTATTACCCCGAATAGAACACGGATTCCTGGACAAGCCATCATGAACAATCTCATCCCAGTGAGTGAGTCTAAGATACTCCCTCATACCATGAAAATCGGCCTTGTCTATAATGTATTTTTAATTGTGTCTTCTTCTTGTGCAAAGATAGAATTTTCAACTATGATATTGAAACATAAAACTGAGTGATAACTCGATCTTGCCCACAGGTGAATGATACTTTAAATCTGTGATGCTGTCCTCGGAATTGGAAAGAATCAGATCAATTAGTGTCTGACACTGTCAGAGTCTGTAAAGCTCTAAAATTAGTAGGCTTATATCGGTCAACTAAAACAAGTATAGTTGCTGCATAGCTTCATTAAAAAAAAAAAAGGCCTTAGTAGGATGGGCATCGTCTTTATTACAAAAACCAATCATCCAGTCTATTTCTGGATAATTAAAATCACCCGATAAAATTTTTTTTTGTTCTTCATCTTTCATTTCTTTCTGAACCACATAATAAATTTTTTTTTTTAATAGGTTCTCATTGTTGCTCTCGGAGCAACTTAGGTGAATAATGAAGAACACCCAAACACCCAAATGGATAAGACTCATGCTCTCCAACCTGAACCTTACATAAAATACCTGGTTGAAAAATATATCACTGTAATTGTGTAATTGCATAATATTTATACTCTATTTTGCCAACAAACATACGCCATGTCCGTTGTTATCCATCATTGAGCATTAACTTTCATAATAAGTTTATGAACTTCACATTTAGCGTGCTTTAGTGGGTTTCTGTTATTGCCACAAAGCCTGGATCATGTTCCTGAATAAGTAAAGCCAGTTCATCCAACTTATTAAAAATAGAATCTACATTAAATTACAAGCATTTTAAAATATGATCGGACTCAGAACTATTTTCAGAATTGGATGTGGGTGTATAGAACGTACATTATGTACACTTTTCTGTTCGTCGGTGTGATGTGATTGTGAATGGTTGGCACTGCCAACAGCATTGTCCTTATCGTCATCAACATCACCCTCATCAAACTTCCTTTCCTCATCCTTGTTTCTGTCAACTTTTTCGTTCACTTTCCCACTAACTGCCCTTATCCTTCACCTCCACAGCGTCGCTATTTTTTCTCATTTCTCTGCTCACCTATACTACTAGCTCTTCCAATTATCTCTATCCCTCAAGCTTGTTCTTGTTTTCCTCTTACTCTCAACCTTATTCCATACTCCCTCATCCTCCCTATTATTAACAGCAGTTTCCATTACACTCGTTTTCTCCTTCATTCTGACATTCTCCACACCAATCTCTGTTTGTTGCAGTACTTTTCCGTTGAATTTGACTGCATCTTCTCTCTCTTTCTTTCTAGTCCCCCAATTCTGTTCTAAACCTTCCTGCCTTGTTTGTTTGTTAGTTTTACAATATAATTTTTTTTAAATATATTATTTTGTTTGCGCCTTGGCTGGATATTTAACCTTGAATGCTTGCTGTATTACTGTTTGTTTTTTTGTTTGCTTTAACGTAAACAAAGTAAACTAATATGTTTTTGTGAACCCGATGTATGCATGATAAAAGCGCGCGCGCGCCTGTGTGTGTGTGTGCGTGTGTGGGTGTATGTGTGTGTGTGTGTGTGTGTGTTTCTGCCGGCGCGCGCATGTTCGTTGGTGCTTGTCTTGCATGCCGCAGAGAGGTGGGGGGAGTGGGAGAGGGAGAGAGAGAGCGAGAGTTGTGGAGAGAGAAAGTAGCCTACATTAAACTGTAGGCCCTACTTACACATGAACGATCTTGTTGTTTAGTACATCAGTGTGATTATTTGCAAATTCAAATGTATGCACGCTTTATTTGTTTATGTATGTATTTATAAATATTTTTTTTATTTATAACAACCAGACTATAAATCAGCAGGGTAAATTGTTGGTAAACTATAACAGAACAAATATTCGAAAGTTTTGTTATTCAAACAGGGTCGTGAAAAATTGGAATGATCTCCCGCTAAAAACATAAAATTTGCAGAGAATGTCAACGCTTTTAAGAACCTTCTGGACAACAATTCTAAATGTATAGCTAAGTAAAAAGAATAGGCCTATATGACGCAACTATATAAAAACAACGAATGAAGAGGCGTGGAATAGGCCTAGGCCTAAAATTAAGCACCAACAATTAACACTACTTCTACTATTACTACTGCTTATCGACTGTGTAAATTTAGGCCAATTGTGTAATTTTACTCCATTTCACTGTTTTACCTGCATGGACTCTATATAATTATATAATGTCCATGGTTTTACTGTTGTTCCTTAATACTTTTTAATCCATTTTGAAAATGTCGTCTCGAATGACATTTGGTTTTAGTAGTTTATTACTACAACTACTAAGCCTTCTATTTCATTTTAATTTTGTCACTCTCATCTCGAGAGCTGCAACACTGCCGTTGAAAATGACCTCGATCATCTTCTCTCTCTTTTCTTCTATTCGCAAAGTCTGTTTTGTGTCTTCTATCCTCTAGTCTAGTCTCTCTCTCTCTCTCTCTCTCTCTCTCTCTCTCTCTCTCTCTCTCTCTCTCTCTCTCTCTCTCTCTCTCTCAAAGTCTGAGACACTTACTAAGAGATAATATGAAGACTAAAGGCTGTTAACCTAATGCCAATGTATGCTATGCAGAGTCGACAATTCTACTTTTGGTTCTGAAGGAACTCTTCAAACATAGAAATAGATTTAGTGCTGTACATTGTAAAGCAGTACCCAGATAGCTTCAGATAAGTTGGGTTTGCCTGGAAGGACGAAGTTTGTGACCCTAGAACAATTTACCTTGCAACATTAGCGCAGCCAATATCAGCATGATTGAGGTAAATTATTTTGATGATATTAGCTTTAACGCGATCGGACACATTTTTGCCATTAGATGTTGATAGTAATGCAGTCTGTGTGCAGTTTGACTCTTTGCACTTGCACTACAACTACATTATTTTTTGCTAGATTTTGAAGTGAAACTGAAAGTTGTCTTACACAGATATTGGTATTTTTCTTGGAATTTTCTGTATCGGTAGTTGCTTTTCTAACATCCAGATATATTTCTGGCCCAAATGCAGCGGATAGGAATGAGTAGCATAACTAAATTATCCGCGATTGGCAGCTGCCACCATTAATTCTTCTAATTTTGATTCATTTGAACTAGCACACATAATAAATAAATAATATATTCATTCTTATTTTGTTTGCCTTGTTCATCTGGATCTGAATTGTTGTTATGTTGCTGAAATCCACATACTGGCATAATTATGTGCAATGGTGGAGTGTGATGCTGCAAGAAGAAACTTGATGACTTCTGACAGCTGCAAGAGCAGTTTAAAACTCTTGATTTGATGACAACAGACAAACTTACAACTGTATAATTATAAATGGTTCCAGAAAATCATTGTGCGAGTGGATAACAGCTGTCTGATGTTAATTCCAACTGTTATCAATCTTCTTCCTTTGAGAGGAAATTTAAAGGAGCACTGGACATAATTATCCATATGACACTATGCAGTAAAGCCAATTGGATTTTTTTTTTTTTTTTTTTTTTTTATTTAATCGTTCTTATATAGCGCTTTTCCAGCTCAAGAGCTGCTCAAGGCGCTGGCCGATACAGGATCTAACTCAAGCCGCCCGAGACGCCCACCCGCAGCCTTTGGGCGCATGGTCTGACGCACAACACCTGGGCACAAGGGCAAGCCAGGATGGGGGAGGGGGAGAATTTCTTGTCACCGCACTCACCCGTCTAGGACATGAGCGTCAGGATCTTTAAAGTCCGTTATGATGGAATATATGCGACACAGACCTAGACCTCGGTTTATACTCTCATCCGAAGGAGTAGGAAAACAGGAGTAAAGTGTCTTTCCCAGGGACACAACACAATGGCCCGGCCAGGGCTCGAACCCGGGACCTTCCGATCCGCAAGCCGAAGCACTACCATTAGACCACAGTGCCTCCACCATTAAAAACTTAAAACACACACACACACACAAACATTTGAAGGCTCAACACTTGTATATAAAAAGGACAGTAGAAACTAATGCTGATGGGTGCTGGATAAGAATTTCAATTCGTTTCTCTATGGATGATATATTTAGGGAGAGAGAGAGAGAAGAGAGAGAGAGAGAGAGAGAGAGAGAGAGAGAGAGAGAGAGAGAGACTTGACTTTTGACAGTTTTTACTAGGCCTCAGGCCCATACAGTTTGGGGAAGGGGTTTACAATGGGAAGAATACACGTAAATAAACACACACATACACACACACACACATACACATTTAATACAATTCAATTGCAGAATAAGTAACATTCAAGGACTTTCAAAATTTATGTGTACTTAATTTCCATCTTTTTCTTACCTTTTCTTTCCACAACTTTTCTTTTCACTTTGTATGTAACTTTTATAAATATTTTGTAATTTCTTGCCTCTTGTTTCTTTTTTCTTTTTTTCTTTTTTCCCCATTTTTTTCCCCTTAAGCTTTCTTTCCATTTCATTTCATCTAATTTTCCCCACCATTTTTCTTTTGTTCTCTGACTTCTCATCATTATTAAGTTACATTTCCCTTCATTCCCTTGTTAGCTCTTATTTCCTTCATAACATCTATAACTATTTATGAGCACACATACGAATGCTAGAGGCATATTTAGCAATCATAAAACATCATATCCTTTTGGTAGCACTCAATAATAGCACAAACACACCCAAACAAAAACACACCAAAAAAAAAATAATAAAATAAATAAAATAAAAAATCCGTTTACATCAGTGAAGATTCTCTATGTTTTAAGCTGTAGAAAGTGTACATGGCAAGTTTCCTTTAAAATTCAGCAGAAGGATTTTGAAGAACAAAAACAGTTTTAACATGAATAGCAGTGATGTATTTCTGCCTAATAGTAATAGAATCGTACTTTGGACAGTTGAACAGGAAATGAACTTTGTCTTCAATGCAGCCTGGAAAAAAGGGACAATTACAGTTGACTACATTTCCAGTCTGATACCTTTTGCTTATTCCCAATTCATTTATGCCTAGACGTAATCTGATCAAAGAATCACAAAAACGTTTAATTGTGATGTCGTTTAGGTACAATTTGAATCTGTGTTCTAGCGTACACATGAAATAGCGGATTCTATATAAAGAGAGTACCTACCCGTTTCCCCGTATACTATGTGATTAGGAGTTTTACTAGACACACTAAGAAGTCTCTTGCAAGCAAATAAATGCGCTGACTCAATTACATCTAATTTAGATAAGCCCCATACTTCAGAAGCATACAATAACATCGGTTTTACCTGCGCATCAAAAAGCTGAAAAAACACTTTTGTATTAAGGTTACCGAGTGCCCCCATACCATAGTTTTCAAAATGTCTAGAATCTTGCCTTTTGCTTTACTGGCAAATTCGTCACAGGCTGTCGATTCTGACAACTTTGTAGTAAGAGTGAAGCCTAAATATTTATACTTATTAACAATATCAATAACTTTACCATCGTATGTCCAGCGTTCTCTAGCGGAAACATAACCACCTTTACGGAATATAATAATTTTTTGTTTTATCAATGTTTACGGTGAGACCTAACTCTTTTGATGCTTTTTCTAAATTATTTATTTGGTTTTGGAGACCAACTGGCGTGGATGCGATTAAGACGATATCATCCACAAAAAGCAAAGAATGTATATTTCTCAAAGCCAGGCAAAATTTGTATACCATGTCTGCCATACTTTCTAACAAAATCTGCAACTTCTGAGATCAAAAGAGAGAAAATCACTGGACTAAGAAGCAACCTTGCTTGACTCCTTGTGGACAATCAAAGAAATCCGTTAATTTGCCACCCCATCGAACACGAGCTGTTACAGAGTTGTACTATAGATTTAAGGATTGTCATAAGTTTTGTTGATATTTTTGCTTTTTCAAGAGTTTGCCACAATTTGTCTCTATCAACTGTGTCAAAGGCTTTCCGATAATCGACAAATGCTGCATACACTTTACCTCCCCTTCTGCTATCAAGCTTATTTCGATTTATTGAAGTCAAAATGAAAATATGATCTACTGTGGAGTAATTTCTACGGAAACCTGCTTGCTCAAAGCTAATCTTACTCTCTTTCTCTGCAAAATTATATAATCTCTTATTTAATATTGCAGTAAACAGCTTTCCTACAACACTCAACAATGAAATACCTCTGTAATTATCCGGGTTATCTTGATCACCTTTCTTGAATAATGGTACTATGATGGATTTACACCAACTTAAAGGGAAGTAGCCTGTATCGTATAATTTGTGAAACAAGTTTGTCAAAAACGGCGTCACGTGATCTTCAGCATACTTTAGAAACTCACCACTTACGTTGTCTAGGCCTGCAGCCTTTCAATGTTTTATTTTATTAATAGCATCGCATACCTCCTTATCAGTAATAGGATTATCAAGCTCAGGACTAATAACTTTTTCTTCTACAAACGTGGATGAAGGTGCTGCACAGGATTGTCTAACTGCGACTCCCTCCGCAAGCACAGTTTCAAAGTGATTTTTCCATGTATTCAAGTCGATTTCTGGTTGAACTCGTTTAGTAAATCTTGCTTTCCTTATTTGGTCCCAAAAACTGCTACTGTTTTTCTTGTTATTTAAAAGATTCTCTTGGATTGACTTGCGATGTGCTTGTTTCTTCTAATTATGTTTTTGTAATGTGACCTGGCCGACTTATATGCAACTTTATCTGTTACCAACCCAGATTTACGAAAGGCTTCTAGTGCCTCCTTTGCCTCCCGTTTTTTCTGTAGACACTCTTTATCGTACCATCTGTTCGTGACTCGAACAGTACAACCGTGCCAGACCCTTCGCCTCATACACTCACCCGCCTTTAAAATATTTTCTGTAAAAGTTAGAAGAACAGTCTCAATACAAGTGTTCAACTGCTCAATTGCTTGTTGAAATAGGTTTCATGAAAACTCGCTGTTAACTTAACTTCTTGTACGTATTCTTCTTTTTTGTCGTTGGTCCATTTTAAGTCTGTTGTAATGATTTCTGTTTGTTTAAGATTTTTCCCACCACCACCAGACTTTTTGCAAGGCAGTGAGAGGCAAATGGGCGAATGACTCGATTCTACCCGATTGTCAACTTTAAAATGTGGTTTACACAGATCAAAGAGATCCACAGACAGCAACACATAATCTACTACACTGTTTCCCTGATCAGCAATAAAAGTAAATTTACCATCTCCATCCCCTGTGGCTAACCCGTTCAGTGGGATAAGCTGAAAAATTGAACAAAAATCTATCAGAATTTTTCCAAATTGATTTGCTACCTTATCTTGAGACTTTCTTTCATACTGGGTCGTGCCCTCAAATAATACATCGTATTCAGAGTCATCAGACTCTAGGGTCCAGTCACCAATACGGGCATTTAAATCACCCATTACCATGGTATAGGCTTCAGCTCCAGACTGGAGCTCATTGAGAAGGAAGTCTTCCAACTGGTGAATCGTGCAATTACTATCAACATGCATTTCATAGTAGGGGCTTTTATATGGGGGAACATAGATAAAAGTAATTAGAATATCTTTATGAAATCCAAATAAGGATTTTGAAAATCTTAAACATATCGTATTGTCATTGCTGCAGACTACCTGAAATATGAAAGGCAAAAGTGATTTCTTGACAAGAACAACAACTCCGCCGGAGGGTCTACCTCTTCTCGAGATTTTAACCGCAGGCGTTTGATAGGCATAATAGTCATCAAAATGTATACTCGTATCAAAACGGTTTGTTGCAAATGTTTCTAGAGCGCAAAACACATAGAAACATTTAATGTATTTGACAAAATCTGATTCCGCTAACTTGGCTGCGAAGTTTTCAACATTTAAGGAGGTAATAGAAAGATTACCTGACCTAAAGACAGGAATGTATGGGCCATGTCCATCGACCTAGCTTTGAGAGCGATCTTTGGAATTGTCACGTGGAGTAAAAGTGAACTTCTCAAACGGGTTGGTCTGATGAACCATGCTGCGTGTTCTAGGTCTCGTGGCACCACCGCTGTCGTTGTCCGTTTCTTTCTCTCCTTCGGCCGGCTGGTGATCTTGTATAGCGGTGGGAAGGGATGATTGAGGGACTGTCGTCGTTTGTGCTACAGCTGTTGACACAGACGCTACTGTTGCTGCATGGGAAGCTGTTGATACTGGCACCTTTTCCATGACTGAAAGAAGAGCTGTCTGTGACATTTTGTTGTTGTATCAAATTTTATTCATCAGATTAACATAAGTTGTACTGATGTAACATAAACAAATTACAAAATCTACCATGCGCACAGCATAGATATTTTCCACATTATCAAACCATAAACATTATTATACTACTGACATACACATACATTTGTAACAACATACATTTCCTTATAACAATTAGTTAACATTAAGAAACATTTTTTTTTAAAATAAATAAATAAACAGTGGAACCGTTCAACTTCACCTGTGAAGAACGAAGTATTTATAAATGTCATTTTACGTCTTACAGAAAGTTGAAGTTTGACCAAAAAAAAATTTTTTTTTTATTAATTTTAAAATAAAATTATAATAAGAATAATAATAAAATTAAAAATAATAAAATAATAATAATAGTAATTATTTATTAAAAAGAACTAAAAACACACACACACACACACGCACACACACACACACACACACAAACATACACAAAAAACCCTCAAAAATTAAAACAAATTAATAAATAATTCCCCCCCCCACCTTCCCTCCCCTCTCAAACCAAAATAAATAATTAATAAATATTTATTGAAACTAATAATGCTTAATTAAATAAAAGAGGTACAAAAAATTAAATTAAAATTTAAAAAAAAAAAAAAAAAAAAAAGGTACTGGACTAATTGTAAAAAATTAAAACAACAAACACAAACAAACCATTAGAAGAAATTGAAAAATTCATGACTTAAAGAAATCTATGCGCAAACAAACAAAACATTAGAAAAAATTGAATAATTCATGACTTCTAATTAAATCTATGAGCATTAAGCTCAATGACCAATCAGAATGTTCACAGAATGACAGGGCTGATTGTGTTGTAGTTGGTGTTGTGGCTGACTGGGTTCCCACCTGTGATGGTTGTTGTATCTGTGATTTGACTGGTTTTGTTGTGTTTTGTAGTGTCGCTGGTTGTGTTGTCGCCTGAGCTGTGACTGGCTGAACTGCTAGATGTGCCGTTTTGGGCTGTATAGACACCAGCGACGTTTCTCGATGTGCTGTAGCCGGTGACGTTGCTCGCTGTACTGTCATCGTCGGCATTTTTTGTGTTGTTGCCAGCGATGTTTCTAGTTGGGCTGTCGCCTGCAACGTTTCTCGTTGTGTTGTCATCGATGCCGGTATCCGTGCTGTCGTCTGTAGAGACATTCCTTCTTGTGTTGTCGCCTGTGACGTTACTCATTGTGTTTGTGTTGAGGCTAGCGTTAATGATTGTGGCTTTTGACGTTGTGATGTTGTTGGAGATGGTTCTTGTTGTGCCGTTGTCTGTAATGATTCCCGCTGTGTTGCTGTCCGTGTGTTTCCAGGTTGGGTGGCTTCCTGTTGGGATTGTGATGATTCTTCTTGGTCTTCGGTGTCAGGCCTGGTGAGGTCTACGGTAGGCTTGGTGAGGTCGATGGATGGTTCGGTCGCTGAAGCATGTAGCGCTTCCCAATACGACGTGGTTTTTGTGTTGACAAAGTTCGCTTCTGCAAAAAGTTGGGGAAAGAAATGGAAAGCAGGGGGTACAAGGAAAGGGGGGCGACCACCGTGCATGTTATACTGATAATTTGGCAAGGTAGGCCACTGACTACAGTCAAAAAAGGAGGGTATAGAGGGCATAGAGGGATACTGCTGCTGGCCTTGGTCACAGCTACCGCTGTGTACGGATGGGTCTCTGTTCCGGTGACCATCTGTGGTCTCGGATGAGGTGTTAGTTTGCTCCCGAGAGTTGGACTTTCGTTGAGAACTTGATTCTTCGTCTTCCTGGGGATTAACCGAGGACGGTCCACACCCTTGAAGGAGTTTATCTCGGTACGTATCATCTTCTGGGGTGTAGCCATCTTCGCTCCTCTGATGTGCGAAAACATCGATCCTTGAGGGTTCTCTTGACCAACAGCATCAGACCAATAGTTTTCATGGTATGTGTTTGTCCTCGACACGCAGTTTTTCATTGAAATAGTATGCTACTTTGCCTTCGCTTCGAAGCTGTTGTAGTTGCTGACGCTGGCGTGGTGTCAGATCGGAGGAGACTCTGATATCTGACTGCCGCAGGTTGGTTCTTAGTTGTTGATTTCTCAGTATATGTACTTTATCATCAGGGTTGCTAAAGGTGACAATTAGAGGTCTTGGCGAAGACAGGTTTCTTGATTTCTGCCCGATTCTCTGTGTGTGCTCGATGTCGTTCTTTTGCCAGGTTTTATTGGACGAGTGGAAGTTCAAAGTAGCCACGACTTCTTCAGCATCGGTGTAGTTTCCACGTGCATCAGCTTCGTAAATGCCAAAAAACTTCAAAGCGATCTAATTTATTTTCCAATTTATCCAGACGATCGTGCACTGTGACGCTATCCTGTTGCAACGTGCTAATGTCAGATCTGTTGTCACAAATGTCAATTTTCATACTGCGTATCTCGCCTTCTATCCTGCGAAGTGTAACGCCGAGCTTAAGAAAATGGTCTTGCATCTGTTTGCTGAGATTTGCGCCTTGCATGTGCAGAGAGTGCATAATTTGCGCAAAATGCATTTCAAAATTTGCAGTTAAGGCGTGAGCGAAATTTTCATTATCCGCAGGCCCAGGATTTTGCTCCACAGGCCATCGTTGCATTGAATCAACACAACGACGAAAAGGCAATATGCGATTGAGAGGGTGAAACACGCAAACGAAGAAAACATTTCACCTTTGATACATTGTTTTATGCACCTGTGTCCACAATGGCCGTTTCTTGTCCTGTCTGTTTTCTTTCTCAAAATGACCATCAAGACCGAGCAGAAATTCCCAATGCCAATTCTGTGGTCCAGAGCCGCGATCGGCATGTTGTTCAGTGAGGTTATGAGGGTGCAAACTAATAAGTATAGCATACATACACAGTAAGTTGAAAAATTCTTCTAAGTTGAGAAATTTTGCAGTTATGCACGGAATCAACAGTGTTCACTATATGCGTTGCGGGAGCTCACATCAAACTCCGAGAGAGAGAGAGAGAGAGAGACAGAGAGAGAGAGAGAGAGAGGGAGAGAGAGATTGGGCGCACTTTATGTTTACTTCATCACTTTATGAGATATTTTATGTACTTTTATAATTGTATGCATATATCCTTTCGCTCAAGTAGTTTATAATTTTATGCATGAATATATCCTTTTGTTTAAGTTGATTTGACCTGTGGTGGGTGTGTGCTAAATGCAATATTATATACTAGTGAGTAGTTTTGAGCACTTGATTGTGTGTGTGTGTGTGCAGGCTTTTTAATCCACCATGTATAATTTTATTGCAACCTGGATTTTACTGCATTGTGTCATAGTGATAACTATGAGTCTATGTTCAGTGCTCATTTAATTCATGAATTTTAATATAATTCCTTGTTCTGTTACTGTGCTGTTTATTTTATTTATTTATTTATCTATTACTTAATCGCTTTTATTTAAGGGTTTTCCAGCTCAAGAGTCACCCAAGAGCTGGCTGATACAGGATCTAACACAAGCCGCCTGACACTCACTTGCAGCCTTGGGGCAGATATTCTTACAATCCTTGGCGACTGGGGATGGGGAGAAACTACATATTGCATGCTGGGTTACACAAGAGAAAGAAGACATAAGCCGAAAGTGAATTGGTTGTTGTGCTAGTCAGCATAATGTCTCTATGGCATACCCAATAATGATTTTACATAGTTAATAAATCTTCTTGTATCTTATGTAATAGTATTTACCTGAGACTCATTCTAAAGTTTCATTCCAGGATTTTGTTATACTGCATTTTTCATTTGAATGTGTACATTTTAAACGTACTTTTTTTTTACAGATCCCAGAACTACAGCAGGAACATGTTCACATGAAAAATCCTGAGCGTGTAGCAAGGCTGATCAAACAAATGATGAATGATGCCCACCATAAGCTGCAGGTTGTTGCCGATTTTGACAGAACTTTATCCAAGTATGCTCACAATGGCCATGTCTGCTCAACAACTCATGGTAAGGTTTATTTTCAGTTCTCTTTGACAGATTATAGCTCTCATGGTCTGCTGGGTTTTGATGGCGGCAGGGATAGCTCAGTGGTCAGAGCGCACGATTTGTGTGAGTGCGTCTTGGGTGACGTGGGTTCGAATCCTGACTTCAGCAAACTATTGTGTGATTGCTGGATATTACGGGCCAGCACCTTGAGAAGCTCTCTCTGAGCTTGTAAGTGCGCTATATAAGAGAAATCTCTCTTTCTTTAATAATAATAATAAGAAGAAGAAGAAGAAGGGTATTTATATAGCTCTTTTTTCTAATATCAATTCAAAGTGCAGTTCTCACACATTTATACTTAACTTTTGATTGATTTTAGAATTCAGTTTGAAGTGATTGCTAATAATTTTTTGCTTGTTTCGTATATATATATGTAGTTATGAAGATCTTTGTATTCTATGCATGGGAAATTAAAAATCCTCATAGGATTTTGGGACGTTATTTCAAAATATTGTGAAAACTGTACTTTGGAATAAAATTGGAAACTGTACTTTGCTCTGTCTGGTTGTCATTTGTAGAAAGGGGAGTTGGACCCCTGTTGTTAATAATCAATTTCAAGGAAGGGGTTAGTGCAAATTTGGTTGCAATATTTGAGCTGAATCGCTATACACATGGATGATTTAATATTGTAACTACTCAGATTCTTGGTTTCTTTTTCATCCTTTTAACAGTCATGCTGTTATGGGTGGAGAGGGTAAGTAGAATATATGTGAATATTGACTGTGTGTGTATTTATTGTTTGTACAGGTGTTCTGGAAGCTAGTGTCCTGATGCCAGAAGAGTTCAAAATTGAGGTAAAGTATTATTTTTTATGGACATTAACATTTTCAATCCATTTGTTTTGCTAATTCTGAAATAATGGCTGTTATTGAAAGAACAGAGAAGAAGAAAAAATCCTTCCAATTCTTTGAGAAGAAGTTGAGGCCGCAGTGCAATCGCTGAAGAAAGGGAAGTCAGCGGGAGTGGACAACACACCCGCGGAACTGCTTCAAGCAGGGGGAGAAGCTATAATTGACGCCTTCACCATTATCTGTAACAAGATCTGGCAGAGTGGGGAGTGGCCTACACCATGGACCCAGTCGCTTGTCATCACGCTTCCCAAAAAAAGGTAACCTTCAGGAGTGTGAAAATTACCGCACAATCAGCCTCAGCCATCCCAGCAAGGTCCTCCTGAAAATAATACTCAACAGATTGAAACCCCAAGCTGAACAAATCATAGCTGAAGAACAAGCAGGATTCAGGGCAGGGTGAAGTACCACTAAACCGATTTTCAACCTCAGAATAATCTGCGAGAAATACCTACAGCACCAACAACAATTAAAAATCATGTGTTCGAAGGCGTTTGACCAAGTCTGGCATGCAGCTCTGTGGGCAACCATGAAAGTGTACAACATCAGCACTAAAATTATTGAAGTCATCAAAAGCCTGTATGACAAGGCTACCAGTGCAGTCCTCCATAACTGCGCCATTGGAAACTGGTTCAGATCAACAATTGGTATGCGTCAAAAATGCCTACTCTCTCCAACACTCTTCAACATCTTCCTAGAGCGCATCATGTCAGATGCCCTTGCAGATCACAAAAGCACAGTCAGCATAGGGGGTAGAGCAATCTCCAATCTTCGTTTTGCAGATGACATTGATGGATTGGCTGGAGAGGAACAAGAACTTGAACAGCTGGTACAGAACAAAGGCTTGACACCACCTCCAAAGCCTATGGAATGGAAATAAGTGCAGAGAAGACCAAAATGATGACCAACACCACCAATGGCATCAACACGGACATCAAAGTCCAAGGCCAATCCCTCAACGCAGTGCATAGCTCCAAATATTTAGGAGCCCTTGTATCAGACAATGAGTCCCAACAGGAAGTCCTCTCCAGGATTGCACAAACAACTGCTGCCCTGACAAGGTTGAAGCCCATTTGGAAAGAAGGACCATCAGTCTACATTCCAAGGTAAAACTGCTGCGCTCCATTGTATTCTCCATCTTCCTTTTCGCTTGCGAAACATGGACCCTCACAGCAGATCTACAACGAAGAATACAAAGCATGGAGCTAGATGAGGTGCTACAGAAGACTTCTGGGCATTTCCTATACCCAGCACATCACCAACAACGAAGTCTGACAGACCGTCACATAATGATGATGATAATGATTATGACTTGTATAGCGCAGGTATCCACAATAACAATGTTCATGCTCATTGCCCTTGTGGAGGGGAAACAAGAGATAAAGATCTGGCCATCATACAAAAACTATGTACAGCTGATTTCTTTAAAAAAAAAAAAAAAAAAGAAACAACTCTCTGGTAGATGTGAACAAGAGCGTTTTCAAGTCTCTCTTAAAATCCCCCACAGACTTGGATTGTTTCAAGGTCATGGGAAGATCATTCCATAGCATTGGAGCTGTGTTGGAGAAGGCACGATAGCCAAATGTTTTCTTATTGGTGTTGCCAGACTTTACACTTGGAAGTCTTTAACTGTTGTTGTGAGGAAGAACGAAGACAACATTGGGGTTCATGAGGGGAGACGAGTTCTTTGAGACATTGGGGAGCGGAGTTGTTCGTACAATTGTACACAATGGTGAGGAGTTTGTGGTCAGTTCTTTTCTTGACAATCCATTGGACAACATGGTGACCTGCTAACAGTGGTGAAGAAACTGAAACTTTGATGGTATGGACCCGTCACCAGACCATCAGGCCTTCCAAAGACCATCCTGCAAGGCACAGTGGAAGGAGGTAGAAGAAGAGGTAGACAGAAAAAGAGGTGGGAGGACAACATTTGAGAATGGACTGGTTTGACACTGAGCAAAGCCATCAGGGTTGCTGAGGACAGAGAATGCTGGAGTACACTGGTTAAAAGATCATCTGTGGTGCCCCTATGACCTCCGAGTTATGGGATAGGATAGGAAGGATAGGATTAAAAAATAGCTGAAGTGCTCATGTTGATATAATTGAACCAAGAGTAGCACATTCATCAGAAATTGTTTACGGTACTTGATTCTTTCATTCTAAATGTCAAAATAAAAATTATTTTTATATCCATAGATCGTCTTATATCATTGTGCTTTGAGCATGATTAAGAGAAAATCATGTGCATAGCTTCTGTTATTATTATTATGATTATGATTATTATTATTATTATTATTATTATTATTATTATTATTATTATTATTATTAATATTATTATTATTATTTTTATTATTTTAAATTTATTATTTTTATTACTATTACTATTATTATTATTATTAATTAACAATGGTAAGTATAAATCTAATATAGTTATAAGTTATAAATTAAATAATGTCAAAAATTAGGTAATTAAATATTTAATTAAAATTTATTAGTTACGAGTTATTCAATTGTTTTAAAAACTAAAATACTCCAAGGGCTGATGTCAAATTTTGTTTAGTGTCATTTTAACTATGGTGCAGTTGTTTCCATTTAACTATTCACTTATTTATTGATATTTTTTTAAAGGCAGAACAATTTTGCGCAAAGATCGGGCATAATCACGTCTTAGAACCTCAAAATCACGCCAGAATGGCCGATCAGGCGCGAGAAGTACATTTTAAATGTTACAATTGGGGCTGAAAACATGCCTGATAAATATATGTACGGCGTGAGAAGATTGTGAACGTGATGTTAAGTGAGGCACAAAGTCTTTTTTTTTCAGAGTGAGTGTAGCTCTTACAAGAGTGTTTACAGTTCCGAGAGGTACCGTCTCTAAAATTAGGATGGCCATGAGACTGAAAAGTTAGCTCTATGTTCATTGGTTTACCGCCTACACTATCCACCAATCACAAAGTTCATAATATAAATGTCACTACGAAACCATCAATCATGGCATTGCTATCCTGGTTTAAATCTGGAAATCTGAAAAGAAAACTCAATGATTTCATCAACTTTAGTGCTAACGATCTGAAATGCGCTAAATCAAGTAAGGAAATCGAACAACAAATGGTTATGCTGTGATAAATAAAAAAATGTAATGTGCCAATTGTGCAATGATGCCAAAATTGCTCATTCCAAATCAAAGAAAACCAAAGTCAGTTCCTACTTCTCCGGCACTTAGAATTTTCAACACATGACACTCGTCAAACATTCGACTAAATGTAGCAATCACCCAAATGCTGCAAAATTTCAAGATCTGTGTGAGTGTGAGTGTATGAATGTGTGCATGACGTGTGTGTGTTGACTTCTGAAAAGTGTGCGCGTATGCTTTTGTCCAGCATTAAAAAAAACCAACAACTTGCGCTTAACAAGGAATGGAAAAAATCCTTAAAATTTTTTAATGGAGCTGAACCCACTCCTTAGATTCATTACAAATGGGGTGCCCTGTGGCTTACATAAAACTGAAAACAGAATTATTGAAAAATAAAAATATTGCTTACAAAATGTTGCAAGATGGATTTAAGACCTAGACGCTTTATTAAAAATGAAACCTTTCTGTTTTGTCATTGTTTTGAAGAAGAGTGAAGTTTTTGGTTGGGAGAACACCATCCTCAGCAACTCTTTCATTCTTTGTATTCCATTATTTCTAACTTTCACAAGATTCTTTAGTAATCTTTTCATTTATGTATGTTGTCATGCTGGTTCCAGGCTGAACGGCTAAAGGACAGGTACCTGCCCATTGAGTTTGATGGGACAAAGTCGATAGAAGAAAAGATCCCTCACATGATAGAATGGTGAGTGCATAGCTCTGCCAGTGTAGTTGATGGGTTGTGTCTTGTGAATATAGAACTAAGATATTTCTGATTTTTTTTTTTTTTTTTTTTTTTTTTTTGCAGAACTATCCTATTCTTTTCTAACCCATAACTCGAAGGTCATGGGTGCACCACAGATGATTGTTTAACCAGCGTACTCCATCTTTCTCTGTCCTCAGCAACCCTCATGGCTTCGCTCAGTGTCAAGCCAGTCTATTCTCGAATGTTTTCCTCCCACCTCTTTTTCTGTCTCCCTCTTCTGCTGCCTCCTAGTACTGTACCTTGAAGAATGGTGTTTGCAAGACCTGATGATCTGGTGATGTGGTCATATCATCGGAGTTTCCATTTCTTCTCTACTGTGGGCATGTCATTGTGTTGTCCAATGGCTTGTGTGATGTGATGGGTATAGGAAATGCCCAGAAGACTTCTGTAACACCTCATCTCCATGCTTTATATTCTTCGTTGTAGATCTGCTGTGAAGGTCCATGTTTCACCAGCGTATAGGAAGAGGGAGATGACAAGGGAGCGCAGCAGTCTTACCTTGGAATGTAGATTGATGATCCTGTCTTTCCAAATGGGCTTCAATCTTGTCAGGGCAGCAGTTGTTTGTGCGATCCTGGAGAGGACTTCCTGTCGGGACTCATTGTCTGATACAATGGCTTTTAAATAATTGAAGCTATGCACTGTGTTGAGGGATTGGCCTTGGACTTTGATGTCTGTGCTGATGCCATTAGTGTTGTTGGTCATCATTTTGGTCTTCTCTGCACTTATTTCCATTCCATTCTAGAGGTTGTGTCAACTCTGTACCAGCTGTTCAAGTTCTTGTCTTCTCCAGCCAATCCATCAATGTCATCCGCAAAACGGAGGTTGGAGTTTGCTCTATCCCCTATGCTGACTGTGCCTTCGTGATCTGCAAGGGCATCTGACATCATGCGCTCTAGGAAGATGTTAAAGAGTGTTGGAGAGAGTAGGCATCCTTGACGCACACCGATTGTTGTTCTGAACCGATTCCCGATGGCGCCATTGTAGAGGACTGCACTAGTAGCCTTGTCATACAGGCTTTTGATGACTTCAATAATTTTAGGACTGATGTTGTACACTCTCATGTTTGCCCACAGAGCTGCATACACTCTCATGTTTGCCCACAGAGCTGCTCATTCCTACTCTGTTCTATCAATATACTGTACTATCTTCCTCTTCGCTAGACCAGTCACCTACCTTTTTTTTTTTTAAACTCTTCCGGGATTAAACTTCTCATTTGTGTGTGAGGTCTGTTGGATCAGCTTGGGAATATTGGATGCTTTCTGCCAAATGGTCACTAGGGCTTCCTATGATATTATTATTTAGCTATGAAGGCATTTCATACGAAGGTCATTCAATAAATAAGGTGTAATTTTCGGTATAAGGACTTCTAAGGTCATCATGGACAATTTTGTGCGCTGTCCCAACAGATAAGCTCAAAGTCCTTGCAATGTCATCCACTGTCACCCTTCTGTCCGACTGAGTGAGGTCATTCACTGATTCGATCACCTCAGGAGACCTCACTTCTGTAGGCCTCACAGACCTGTCTTCATCCTCAACACTGCTCCATCCTTCTTTAAACAATTTAGCCCACTTGTAGACATTTTTTCGGCTGAAACATGTGACACCAAACACAGTTGACATTCTCCTATGAATTTCAACTGGTTTGCACTCTTCAGCAACCAAAAACTTGATAACTGACCGCTGTTCAATCCTGGAGCATGCTTCTTGCTCGGCCATCTTTGTTAATCGCTAAAACTGTCAAAGTTTGTTTTTTTCAATCTCCAAAAAAAATTACATTTATGTGAAAAAGAAGTAAAACAAACAAAAATTTTTTAGAGTAAGTTTCTGTCTGTATTAGAAGTCCTTATACCGAAAAATTCACCTTATTTATTGAATGACCCTCGTATGTATGTGTTTTGTTGATATTTTATAATGATGTTTGTATTCTATTTTGTTTTTGTAAATGGGGGTTCGATAAATTAGAGTATAGCCTCAGCATCCCCTGCGTGGGATGCCTTTATTGTAAAGTGACCAGCTGGTGGAGTGCCTTCAGTGTTACCACTGAGGTTGTTTCAGCAGATCTTTTATGAGGATCAGGGGTGAGTCCTCTTTCAGCCAAGTTGTGATCTTGATTTTGTGGTCCTGATTCGGCTCTTTGCAGTCTGCTGGACCCTGTAAGCAATGAATAACTAACCAACTTGTTAGCCTCCTCACAATCTGGTAGGCCTTCTTGCTGTTGTTCTTGTTCAGACCGTTCTCTATTTCCTGGCATTGATCTTCTATCCAGTTTTCCTTTGCTGTGCGCATGCCTTTTCGGATGTCATTATTTATATTTCTGTAGGCATCAGCTCCCTGTGAGTTGGTTTTTTGTGGTTTTTTTCATCTCTCTTCGTTTATCACACAGGTCCAAAAGTTTAGGTGTGATCCATGGTTTCTTCTTTTCATCATATGGTGTGTCTTGGGCAAGAAAGATCTGTCAGGGCCCAATCCTCTCCACGCTTTTGGCCTCAGCCAATATCCACAAATACAGTGTGGCTCGCCTTGGTCCCAAGCACATGGTCTTTAAACCTGTAGTAACGTGAGGTTCCTCTGTCCTGGCCGGTGACTTCGGTGTAGAAGACTTTCGCCCCAATGATGCCGTGCTGTCATCACCCCTGTTAGTCGCCGCTTACGACATGCCGGGATACGTTGGGTCTATTTCTATTCAGTGCCCGAACCCACAGGGTAGACACTTGTTACAAATCCAAAAATAAAATTTGTCTCTTCACATATTTTTGTACAGATTTAAACTGCAAGTTTGTGTTTTGTGCAACTTAATATGATTGGAATTGCATGTTAATTGTTATTGAATGAATTATTTATTAACTGAGTTCTGTCATGAATAATGTGGTCTGAGTAGCCTTGTTAAGTTGTTTGGGCTGCTTTTGTGTGTACATTGGCGGTATGTCTTTCTTTGAAAAGATGTTCTTACATCAGCGACCAGTTTTATTTATTTATTTAGTCTCTTTCTTTCCATTCAGGTGGACACAGGGTCACGCTCTAATTGCCAACGCACATTTGACACGTGATTCACTGAAGACCATTGTTGAACAGTCTACTGCAACTTTGAGGTAAGTATTTGATAATTCTGGATCTAGTGCAATACATGTGCTAGCATTCATATCCAAATATGGCTAAGAGTATAAACCGAACTGATGTGTCATACATAGGCAAATGAGTTCTAGATATTAAAAAGACCCCACCTTGCAAGCCATATGTCCTATTCCCCTCTCACCCTGGGTGGTGTTGCTATATATCTGCCATGTTTTTACTGAGAAAGAAACCCTAATTTCACCCGCTTGGGTGAAGACTATAATCCCAAAGCCAAACTATAAAGGCATGTATGTACACGATAGTATAGGGTATTGGGAAAATAGATGGAGATGGGAGATCATGAAGATGTCACTTTGCAATTTTTTTTTTTTTTTTTTTTGTTGGTAGTTACCAGAGGACCAGAATAGGTTTATACTCTCAGTAGATGTTGAGCTCGCAACTGAACTGTCTCATGGGTGCATATGACTATGCCGGAATCCGGAATTCTTGGCCTTAAAAAATGCACATCTGATGCAGAGGAACAGACAATTGATAGTGGAATAACCTACGAAAAAGTTTCAGCCGGCCAGTTCCTTTGGACCCCACATGTACCCACACTGCTTAGATTCTTTGGTTCTGACATTTGGTTCTGACATGGGTTGCTGGGGTGGAAATCTGCCCCCCCCCCCCCCCCCCACCATCCCCTCCATCTCCTCTCCTCCTAACAAAAAGAAAGCAGACAAGCACCACTTCTTTTTTGGCTTTCAAGAATGTTTCATTTATTGTCATTTTTAACACACACACAAATAATTTTCAGGGATGGTTGCAAATGGTTCTTCCAAGAGCTTAACAAGCACGAAATCCCGCTGTTGATATTCTCAGCTGGCCTGGGAGATATCATCAGGGAGGTCATCACCTTACAGGCTGAGCTGTATGACAACATGAAGATTGTCTCCAACTTCTTGAAGTTTGATGAGAATGTAAGTCTTCTCTCTTATTGACACACTCAGAAGGGTTTGAGAGGATGTATACATGTTTGTTATTCAGGAACCTACCATGAAGCTTTAGGGGCAGAGTGACTGTTAAAGGTTTTTGATCTAAAATATTATTGTTACCCAAGGAATGAAATAGGGGTTGCTCTCTTGATGAAAATACAGAGCTACCAAGTGCTACGCTTTGGGCGTAGTTTGCAACGCTAGAGTTGACTTGGCTACGCTGTTACGCCCGGTCTCGATTTGCTACGCCTGGTCAAATTTTGTCTAGCGTACCACTTTTTGACAAGAAAGTGGCTGTGTAAAACTCGCACAGCAACAGCAAGTCGCCGTGTGACCGTTTTGTATCTGCCGCACGCACGCACGCACACTGCGTCTGTGTTAGCCAATCGGAAAGCGCAGTACAAAATTACCGGAAACACTTAACCGCCATCTTAGTTCTTCATGGTTTTAGACCGTGTCAGAGTGTGCAGATTTTTTACCATTTTTATTTCAACATGTCGAAGTGACCTGCTGGAGCGAGTACAACGAATGAACCGCCCAAGTCCAAAATGCGTCATGCTTGTCAGAAATACCGAACGAAATACAGTGAAACACATCCGTGCATCACTTCTTCAAAAGTCAGTGCCCAGCACGTGTTTGTAGCATTTGCTACATGGACATTAAAATAAGCCATGGTGGAATGCATGCTGTAGAAAAGCACGTCACATCCAAAACACATGAAGACAAGACTAAAGCAGCAACCAGATCAGTGTCTACATTCTATTTCTACTCCCAAACGCCATTTTGCTACTCCCAAGTTGCCTTTTTGTTACTCCCGACCAACAATAGCAGTTGGCAGCTCTGAAAATATAGCAACCCCAACACCATGCCATGCTGGGTAAAGTAGAGCAAAACCCCTACAACCGTTGGTATTCATAAATAAGTGCAGAAAGCCGTAATGTTTTACTTACCCAGTGATCTAGTCTTAGTTACCCACTGATCTAGTTTTACTTACCCAATGATCCAGCCTAAGTGTGTTGTACGCAGAGACTTTCGCTTGGGATAGGATAATTTTGTGAAACCGAATTGTGAGTGGTTTTTACTTTAATTTTTTTTGTTAACTCAACATCTTCCATCATTATTATTTTGTTCCCCTCAGGGCAAGGTAACCGGATTTGTAGGAGACATGATCCATGTGTACAACAAGAATGAGAACGCTGTTCATTCATCCGACTATTTTGAGAACATCAGTCACCGAGAAAACCTTCTCCTTCTCGGAGACTCTTTAGGGGATCTCAGAATGGCAGAAGGAGCTGGAGACTTGGAATGCATGCTAAAAATAGGCTTCCTCAATTTCAAGGTAGGTTTTCATTTTGCACACACTTTATTTTATAAATTGTAAGTGAGGATTTGCCATGCAGTTGTTGGAAATTTTATGAGTAAAGAGGCAAATCCATAGATGCAAGATTTGAGTAGTAAATGTGTTTATTAACATAGTTTTTTCGACACTAGCGAATAATGCATTTCATTTTAATGGGGGAGGGGAGAGGAGGGGGGGGGGAGATTCTACTCATCATCTTCATGTGACACATTTTGCACACAATGTTTGTTATAATGCTTGAGGTCAAGTCAAGACCTAGATCTGTAGAGATATCACTTCACATTGTTTAGCATGCACAATAAATATAAAAGCTTGTTTCTGGAGGTAGGGACTGGCATTTGCCTTCAGTTTGGTGCTAAAGATTAATTATTTGCTAGCGAATTCTTCCTTTAAAATCACATATATGTATTGGCAGTGTTAGACTGCAACAAAATACTTTTAACACCATGTTCTTAAGGATAAATTAATAGCCTGCAAGTGTCATTATATTACATAAGTGGTAACAACAGGGTTTCAATTCACTTGCAAAGTTCTTGTAATTCCTGTGATCTGTGATGGCAGAATTCAGTTTTTATTTTCTGTTGCAAAGAATTAACCCTACAACGTACATGCTGAGAAAGCCAACAGATTGAATATTACTCTATCATTATTTAAAAATGATTTTCAGGTTGAAGAAAACTTGGAGCAGTACAAGAACAGCTTTGACATCGTCATTGTTCAAGACCAGAGCATGGCCGTAGTTAACGCACTCATGTCAAAAATCCTTGGACACTCTTAGCAATTGTGAAGTCTAGAGACTGTATATATAATTTATTTTCCCTGCTTGATTATGAATTGTCTTTCGCTCCTCTTGTTATGCACAGTAAACATTTATATTTAGAATCCCATATTTTGAACTGTTTTGTGTAAATTTTTACATTTGAAGGTCTAAAAATTTGGTGCATATATCGGAGAATTTTGAAAAATAATTTTTATTCAAGGTGTCATTTTGTAATTGATAGTTTTGGATGTTTGTAAGCACATTTAACAACTTGCTATTTCTATAATTATTTTTTTTTACACAATTGCATATACATACTGAAATTGAGATTTATTTTACTTTCAGTTCTCTTCAGTATCAAATCTGCATCGGTTTTAATAGCATTATTGTCCATCTTAGTACAAAAACATGGTATCTTCATTCATTGTTTAAATCTGATGTAAATTTTATGGCAATCTTGATTTTAGTTATCTCAAAGATCCATGCTATTGTTTTGAACTAGTTTTTAAAGAGTTGTTTGTCTCACAGTTACCCCCGTTGGGGTGCCAGGGGTTTCAGTATAAATAGTATCCCCACTTTCTGGAAATTTAGTGCTTTAAATTCCCACTGTCGCTGTCTTTCTCATTTGCTCTTTCTCATTCCTGCTCTTTTCTATCAATCTGCTATACTATCGTCTTCTTCGCTAGACCAGTCTTCTACCTTTTTTCTTGAAAACTCTTCCGGGACAAGACTCCTTGTTTGTGTATGGGGTCTGTTGGATCAGCTTGGGAATATTGGACACTTTCTGCCAGGTGGTCACTAGGGCTTCCTATGATGTTATTATTTAGCAATGTAGGCATTTTATATGTATGTGTTTTGTTGATAATTTATAATGATGTATGTATTCTATTTTGTTTTTGTAAACGGGGGTTTGATAAGTTGGGGTGCAGCCTCAGCCGTCCCCTGCGTGGGATGTCTTTATTGTAAAGTGACTGGCTGGTGGAGAGCTTTTGGTTTTACCACTAGGGTTGTTTCAGCAGATCTGTTATGCGGATTGGGGGTTGTCCAGTCCTGATTTGGCTCGGAAGAGTCCGCTGGACCTAAAGCAATACTAATGTAATGTAATGTAATGTAATGTCTCACAGTTTGCCCTGCAATTTTCTTCTAATCCCAGGGTACAGACAGCATAATATATTCAGGTTGAAACCTTTATTTTGTATGTGTGCATGTGTGTTTGCATGTATTTTGCGTAAATACTGTGTATTTAATTTTGTAGTATGTATGTTTCAATACTTTTGTGAATAAGATGGCAACAGTACTATACCACTAGCTTCCGGAAACTGATCAGCACAGCTAAAAGCTAAAACAACGTGTTTGAAATATTTCTAATTTAATTTTGGCTTTGCCTAGGACATATAGCTTTGAAATGCAACATAATTGTATATAATAGCACAATGGTGTATTGTGTCACAATGCATATCACATCAAACATGGAAGCGTGTGTGTCAAACAATGGACACATTAATTTGCAGGGTAATAGGTCTGCCCAACGTTTTTTTGTAGGAGGGGAATGTGTGTAATTTGTGAAGTGTATGGATTTCCATGTTAAATGCAAGGTTGTGGCTTCATTAAAAAATAAAATGAAATAAAAATGGTTACAAATGCATTACATGTTCTTCCACAAAGTGCTATGGGTTATACAAATTATTTTGGTGGATTTTTCTCCACTATATCTGGATCTGGATTCCCTCGGCTGTTTATTGGTTGGCAGATACATTGCAGACTATCTTCGTGACAGAGAAAAACCCATGATAGTTTGATACTTTGGCGATTTCTCTGTACAAAGTGACTGTGATTCTGTACAAAGTGTGTTTTTCAGTACTTTTGTTAATATTGTACTTTTGATTTGTGATGCACAGTATTCTTTGCTTTATTGTTTATTTTTGGTTTTGTTTTGTTTTGTTTACTAGTGTGAAAATACTTTTTGGATGCATTGGCACTTCTTCTTTTTGTTGTATTGTCAAAAGGATTTTTGACTCACATGCTTAGCAATGTGAGTCTATGTACTCACCCCCCAAAATAAACATTTTTCAGATCTTTGCAGATCTTTGCGAGATGAGTCCTAAATAATCAAAAAATGATATTAAAACAAAAAATTTGTCCATCCCTTCGGCTGTCTGTCCGTCGTCTGCCGTCTGGATGTTCAAAACTTGCAGGTGGATTAATATCTGAGAACCTATTTCAATACCACAACCAAACTTGGTAAGTAATTAAGATGGCGTATATCCATGAAATCTCATAAATGATCTGATCAGGTCAGTAAATGAATGACTTCACTTCAAGGTCAAGGTCACAAGGTCAACAAATGTTAGTCAAAAAATGAATTTTTCACAAAATTTTACTTTTTTGCTGTTACTAATATTGGACTTATGATTCTTTGATGCATGATAAATATCAATAGCGTAGCATTTAGAGCTCGAGGACATGGGCCAAGGTCAAGACTTGCTACGTCTTGAAAATTAGCCACATGGGCACATAGACACAAACACGCGGAATAATGGCGACGTTTGAGAGATTTCCTGTGGCTGTCTTGAACTTTGCATTACTTTCTTAAAACATCAGGCTTCATGAAAACACACAGTATTTATTCACAAGTGTTAAGGCAATACTGAACATTTGCCCAAGTTAGACTATGAGTATGACAGAAAGCGAAATCTGGAAGAGGAAACACCAAATCAAATTTAAAAAGCCCAGGGCATACATATTACACTACTACAAATACAGGCCGTGACCAGTAAAGGCTATAAACTAGAGAGAGAGAGGGAGAGATAGAGAATCTGAACCCAAAAAGCACCTAGCAAGAACGCTGCAGTTGCAATAATTTCAGAGTATCATCATACAGGCCTATATTGTGCAGACAGTATATGGAGTTATGTTGCTTTCATAACTTACGAGTGTGAGGACTGCAAACTTTGCGAGAGGCAACTTAGTTTATCACATGAGAAACAAAAAGTATTGAACAATATTTAATAACCTTGTTTCTTACCTCATCTGGAGTGTAGTGGGATGGGAAAGACGATGGCCCGATTCAGTGATTGATTTATTGTTTATCGACTGATTGATCTGATGATTGATTGATATTCTCACCTTATTTTCTTACCTTCATGTTTTTATTTGATTTAGTTGTCGGTGGTGAGTGTTTGTGATGTGTGTGTTGTGTTGTGTTGTGTGTGTTTTGTTTAATTAAGTTTATATGGTTGGACATCTGCTTATAAGATCGTGTGACAATGTTGTGATACCTTTTCACATTTCACTGTTTTAATTTTTTTTTTATATGAGATGCTTCTAAATCTTGTAATTGCCCTCTGTGGATAAATAAACTCATACAAATCAGGGGGTATTGATCAATAAGAGAGGAAGCAACCCGCGCCATTATAGAATGAGCTAACACATAGTATGCAATAGTGATCATACATGAACATCAGAGATAAAGTGAAGGTCAAGGTCGCCCCTATTTCACTGGTTGTTTTTTTTGCATAATACAACTTTTGCTGTAGTTTACATGAGTGTATTTGGAGTCAGAGGTCAAAGTCAAGAGCATAGAAAGACCAAAGTCGGTATTACTTTGCATTTTAAGGCCATCGTTTCTTTTTCTTTTTTTTGGCAGTCATTTTTATGTCAAATATTACAATTTCCATAAGGAGCATGTGAGTCATATGGGCTTTGCCCTTCTAGTTATAATTATGAGTGTGTGCAATGATGCGGACTGTTATGTCAGGAGAATCTGAGTGGAATTTATTATTATTATTTTATTACAACACTTTCCCAGCTCTGAAGCTGCCCAAACTAGGTGGCAGTAGTAGGACAATTTTGGACCCAGCTTCGTAATGTTTGACTGGAACTGATATGAATTGCTGCGTGGTTTTTTGTTTGTTTGTTTGAATTTTCCGGGGGTTTAGGAGAGTGTTTGGTGGAATCAATGGGACTAGTAATTAGCGTATAGGGCTGTCTGCGCATTACCCCCCGTAGGGGTGCCGGGGGCTTCAGTATAAATAGTATCCCCACTTTCTGGAAATTTAGTGTATTCTATTTTGTTTTTGTAAACGGGGGTTCGATAAACTAGAGTACAGCCTCGGCGTCCCCTGCGTGGGATGTCTTTATTGTAAATTGACTGGCTGGTGGAGAGCTTTCAGTTTTACCACTAGGGTTGTTTCAGCAGGTATTTTATGCGGATCCGGGGTTGTCCGGTCCTGATTTGGCTTGGAAGAGTCCGCTGGACAAAACTCATTTGTGTGTTAGGTCTGTTGGATCAGCTTGTGAATATTGGATGCTTTCTGCCAGGTGGTCACTGGGGCTTCCTATGATGTTATTAATTAGAAATGTAGGCATTTTATATGTATGAGTTTTGTTGATTTGTATAATGATGCTTTTATTCTATTTTGTTTTTGTAAACAGGAGTTCGATAAATTAGAGTATAGCTTCAGCATCCCCTGCGTGGGATGTCTTTATTGTAAAGTGACCGGCTGGTAGATTACCTTCAGTGTTACCACTAGGGTTGTTTCGGCAGATCTTTTATGCGGATCAGGGTTGAGTCCTCTTTCACTTCTCTGGTCCTGATTTGGCTCGGAAGAGTCCGCTGGACCTAAAGCAATAACCATGTAATGTAATGTCTGCCCATTCTATTGCTAGGATCATATCTGAATTGGTAGTATTTGAGTTAATGCTAATTAATGTAGTGGGTGTGATGAGGCAATTGTTATATAAATCCTGTGTTTACTTAGGGTACTTCTTCTTTTTGTCTTTGTTTGCTATAGTGGCAATGCATGTCTGTATCATTGTATGCAGAGGTGCCAACCAGTCCGATTTCATCGCATTCTTTTACGTTCATCATGAAAAATGTTAAATTTACAAACGACAAAACACATTATGACTAGAATTTTTTAAAAAGTAGCATGGGTCTAGCAAAATCACGTTCGTTACAAGTCTACTCCCCCCGTGGGGGTGCTGGGGGCTTCAGTATAAATAGTATCCCCACTTTCTGAAAATTTAGTGCTTTAAATTCCCACTGTCGCTGTCTTTCTCCTTTGTTCTTTCTTATTCCTACTCTGTTCTATCAATCTACTATACTAGCTTCTTCCTCGCTAGACCAGTCACCTACTTTTTTTCTTAAAAACTCTTCCGGGACACAACTCCTCATTTGTGTGTGAGGTCTGTTGGATCAGCATGGGAATATTGGACGCTTTCTGCCAAATGGTCGCTGGGGCTTCCTATGAACAGTTATTATATGTCAATGTAGGCATTTTATATGTATGTGTTTTGTTGATATTTTATAATGATTTTTGTATTCTATTTTGTTTTTGTAAACGGGGTTCGATAAATTAGAGTATAGCCTCAGCGTCCCCCTGGGATGTCTTTATTGTGAAGTGACTGGCTGGTGGAGTGCCTTCAGTGATACCACTAGGGTTGTTTCGGCAGATCTTTTATGCGGATCATGGGTGAGTCCTCTTTCAGCAAAGTTGTGGTCTTGATTTTGTGGTCCTGATTCGGCTCTTTGCAGGCCGCTGGACTCTGTATGAGTTGTGAAACTAAAGTGGAGGACCTGATTGTTATTAGTGCCGAGGCGTTATTTTCCGCATTTTCGGTGGAACACACTATACAGGCAGAAAAAAAAAGAAGATTAAAAGCAACGCATGCAAAAATACTTTCACTTGGCTCAAAAATATTATGAACATTTCATATCAGCTTTATTAATAAAGTGTAGGGGTTGGCACCTCTGTGTGTGTATCTCTCTCTCTCTCTCTCTCTCTCTCTCTCTCTCTCTCTCTCTCTCTCTCTCTCTCTCTCTCTATATATATATATATCTATAGAGAGAGATATAGATATAGATATAATATACATAGCGTGTCATATTAGATATGTAAAGAGGTTTTTGTGATATCATGAAGTAAATTCATACAATTATATACATTTAATATTGAACAGAAAAGATGTTGTTACTGTCAGGAAATCCTTTATCCCTCCCTGCGTGTTTTGTTAATATTGTATGTGGGCAAACCACCATAGCTCCCCCCTACCTTGTGCATTTTTTAATGAAGACATTTTGAATGGGAAGTGGAGCCACTGTGATCAGTTTAACAATAATTATGAACTGTACTATTATGCATGTGTTTTGTTTGATCTTTCTTCCCGTCCACTCCCTGCTTCCTATTCCCAGTCCTCACATCACTCACACACACACACACACATCTATGTATTCATGGCAAAATGGGTGCTGCCATCTTGGGGTCATGAGCAATCTTGCCACTGTAGATTGTTCTAACCTATAAAGGGAAAAGTGAAAGCCCCAGTTGAAAACCTGTCTTGCCTTTATAGGCATGACCGATTCACTGCGGCAACAATACCCCCGTTAGAGTGCTGGGGGTTTCAGTATAAATAGTGTCCCCACTTTCTGGAAATTTAGTGCTTTAAATTCCCACTGTCGCTGTCTTCCTCATTTACTCTTTCCTATTCCTGCTCTGTCCTTCACTCTGCTATACTATCTTCTTCTTCGCTAGATCAATGACCTACCTTTTTTCTTGAAAACTCTTCCTGGACAAGACTCCTTGTTTGTGTATGAGGTCTGTTGGATCAGCTTGGGAGTGTTGGACGCTTTCTGCCGGGTGGTCACTAGGGCTTCCTATGATTGTACTATTTAGCACTATAGGCATTTTATATGTATGTGTTTCATTGATGATTTATAATGATGTTTGTATTCTATTTAACCTATAAAGGGAACAGTGAAAGCCCCAGTTGAAAACCTGTCTTGCCTTTGTAGGCATGACTAATTCACTGCGGCAACAGTTCCCCCCCTTGGAGTGCCGGGGGTTTCAGTATAAATAGTATCGCCACTTTCTGGAAATTTAGTGCTTTAAATTCCCACTGTCGCTGTCTTCATCATTTGCTCTTTCCCATTCCTGATCTGTCCCATCACTCTGCTATACTTTCTTCTTCTTCGCTAGATCAATGACCTACCTTTTTTCTTGAAAACTCTTCCTGGACAAGACTCCTTGTTTGTGTATGAGGTCTGTTGGATCAGCTTGGGAGTGTTGGACGCTTTCTGCCGGGTGGTCACTAGGGCTTCCTATGATTGTATTATTTCGCATTATAGGCATTTTATATGTATGTGTTTTGTTGATGATTTATAATGATGGTTGTATTCTATTTTGTTTTTGTAACTGGGGTGTTCGCGTAGTTGAGGTCAACCCTCAGCCGTCCCCCGCGTGGGATGTCTTTATTGTAAAGTGACTGGCCGGTGGAGGGCATTCAATTTTCCCACTAGGGTTGTTTCAGCAGATCTTTTATGCGGACCGGGGGTTGTCCGGTCCTGATTTGGCTCGGAAGAGTCCGCTGGACCTAAAGCAACAATAAATCAATCAATCATGTATTCTATTTTGTTTTTGTAACCGGGGTGTTCGCGTAGTTGAGGTCAACCCTCAGCCGTCCCCCGCGTGGGATGTCTTTATTGTAAAGTGACTGGCCGGTGGAGGGCATTCAATTTTCCCACTGGGGTTGTTTCAGCAGATCTTTTATGCGGATCGGGGGTTGTTCGGTCCTGATTTGGCTCGGAAGAGTCCGCTGGACCTAAAGCAACAATAAATCAAATCAAATCATTGTGCATTTTTTAATGAAGACATTTTGAATGGGAAGTGGAGCCACTGTGATCAGTTTAACAATAATTATGAACTGTTCTATTATGCATGTGTTTTGTTTGATCTTTCTTCCCGTCCACTCCCTGCTTCCTATTCCCAGTCCTCACATCACTCACACACACACACACATCTATGTATTCATGGCAAAATGGGTGCTGCCATCTTGGGGTCATGAGCAATCTTGCCACTGTAGATTGTTCTAACCTATAAAGGGAAAAGTGAAAGCCCCAGTTGAAAACCTGTCTTGCCTTTATAGGCATGACCGATTCACTGCGGCAACAATACCCCCGTTAGAGTGCTGGGGGTTTCAGTATAAATAGTGTCCCCACTTTCTGGAAATTTAGTGCTTTAAATTCCCACTGTCGCTGTCTTCCTCATTTACTCTTTCCCACTCCTGCTCTGTCCTATCACTCTGCTATACTATCTTCTTCTTCGCTAGATCAATGACCTACCTTTTTTCTTGAAAACTCTTCCTGGACAAGACTCCTTGTTTGTGTATGAGGTCTGTTGGATCAGCTTGGGAGTGTTGGACGCTTTCTGTTGGGTGGTCACTAGGGCTTCCTATGATGTTATTATTTAGCAATATAGGCATTTTATATGTATATGTTTTGTTGATAATTTATAATGATGTTTGTATTCTATTTTGTTTTTGTAACCGGGGGTTCGAGTAGTTGGGGTAAAGCCTCAGCCGTCCCCTGCGTGGGATGTCTTTATTGTAAAGTGACTGGCCGGTGGAGGGCATTCAATTTTCCCACTAGGGTTGTTTCAGCAGATCTTTCATGCGGATCGGGGGTTGTCCGGTCCTGATTTGGCTCAGAGGAGTCCGCTGGACCTAAAGCAACAATCAATCAATCAATAAAAAAGCTTGAACAAAATGGGTTCCTAAATTGGCACAATAGAGTTCTGGAAAATGATTGCTCATTAGCTGATGATGAATGGAAGGGTTGTTGCCCCTTTCAAAATATGTTAAACTCGCACTCTTTTATGCCACCACACACGACACATGGGTTTTTGATATGATGATGATCATTGTTGTCAAGGTTTCGACGTAGTGATTCGTCCTTAACGCTAACGCAATCGGACGTTAAGTTTCGTTATTTATCCTCTGTAATGCTTGTGCTCTCGATCTAAGACACCTTGGTAGTTTCAGAGACAGATTGAAAATGGACACTCCTGTGTGTGTTTGAAACACTCGGAGTTCGAAAATTTGTCAAAATGAGGACTTTCGTTAAAAGTGAAAATATGGTATCCTGCAACAATTTCTTACAATTTCGAAATGATAAAAAAAGTAGTGTTCAAAAATGGCACCCCATTTTTAAAAACCCATTTTACAAGAATGGTGGCAGATTGAAAACCCCATTCTGTGATGAATACACACTCTCATACACACACACACACACACACACATACACGCGCATGTCTTTCTCCTCTAATTGTGAGCTGCTTACCTTCCTTCATTATGGCAGAGTAAATCTTAATAATAATGATACTAATAATATTTAATAATTATTATTATATTTAATAATAAAAGTAATAATATAATATTCAAACTTATAACGTGCACAAGGAAGATTGCAGTTTTGTTGAAGTCTGTCAATGAGACATATTTTGATTGATGACTGAAGAAAAAAAGAATCATGGTAGCAAGTGGGTTAAAGTAAATCTGGGCCTAGATGAAAATGTGAAGAAAAAAAAAAGTAAAGTGTAAAGACAGAGATTTGGAAAAGAAAAAGAGAGATTTTCAATAAACGACTAAGATCGAAATTTATGTCTATATTTGGGTTTAAAACAATTGTTTACTACAAAATTAATGAAATGCACACAAAAAGTAGTACGAGTTCAGCTACAAACTTAATGATATAGTTTAATGTATGCAAAAAATTATGCAATGCATTGCATTACGTTTCCATCATCATTGTTCTACGTGGTAAGGAAAAAGGTAGAGGACCATCGACTCATACAGACGATCTGGAAGAAATGGCTGCGCACGAATCAGCACCTGGAAAAGAACAAGCATAGACGAACACTTCATAAAACACAAACATATAGCACTAAAACCAACTAACAATAGGTACTTTAGAACATGAAATATGTCGGGCACCACTTGTTCTTCCAAAATGTCAAAACATGTTTTCATACTCGAGATACGGTGTTCTTTAAATGTCCATAGAAGTGGGGTTGCCTCAATGGCCAAAATTGATTGACGGTGACAAAAACCACCCACGTCTTCAATACAAAAGCATGTTTTAATTTGTGCTTTAAAAAAGATGGTACAAAACGAATTTTATGTTCTAAAGCTTAAAAAGTCTGCATATGCATTGGCCAATTACAGAGGAGTACATAAGCTTTATTGGCCCCAGAAGAAGTTTAAGGTTTTTAAAATATATAAGACGTGAACTTTTTATCAAGGAGTCTTGAGTACTTACACAATACTTGTCCAGGAGTCTGTTGGAACCGTCGATTAAATATCTGTATTCGGGGTCACAAGAGGTCAGGGCCTCGGTCATGACATCAAGTACAGGAGTCAAGGTCGGATAAGTAGTGGAAGCGCATTCCGCCGTCTCTTGCAGAATTTTGTCCATGTATTTTCGGGTGAAAATCTCCTTCACTTCCGGGGACGCCTCCTCCCACATTTCGTCATACTCTGCCCTTATTCTCTTCATCTGCAAATTATTGTGGACAGTTCATGCAGTACACTGTAGCATCTTAACACTATTTGATAGAATTAGCAAAGATTTGTTTGTTCCAGCCCAGCTCCGTCATCAACTCCAGCAAGAACCCCACTCCAAAACCCTCCGTCTGATGCATGCATGCTGCAGCTTCTTATAGCAGATTCTATCCTGCAGAAGTCTTTTCTTCACACTATAACCCCCGGCCTGGTGGGTGTGCTGAGGGTTTCTGTATAAATAGTATCCCCACTTTCTGGAAATTTAGTGCCCCACTGTCGCTGTCTTTCTCCTTTGTTCTTTCTCATTCCTACCCTGTTCTATTAATCTACTATACTATATCTTCTTCTTCGTTAAACCAGTCACCTATCTTTTTTCTTGAAAACTCTTCCAAAACTCCTCATTTGTGTATGAGTTCTGTTGGGTCAGCTGGGAAATATTGGACGCTGTCTGCCAAATGGAACTTCCTATATTATTATTTATCAAAGTAGGCATTTTATATGTATGTGTTTTGTTCATATTTTATAATGTTGTTTGTATTCTATTTTGTTTTTGAATACAGGGGTTCGATAAATTAGAGTATAGCCTCAGCGTCCCCTGTGTGGGATTCCTTTATTGTGAAGTGGCCGGCTGTTAGAGTGCCTTAATCTTGCCACTGTAGATTGTTCAAACCTATAAAGGGAAAAGTGAAAGCCCCAGTTGAAAACCTGTCTTTCCTTTGTAGGCAAGACAGATTCACTGCGGCAACAGTACCCCCGTTGGAGTGCCGGGGGTTTTCAGTATAAATAGTATCCCCACTTTATGGAAATTTAGTGCTTTAAATTCCCACTGTCGCTGTCTTCCTCATTTACTCTTTCCCATTCCTGCTCTGTCCTATCACTCTGCTATACTATCTTCTTCTTCGCTAGATCAATGACCTACCTTTTTTCTTGAAAACTCTTCCTGGACAAGACTCCTTGTTTGTGTATGAGGTCTGTTGGATCAGCTTGGGAGTGTTGGACGCTTTCTGCCGGGTGGTCACTAGGGCTTCCTATGATGATATTATTTAACGAATAACGAATAACGAATCTTTATTGTCCCCATTTACACAAGGATATTTTAGCACTATAGGCATTTTCTATGTATGTGTTTTGTTGATGATTTATACTGATGTTTGTATTCTATTTTGTTTTTGTAACCGGGGGTTCGAGTAGTTGGGGTAAAGCCTCAGCCGTCCCCTGCGTGGGATGTCTTTATTGTAAAGTGACTGGCCGGTGGAGGGTATTCAATTTTCCCACTAGGGTTGTTTCGGCAGATCTTTTATGCGGATTGGGGGTTGTCCGGTCCTGATTTGGCTCGGAAGAGTCCGCTGGACCTAAAGCAACAATCAATCAATCAATCAATCATGTTAGAGTGTATATTACCTGTATTTGTGTTTTGTCTAGTATAATTACAGTGATTTGGCTTTTGGGTTAGGAGATGAGGGTGATAGAAGTTGCAGCTTTACCCCCAATTCATTGATGCAGCCCGTGGCGCCACCGAAGTTTCCTGGTTCGATAACAACCACCTTTACTCCAAATTGTTTCATCTCCATGCGGGTGATTTCCGAGAAGGTTTCGCCGGCATATTTGGTGATGTTGTAGGCAGCGTTCAGAGGCGTGGACACCCGCCCTTTACAGCTGGTTACGTTCACCAGACGACCTGGAAACGAATGGAACTGATCGATCTTGATGCTGGTGGTGGTGGTGGTAGATGGATGATTCTGGCTGAGGTGGTGGTGGTGATGATGATGATGATGATGGTTATGGTTGTGGTGATGATGATGATGATGTTGATAATGATGATGTCAGTGTGGGTTACACATCAGCTCATGTGTTGACAGGCGGACTATGGCTCCAGACTGTAACGTGAGACCCCACTGGCTAATATTTGTGTTTAGAGAGGCAAGCATGATGCTAATCGTTTATTATTATTTATTAATTGAATATATATACAAACCTTTGGCTTGCCTCAAGAGAGGCAAGAAGGCTCTGGTTGTCCTCACCATGCCATAGATGTTGATCTGGCCGACCATAAGATATTGTCGCATCGTGGTCATTTCCACATCTCCCATGAAATTGTGTCCCGCATTGTTCACAAGACCCCAGAGGCCTGCAAAAGGTTGAATTGGTGACAGAACAGTCAGATGATATTATAGTAGGCTCAGGCTACACGCGTAAGACAATAAATACATAAATAAAGATTGAATTAGTGATTTCAGTAACCCTTTTTATTCTGCGTCTTCACTATAACGTACAATTCAAAAACGTACTTTTTTTTTTTCATAGTCGGTTTTTTGTATGACTGCCGCAGTCAAGGGGCACAAATATTAATACACCCTGTACGTTTTCTGATATAGCGGGGTTAGTTCACTTGTTTACCATTCGTACTATGCTAATATATTTTTCATGGACACACACACACACACACACCCACACACACACACACACACACACACCCACATACTTGCAATTCATCATAAATGGGTTTATTTAAGAATGTAGGAATCGGAAAGTGATTTTTTGACGGAAAGAACGCAAATTTCTTCTAGAAATGTAAGAATCTAAGTCAAAATTGGCTCTTTCCGTCTCAAAAGTTGACCTATTTCGTCTCCTAGGAGCGACGAAATAGGTCGATTTTTCTTCAAAATTTCTCCGAAAATGGACTGTATTTTCTCCGTCCCGGATAGTGCACTCCTCTGTACTTAAAACACTCTCATGCACTACAACTGCACTCCCTTGCACTAAAAGAGCACTCCCGCGCACTTAGAAAAAAAGTGGGGTCCTGGAAAAAAGTGGGTTCCAAGCAAATGAACCCATTTGTTACTAAGAAAGACAGGGTCTGGTACCCATTTGTGCGCTTTTGTAAGTACCCCTACACGTTTACACACACACACACACACACACACACACACACACACACACACACTCTCTAAAACATACTATGATAATGTCAGCAGAATTTGTGGAAATAGACTAACCTGTTAAAAAATATTATATATCAATAATTTCCTCTATCACTACTTACTTCCCCTCCCTAACCCCCGCCTAAAATATCTTTTCCCTCACCCCACTCCACCCCAACATCTTCCGACGCGGCTGCTTACATAATAATAATAATAATAATAATTATTATTATTATTATTGTTTTAAATCGATCTCTTTTGGTCACACATGCTTGCGTTTGCGAACTGTCAATTTCGATACCTTTCTCTCCGCAGATGTCTTTAACTTTGCTCAGGCACTCAGCAACGCTATCGTCACTACTAACGTCAAGGGCAAGTACCGTCATCTTTGCATCGCCGACGTCACGCAGCGCCTTGGCGCCTGGGCCTTCTGGGCGGAAGCACGTGGCTACCACGTGACAGCCTCGCGAGTGCAGCTCTTTGGCCAGCTCATGACCAAATCCTGCCAGTGGAAATAAATAAGGTCTATAAATGTAATTACACCGATCGCATATATACCTCTATGCAACCATATTTATAATTGTGCAAACTATAATTATTGAAACCATTGTAATAAAATCCTGATTATTCTTCCCTTAAAAAAAAAAAATCTTATAGCTTGTTTTAATTACGACTTTTAACACTTGGCTATACTACTACTATTACTAGAGTTACAGTTGCTGCTGTTACTGATAATGGTGACGATGATGGTGATAGTCTGAACTACTACTACTACTACTACTACTACTACTACTACTACTACTACTACTGCTGCTACTACTACTACTACTACTACTACTACTAAAAATAATAATAATAACCACTACCGAAAATATATATACACTAGGCCTGCTGTCATCCCTACTATCATCATTACCACTTCCACTTTCATGCACATGCGCCACCGACATCCAGTGATGTTGCTAGAAATGTTCAGCATAGGCCATTTGGCCGATTCAGTCACAAACCTTTAGGACATTTTGAAAATCTTTCGGCCATCATTTTGACTTCTTTCCAACACCAAATGAGAGGCCACTGATAAGTTTCGGTTTTTTTTCGGCGGCTTTTCGAAAATGAAAAAGAAAGAAAGAAAGAAAGAGATTTCTCTTATATAGCGCACTTACAAGCTTATAGAGCTTCTCAAGGCGCTGGCCCGTAATATCCAGCAATCACAAAATAGTTTGCTGAAGTCAGATTCGAACCCACGTCGCCCAAGACGCACATACACAAGTCGTGCGTTCTGACCACTGAGCTATCCCTGCCGCCATGAAAAATTTTATTGCCGGAAGCACGCCGTTCGCAACAAAGGGAGTTACTCTAACTCTCTCTCTGTTGATGCATGTGTCGTCTGCTTTGCGCTTCCGATACGCGATGTTCGACAATAACTCATAACACCTTTATTTATCCGATAGGAAATTAATATGACCAGAAGCAATAACAACGAAACAGACATATGAGACAAGCAAACAAAAAATGGACAAAGGGTGTCCGATTGAGGCGTAAAACCTTAGGACAGCGGGCCGATCAGAACATGACTCTTTCGGATATTTTGGAATTTTATCAGTGAATGGCCGATTTGCCGACGAAAACGACATCACTGGACA
Organism: Oncomelania hupensis; assembly: GCA_036898135.1. NCBI lineage: Eukaryota > Metazoa > Mollusca > Gastropoda > Littorinimorpha > Pomatiopsidae > Oncomelania > Oncomelania hupensis. Next base: position 46,274,913 of record CM072512.1, read on the forward strand.
TCACATCACACCATCACCATCTTCACCACCACCACCACCAACTATACAATTAACAACACCCATCCCTTTCTGCCTACTCGCCTGTATCACAACCAGTGATTACCACGATCTTGTCCTTCAAGGACACATGTCCCACAGCTTCTCGCTTGTATCTCTTGTAGAACTTGTATAGTATCACCAAGGCAATCCCACACAGTATAGCCGGCGTGGACAGCGCGAAGTAGACTGTCAGCACACCCAAAAAGATGAGACCCACCCGGAAGACGAGGAGAACAGCTTGTTTGTCCATTTTGCAGACGAAGAAGATGTGACTGCCAACGAAGTTTTGTGTGCAGACGAAGATGTGACCGCAAACGAAAATATTTTATTTATCGATTTGATTTGATTTCATTATTTTACTTTTATATTATTTTTTATTTTTTTTTGGACTGTCAAATCTATAACTTACAATAAGATTAGGTTCCTTTTTCTGTTTCTTTCTTCATCTACTGTAATTTCTTGCCGTGTTTTAGCATTCCATTGGTTTGCAAACCAGTTAAACCTATACGTTTTCATAATCATGACGATGAACTTGTTTGGCAATCAGCAGCAATATACATTTTAAACAACCAAATAAGAAAATATACAGGACGGTAGAGTATTGAAACTATAATTATTAAATTAGATGCATAATCATAGCCTGATGAATACTTATAAATGCATTGAGTAACAATCACATCATAATTGTCATTTGGTAGGAGCTGGATTTAAAAAAAAACACAACACACACAACTGCTGCATGACAGCAAACGTTTTGATACACAGAGACGAACAAAGTACGTATAGTACGGTGTTGACAATCGTGATCGAGTTTTCTGGCTGAGGCAATTGAATAATTTGAAAGTCTAATGAACTTACTGCAATCTAAATTACGCTGCAATAATATAATACTAATGGATAAAAAAAAAAGAAGGAAAGAATTTGCCTTGATCAGTGGGCATTAGAAATGCATATGGGCTTGCTAGCAACCGTTTGAGGAGCACCGGCGAACAGTTTCATCCACGCCAACACTATCCACATTTATTTCTCCTTCACGCCCTTCCACGACGCTGAAAACCCTCCTTCTAGCCCAATATGATAGTTGCTAGGGCTACATGCATGTGCAGATTCATAGCTCTTACCTGTTTCTCGACTGCCAGAGACCTCAAGAGAAAGAACTAGAGATTCACCACACTTCCATAACAAATGTATCATCTGACAGTGCGTATGTTTGGAAAGGATTCAATAATGCAGCTAGCTTTTCTTAAAGTATAGGCCTACTACCATTATCTGTAACGCAAATAGCTAGATAACCCGTTTTCCCAAAATCATCCTTAAGTCGTTCGCAAATTCACAAACCATGCAGCTTGGGAGGATTAAAATGGTTTGAAGGGGTCAAAACTCATCTCTTCTCGCCTACCTTTGCTTATTTAACCATCTTCCACAACAATGGTCTGGGGCTCTACCAATCTATACATCTGCCAGATCTTGTACATATCTATCTATCTATCTATCTATCTATCTATCTATCTATCTATCTATCTATCTATCTATCTATCTATCTATCTATCTATCTATCTATCTATCTATCTATCTATCTATCTATCTATCTATCTATCTATCTATCTATCTATCTATCTATCTATCTATCTATCTATCTATCTATCTATCTATCTATCTATCTATCTATCTATCTATCTATCTATCTATCTATCTATTGTATAGATAGATATAGATAGCTAGCTAGCTTGCTAGCTAGATAGATAGATTTCTCTCTCTCTCTTTGATATACTCCCATCCCCCCCCCCCATCCTCCCTCTTTTTTTCGGTTTTTTAATTTTTTAATCGTAAGGATTTTCTTTTTAATTTTAAAAAAAAATAACTTTTAAAGTATGTGAATGCGTGAAAATTGCGCTTGGACCGAGTTTTTATAGGGAAAAGCGCTATATAAAATTATTATTATTATTATTATTATTATTATTATTATTATTATTATTATTATTATTATTATTATTATTATTATTAAAACAATGTGCAATGTCAAACTTTTTCTCTTTTTTAATTCTCAGATGAATACAATTCTGACTTATACTAGAAGAATATGCCTCAAATTCAGTTAATGTGATATGTCTTAATTTTGAATTCTTTGTGTGCGCCATGGTAAGGTTATATATTCATATAAGCGTACTACTTCACGATAGGCATAATAGCTCAGGTAATTTTGGGAGTACAGATAGGCCTATTCATATAATTGTAAACTGCATTGATTGTCTCCACCACAGAATCGCAGTATGGTTTGACTGTTAGCCTATTAGCCTTTATACAGCCTTTATAGGTAATTAGCATATGTCTTAATTAATGTGGGTCACGGACCCATTGTGCAGGCACCACAAGTCTCTATATATTTAGAAAATATGAATATCTCGAAAGGGAACATTGACAAATCTGGTCACATGCCTGTTATCAGCAGTCACTAGCAAACATTGACCTACATATTTTGTCGGGGCAAATCGCTCTTGACCTAGACGGTCATATAGCATGCATGTCATAGGTCTGAAATAATAATAATAATAATAATAATAATAATAATAATAATAATAATAATAATAATAATAATAATAACAAGTAGTAGTAGTAGTAATAGTAGTAGTAGTAGACTACTACTACTACTACTAGTAGTAGTAGTAGTAGTAGTAGTAGTAGACTACTACTACTAGTAGTAGTAGTAGTAGTAGTAGTAGTAGTAGTAGTAGTAGTAGTAGTAGTAGTAGTAGTAGTAGTAGTAGTAGCTAGTAACCTAGTAGTTGTAGGAAGAGGAGGAAGAAGAGGAGGAAGGGGAGGCCTTGAACTTTGAAGAGACGATTAGATCTGACTGATTGACGGTCTTAAATTATCGCAAAGATAAGTTTTTTGAACACATAAGACTATCTCGGATGTAGTAGGCTTACTGTGATACTGATCGATGACAGGCGTCCGTTCCGACACGCGAGCGTCTACGATAACGCATCTCTCTATCTTTTGTGTATGATACAGAAGACTCGTGTGTTTGGTGTGTGGGTGTGTGTGTGTGTGGGTGTGTGTGGGTGTGTGGTTGTGTGTGTGTGTGTGTGTGTGTGGGTGTGTGTTTGTGTGTGTGTGTTTGTGTGTGTGTGTGTGAAAGCATTAAACTAGAATGATCAGGCAACAACAACAGTAAATAAGCTACGACGCCTCCTCAACAAAGGTTTGTTCCGACTGAGCTTACTTTAGTTGCGTTGGTTTTGACAATCTAGTAGGCCTAATTGTAGCATTTTTGCAGATAACACTAAATTATATAATGTGACATCTAAGTGCAATAAATTACAAAAAGATATAGATAGTCTTCTGATTTGGTCACATATACCTGGCAATTGCATTTCAATGCATCAAAATGTAAGGTATTCCATATTGGTAAGAAAAATCCTGGATATCACTATTTGATGACGAAAGGTGACGACAAAGTGAGGAAAAAGATTTGGGGGTTACTTTTGATACAAACCTAAACTTTGATAAACACATAAACAATGCGATTTCCAAGGCTAATAAAATGCCCGGTAGGCCCTATCATACGCCGATCTTTTATTTACTTGGATAGTGATACCTTAACCCGCCTGTATAACTCGCATGCAAGGCCACATCTTCAGTATGCGAATGCGATCTGGCAGGTTTCCGTCTGCCTTTGAGAGAGTTCAAAGAACAGCGACTCGGATGATTAAATCGCTGAGACATTTACCATACTCAGAGAGATTGAGAGTTTTGGATTTGCCCTCTCTGAAATTTAGAACATTGAGAGGTGACCTGATCCAAACTTACAAGATTTTTAATGGGATTGACAACATCGATGTTAACACTTTGTTTCAGTTGAATACTAACTCTAGAACAAGAAATTCACAGGACAATATTCTTATAAGACATTGCCGTACAAACAAAAGAAAATACTCATTCTCCTACAGAGTTGCGCCCGTGTGGAATAAATTGCCAGTTTATACTAAAAGAGCTAACAACCTAAACACCTTTAAAAAATCTTTTGGAAAAGCTCATTTCCATACAGGAATACAAATTTGAATATGATGACTAATTAGCATACTATCTTTAGTATTCCCCGAACAACCGCAAATGGAACCGGACAAGTAAAACTGCCCAAAATAAAAGGGACATTCAAAAAGCCGCGAGGCCTATACAAGTCCCTCTCGACTAAACTAAAAACTAAACTTACTTTTGCATAACCTCCCTTTGCTTGTAAGTTTCCTGTTTAGGTTTTGTTGTTCGAAGGATTCGTGTGATTTTGTTGGTCAACTTCTTGGACTGACCAAACATCTTGTTTAAGACTAATATCAGGAAGACTATGTCGGATGGCAGTCTATCAAACGGATCAATCAGCTCTGCGTCCAGATTAGGAATGCAGGTATGGTTGTGCACAGTATAGACTTAGTTCTAAATAATCTACGTAGTTACTTGATGCTAATACTAATACAATAGTAATAATAAAGTAACAGGACAACAGATGATTGCGATTCACCATCCGAGTTGAATGTGCTTGGTATGATATTTGTTTATAAATCAGTGATAATAATTATTATGGGCAGATGTGTGTATACAAAGTACAATACAGAATTCAAATACATTGCATTGCTTTAGTTTGAGACTACTGAGTACTGTAACTGTGTAAGTGTAAGTAGTAGTAGTACTAGTAGTACATCAGTGCAATGTGACATGGTAATTTTTCCTTGATGCACATCATTTCTGCTGCATCATATATGCATTCAACTTTTGCACTGTGCTTCATGGGAAAGCTGATAATTCAATTTACCATACAAACTGTACCACAAAATGAGCAGCAGACAATCTCTTTCTATTACTATTAGTTGATAAAAATTACAGTTTCACTGCCAGTTTGTACCTGTTACAACCATTTCATTTTTTTTTTTGACAGGCAAATCTGCTTTGTGATAGATCATAGAAATAAATCATTGATCATGCTGTTGAATGATGAGGTAGGTCATCAAGGCAATCAAAGGGTTAATAATAAAATGATTTAAAAATAAAACAACTTACAGTGTAGAATGTTGAGTGACTGATGATGTGCCCCTACACATTCTGGTGACCTTTTGTAGTTGTACTTATTATTATATATATTATATATTTAAGTGGTTCTTATTATTATCATAATTATGTTTCATTCAATACTAACTCGGTGAGTGTACTCAGGGCCAAGTAAGCTGGACTGATGACTTACCAGTGTGTCACCTGTCTGGCGTGGGACTGTCCACCAATCAGATATACCGTGAAGATGGCAACAGGCAAGAAGAGCATGAATGTGAAGACAGGAACTTCCATTTCAGGTACCTTTTTTTGTGTTATTTGTAAAATAATATTCTTATTTGTCTACTAAGCTGGCCTGGAGAAAACGGAGGTCTCTGACATTTCCCTCCTCAATGACCGAAAGGGGAACACCAGCTTTACTCTTTTATTTGTCAAAATATTGTCTTATTTGTTACTGTTACCATGTGGATCTTTCATCGAAATGTCAGGTTTATTAGTCTAGTAGTTATCTAGAGCTGTCCTTATATAATCTCTAACACAGGGGAGATATTATTTTGGTGCGTTGTCTTTTTAGTGTTTAGAAAGAATTTCTTTCTGTAACAACCAACACTTTGTTTAGAATATAAATAACAGCAGTGATCAAAACAAATTGATATATCATTTGGGACATTGAGAAATACAAACAAACAAAGAAGACCTCAAGGGAACATGTTGTTACTTGTTAGCTGTGGGGTAAATGGTTTTCTGTTCAAATGTATTTTGTGGTGCAGACATGACAGCAGTTGCAGCTGTTGCTATTTATATGGAGTGTTTGACGGGCACAATGGAAGCCGTGTGGCAGATTTTGCTGCACAGAGGATGCCTGCGGAACTGTTGCTAGGGCAGCTGCAAAACAAAAGGACAGATGATGAAATCAGAGAAGTCCTTCGTCAGGTGGGATTTCTTTTTTGTTTAAGCAGTAGATCGTTTTCTAATATTTGTGTGGCTTTTGTTTTGTTTTTGTTTTTCCAAACATCATATATACACATACAGTGGTGTTCCTAGGATTATCAGAGGGCAATAGGACAAAATGTCCTAAATCATAAAACTAATCGGACATCATGTCCTGACTACATAAAAGCAATAGGACATTCAGATTGTGAAGCGAACCGATTAATGGTGCTTCTTTAAGATCGTTGCAGAAGAAGTATGGTGTCGGTTATTTCCCTTTCAAAAGTGTCGAGAGTTGCGGCCCTTTTGTTGTTCGACGGAATGTACGGAGTGATAATAGTCTAGCATTGTCCACTATTCAAACTCGTTTTAACGGCTTTGACACTCCAGTTTGTACAGATGTTTCTTGCAGTGACCGCTCTAGTCATAATACTATCGGACAATGACCGCTAATTTTGCAATAGAATCGGACATTTGACGGGACACAGGTGTTTGCATTCGGTCATTTTCCAAACGAATCAGACCATGACCGATGTCCGAGGCCTCGGGACATCACTGTATATATATATATATTGGCTCTTGTCCGCTTGGCAGTTTTGACTCAGTTTTGACTTAACTTTCAACACTTATTATTAATGTAAAACTGCATCAAAACGAACAGTGGCTGTATTCAAATAAAAATTGAAAGCTTTATCTTTACATCTGTGTTGTTTTTAATGCATGTTTATGCGAAAGATTCCGAGAAAACAGCTTTTGAATACGCTTCTATCCGAGCGCTGAATGCCGCTCCGAAACAAAATGTCAGCGGGTCTGCTGTGAGGTTGCTCGTTTCAAACTCAAAGTGCTTTAAGATATTTCATTGGATGGCCTAAAAATAAGAACCAATGAGAAGTTCGGATACTTAGCTTCATTTACATATCAAATATGGTGGGCTCTGATGTGTAAAAGTGTTTATACGAGCCGAACAAAGTGGATAAAGCGGTTTTGATGTAAGTTTGATTTTAACTAGAAGTTTAAAAATTAGCAAGAAATAAAGAGCAGACTTTCCTTTATAAAACTAGGGTATTTATTAATTTGTGCATTACTCTATCGCGGAGAGCTTTGCCGTTGAAAAGTGTACCCAAACGGTGTTCGAGTTTTCTTGCGGCCATGGCGAACTCGTAGGCCTATTCAGCGACACGAGTGCTGAGCGTAGTAGCACACTAGTAGGCCTATAATTTGCCGGCACGCACTGCGAATTTGATGATTTCCCAACTTTGAAGCACCAAAACAGCTGAACATTACATGGGATAGGCCTGAAGAAAATTGGGCTTGGAGTATAACATATGAAGGGGTTACCTGTCAAAAATCAGCTTTCTGGTATCAATATTGGCTTCACTTTGAGACTCCAAAGTTGTCAATTTCTTCAATTCCAAAACGTTGCCAAAAAAACACCAACATTTGGCATTTTCAAACATTAATAACTTTTTACTATTTGTCCCATGGGGGAAAAAAATATACCACTGAGTTCAGAATAAAAAGATCTATGTAAATACTTTAGTGTCCAAACTGAGTTAAAGAAAATCACAAAAAAGGTTGGAGTACCTAATGTATACATATATGTATATGTTAGTCTTAAATCCTGTCCTATCCTATCCAGTAATTCAAAAGTGGTTGGGGCACTTATGTTAGTCTTAACTCCTGTCCTATCCTATCCAGTAATTCAAAAGTCGTTGGGGCACCACCGATGATCATTTAACTTGCGTACCCCATCTTTCTCTGTCCTCAGCAGCCCTCATAGCTTCTTTCAATGTCAAGCCAGTCCATTTTTAAAAGATCTCTTCCCATCTCTTTTTCTTTCTCCATCTTCTTCTGACTCCTTGCACCATGGCTTGCAGGATGGTCTTTGCAGGGACGGATGCACTGGTGATGTGGCCATACCATCAGTTTCAATTTCTTCACCACTGTGAGCATGTCATCATGTTGTCCAATGGCTTGTGTGATGGTTTGTCTGACTTCATCGCTGGTGATGTGCTGGGTATAGGAAGTGCCCAGAAGTCTTCTGTAGCACCTCATCTTCATGCTTTGTATTCTTCTTTGTAAGTCTGTTGTGAGGGTCCATGTTTGGCAAGAGTATAGGAAGATGGAGATTAGTCTAAACTCACTTTGGTGTAAAGACTTCTTAATTAAATGAACCAAAATGCATGTCTTCAAGATTTGAAGTAATTTTGCCCATGTCTATAATTGGCACAGTCAACAGATTGACATTATCAGATGCAGACGAGAATCCTGTAACTAAATTGTAGTACTACCCTGCTCAGTACTACTCTGCTCCATAGTTTTTGAGATATTAGTTGCACAGAAATATATAAGGATCGAGTGCTAAAACTAAAAGCCAGAATTAACTTGCACATAAGACTGTTGGCCCAATCAGTTGGTAGTCAGCCACTGTTCTCACTCTATATTTGATAAATTTTACACTGAAGGAATCAAATGGATGAGCATTTTACCTGCAAATGCTGAGAAACGAGTTTATAAAACAGTGAAACTTGAACATAAAACGCCTGTTGCTTTTTGCCATAGACTATTAGTATTATACAGTGTGTTATTATGTACACTTTGTACTGAGTGCTAATACTATTCTTGGTATAGATTTGTGGTATAGAGCTTTCCGGTGCATGTGATGTTGAATTATTTTGGGTATGCCTCCTATGTACTGAGGCTAATGAGTGTTCCTGTGTTTTGTATGTATCTTCTGCTGGAATGCATTGCAGGCTTTTTTGGCAGTGGAGAATGCTTACTTCGAGTCCACTGATGGCTTACTTGCTGAGAAGACAACCACACAGGATCGACTTCCCGATGTATGCACAACTTGTCTCTCTATATTTTACCATTATTTTGTTCCTAATTAATAATAAAGGACAACTGAACACATTTTTGACTCACATGCATAGTAATGTGAGTCTATGTACTCCCTCCCCCCACCCCCCCCACCCCCCCAAAAAAAATCCCTTTTTTTATAGGTTATTAATATTGAACATGTAATTTAAAAAAACAACATACATACTATACAAAATCAACCTCACTGCAAGGTCAAGGTCACTGGGGCTGTCCACAATCGGTTAATATAGGTACTTTGAAGTTACCTTGATCCTAAACTGTGAGGGATATAAAGTCCAAATTGGTGTATTTAGAGATGATAGATTGATCTTTTATATATATGTGTTCTGTTTTTGCGTCAAGGTCATTTTAGGTCTTGCAAAAATATTTTTACAAATAGGTCATTGTACAGTGGAATGGCCGTTTATTTAACCCATAGTATGCAACAACATTGGGTTATGTGATCAGACCATCATGAGAAGTCATGTGAAGGTGAAGGTCATCCCAAGGTCATCAAATTTTTCTGGCATAATACAACTTTTGCTGTACTTTATTTGATAGTACATGAGTGCATTTGGAGCTCGAGGTCAAGGTCCTCTCAAGGTCAAGAGCATAGATCAAAGCCGATTTTATTTTGCATTTTAATGCCACCATTTTATTTAGTTTTTTTCTGGGCACTGATTTTCATTTTAAATATTGCAAGTTTAATAAGAAACATGTGAATCATATGGGCTTTGCCCTTCTACTGTTCTAGTTAAGAATTAAATGTATACTTTATAGAAAAGAAGTCTGTGTGAAATTTTGATAGATTTAAATAAATAAAAATGTGTTTGCTACTTTCAACTTATAAATTATATAATGCAGCAGTGTTTCCATTCTAAACCATTTTGTGGATTGAGGCAGAAAGGGATTTTTTTCCCTCAAGACAAATCAAATGTCATCTGCAGGAAGCAGAAGGGAAATGTGGAGGAGTTTCTCTTGTGGTTATTAAAAGGATGTCTGTGCTGGCAAGGTTGACAATGGGAACACAGGAATTGAAATATCCATCTTGGGAAAGAAAGGGTACTCAATGGAAGACTTGCTAATAAAGATCAAATCCTAGATGCTACCATTCACTCCAGCCCCCTTTTTCCACACGAGACACTTTGCTTTATGTGGTCCCCGTAAACATATGTCTCTGTTACTTAGGAAGTTTTATAATTGAAAATTTTTAATTAGAAACTGGTGTGTGTATTTTGCAGGGAATAAGTTCGTACGAAGCTTGTAGCAAATACCCAGAAGTGTACGAAAAATTACAGCAGCTAGAGAAGCAGCTGTCTGGGGGCACTACTGCGACACTGGTCCTCATCTACAACAATAAGATCTATGTTGCTAATGCGGGTATGTATGCCTTCGATTACGCAACCCATTACTGTCAGTGTTGACAAATAAAAAATATGAGTGGCCCGACTGGTTCTGAGCTACTCTGGAGCTCTTTGGTTGCAGTCAAGCTAGATGTTACTAGATGTACAGGAAAACATTAGTTGCAAAATGGCAGAGATTCATTGCTGATATTCATGTGGGCATGACACTAGCTTAATATAATCAGAAATTAACAAACAAGCTGGAGCAGATCTTAGGAAAAGAACTGTCTGTTTGAATTAAACCTAGAGCACACATGATGAATTTCTAATTAAGAAGGGTGGTGGAAAGAACAAAAGTAATGTAATATTATCATTGTCTTCATTCTGGTGCAGTAACATAGTGGTTGGAGCACAACCTTCAGCTGGTTTGTTAAGCAACATTGAGTGGGGTTACCGACTTGGATGGAGATGATTTGCACTTGGATGCAACAAACTGAACGACACAAAAAATTACGTTGGGGTGCCGGGATTTTCTTTATAAATAGTATTCACACTTTGTGGAAAATTTAGTGCTTTAAATTACCACTGTTTCTTTCATTATCAATTCTTTCAATCTTGTTCTCATTTATGTATGGGGTCTGTTGGGTCAGCTTGGGAATTTTGGACGTTTTCTGCCCAAGGTCACTAGGGCTTTCTATGTGTTACATTTGAGATGCGCACGATAGATCCGATCGTTTTGTTTTGCAAAGCATGCAATAACAGAGTGTATTTACCTTTGATTTGATTTTGCGTTGTTGTTAGAAAAAGCTTTGTATAATGTTGATAATTTTCGTTGGTCTATATTATTGGGGAATTTTCTAGAATTGTTTACTATCGATCGAATCGTGTAGATAAATTTAGTAATAGCTAAGAGATTCTTCTAACCTAAATAAAGGTATATGACGTAAGACAGTGCATAGTTCTGGTGACGAGTTTATTTCTGATTGGCTGTTATTGTGTCACGCTGGATTGTTCGAACATTCTCTCGATTATAGAAAGACTATATAGGTGATGCACTGTGTCTGAAAGAGAGTGAGAGTGAGAAAGTGGAAAAAGCGATCTTGTATGCAGTTGTTGATGTATGCTGAATAAAGTTAGAAAACTTCATACGACGACTCCTGCCTTGTTGCTGAGTGAACTGGTTGCATGGATAAACGAATCTGATAAACACTTATCAAGATTCAAGCATCGGGGCTGAATCAACCATTGATAAAAAACAACAACAGTGTAACTCTATGGTATTATCATTTAGTTATGTAGACATTTTATATGTATATGTTTTGCTAATATTTTATAATGATTTTTGTATTCTTTGTTTTTGTAAACGGGGGTTCAATAAATTAGAGTAGAGCCTCAGCGTCCTGTGCATGGGATGCCTTTATTATAAAGTGACCGCCTGGTGGAGTGCCCTCAGTGTTACCATTAGGGTTGTTTCAGCAAATCTTTTATACGGATCAGGGGTGAGCCCTCTTTTAACCAAGTTGTGGTCCTGATTCGGCCCTTTGCATTCCACTGAACTCTATAATCAATGACTAACTAACAAACCTGAGTCCACCCAATTGTGACTTTGAAGGTAAGGCAGCGGTGGAGAGGAGATGGGCACTATCCTTATTAAGATGCCCAGAGAAAATGGATGTCCCAGATGCTTACCACCCCAATGACCAAAAGTTACAGGAACACCTTTACCTGCCTTCATCATAATCTTTAATGGTCACTTGTGCTCAGGGGATACCAGAGCGCTGCTGGTGAAGACCGGAGCTGATGGAGTGCTGATAGTCTCACAACTGTCCAACGACCACACCCTGGATGACCCCCTGGAGCAAGGTCGCCTGCTGCGCCTGGGCCTTGATGTGGACAAGCTGAAAACTGCCAAAAAGATCGGCAACTCCAACTGCACCCGATGCATCGGGGATTACCACGTCAAGGGAGGCTATAGAGACATTGACTACCTGAGGTAATTAAGGTTAGATGTGGGAATGGTTTATTTTAGATATTTAGATATAGTTAATGTGGGATAACTTGAAGTACACTTGTAATATTCAAATACTTCTTATTTTCAAGCTCTGCCACGGTTTTTGTGGTATCTGTTGAAAAAAAGCAGATATGTATATAATCAAGATTCTATGTATACAAGGTAGCCCAAAAGTAGGTATACAATTGTTTATTTGTGTGGTACTGTGTGTCACAGTGTTCTGGACAGGTTCGAGGAATGTTGCCTTGTTGATGGAAGACATTTCGAGCATTTCTGGGATTAAACAGTGTTAAACAAATTAATGTAAACGTAACAATGTAAAAAAAAAAAATGCAAGTAACATTTATTCAGGGAGATTAAGTACAATTTTCAGTTGTGCATTACATTTTGCTGGTGTTTTACAGCAGTGAGAAAAGTCAAGAAACACCAACAGAAAAATGAAAAAAGAGTTTTCCCATATTCATGAATAAGATACACAATGGAAAGTACCGTAACAGCTAAAACCCACTGCAATTTCTTTTTTTATTGACTCGGATGTGTAGAGGAACATGAGCCCCATATACTTGCCTCCGATTTCATTTTTTCAAATTTTGTTTTCCTCCCTCCAGCTCAGCCACCAGAGAGCCTGTGATCGCTGATCCGTATGTCTGTGAAGGAATCCCAGTGGATGACAGCTGTGCATTCCTCATCATCATGTCCGATGGGCTGTATCAGTCCCTGACAGACGCCACACAATCGGAGCAAGTCAACGTGGACATCGCAACTATGGTCGCCAATGAGTTTTCCATGCAAACCACTCTTAATGGTAGATTGAATTGATTTTTTTGTTGGTATGATTTGAAATAGTCTTACAGTTTTGGGGGTGTTAAAGTAAAGCGTCTGAGGCAAAATTACTCGTTGTATCATTTAAAGTGAGTCTGAGTTATTTTTTCAAACTTGTACACTAGATAATATGACCATAGAAGGGTTTATTTATTGTTCTACATTGTAGAGCTGAAGGCCCTCAGATAATCTTGGATAGACCATTATTTATTTAATTTTTCTCAGTGAAGGTCTTTGCAGTTGGGGCAGGGGAGAGGAGGAAGGGAAGGGTTGTGGGGGAGGTGGTGGGTGGAGGTTTTTTCCAATGATTATAGAGAACTCTTACCAGATCCTGTGGGGCAAGCTGTTGTTGTATGTGTCTCAGGTGTATCACAGGCTGTTGTGGACAAGGTCGTGCGGTTCCACCATGATACGTACATGATGGGCACCCTCCAGCAGAAGCATATCTGTCAGAAACGGGACGATATCACCCTGCTAGTGCGCAAGTTCAACTACCCTCTCTCCGTCCACTCTCCCACAGGCCTTCTCAGCTATCACTCCCCAACTACCCCGCTCTACCAGCCTCCGCAGCAGCCCCGCCTTCCAGCCCTCCACATCCCTCAGCCTGGGGGTTTCGGAGGATTGGGGAATGGAGCCTTTGGTAGCGGCGAGTCTGGGGACTCGCCCAAAACCCCAACCAACCAGTACACGGCTAGCATGAACAGCATGGCAGGGACAAACACCAGCCAGTATTTACAGGTGCTGAAACATTTCCACAGATTGCTTTAATCAGTTTTGTTGAAGAAGAGCCAATGATTCAAAACAACAGAATCAAGTTGCCTTCAACTGTTTTTGTTGAACAAAAGTGCAGGACCCAAAACGTCCAAAATCAAATTGTCTTTAATTTATTATTCAGCTGCCGAACTGTCTCCAGAGTTTATTTACAAATATTTGCTCATGAGACCAAATGGAAAAGTTCACTGTCATGGAGAGAAATAGAATTGCATAAGTTTGATTGTCTCAAGCTCTGTCACAGAGACAGAGAGAGCTATGCGAGTTTGATGTGCCCTTATTGATTATCTCAGTGCCCAAGCCCTTTAGCATGACAAACTTCTTTCTCTTTGCAGACTGAATCGACCATGGGAGGTGGCAGCACATGTACCAGTGAAGATTCCACGCAGAGCAGCGGCGAGGTGAGGATGTTCTCCTCTCGTCGAGCCCGGGATTCAGACCTGGAACTTGACGAGGAAGGCAGGGTAAAGGCGTACGTGGATTTTTCCGAGTTCTACCAAGCTCTGCAGGCCATGAGTGAAGAGCAGAAGTCTAGTCTGATGAATGAGATGCGGCCAAAGTCCATGTACGATCCCATTCCTGAAGACACTGAGCCTGTCAGCTTGCCTGAACATTGACCTGTGATAAACTTTAGAAACTTTGTGACTACCAGATTATTTTCTTATCAGGATGGGTAATCAGTTACTGCGGTGCCTATGTCGCTGTTCAAGAGCAGCTCAGTGCATTTGTTCATTAAAATACATTGTATGAAAAGAATGAAAGAGGTACATTGAGTTCTGCGTCTAGTTTCTACTAAACATTACCATGAATAAACGAGGACTACTGGTTATTAACTCTTTACCTGCCAATCGACGATATATCGTCGATCTGAGCCGCCATGTTTGTGCCAATCGACGATATATCGTCGATTTCAGTATTCCGTTTCGTTCCGGTTTTTTGCGCAGTCCAATCCAAGTTTTATTTTAACCAAAGAGAGATAACTCTTTCTACTTTCGTTCCCGATCGACACGCGCGTGGTTTCTTCAAATTGATTCGTTTTTAGAGTGTTTTTTGTGCATTTTACTAAGCATATGTGATGGGCACAATCGACAGTGTGTCAAACTCTGCTAATAATCAATATAATTTCAAACTGTAAAGTGTATTTTGATCCTAAATAAATTTTCTTTCTGGTGTGTGAAGCTGATTCAGTGATTGGAATTATTCCTCCAGATTTATTTTATCACTGTGGTATGTAGAAATATATATATATATTTTTTTTATCATTTCAAAAAGATCAACATGCTTTCAAAACACATATTTCAATAACATAATCAAATTAACATTTTTGTGGGTTTTTTTCTTATTCTTCACTCTTTTACCTTTAATTTGATATGAAATATGTCTATTTAACAACTATTATTGAAAGAACAGTAGCTTAAATGCCTAAGGTACTGAACTTTCTTTCTGGTGCCAGAGAAATGTCTGGCACAAACGTGGAAACATGCCTTGCAGGGAAAGAGTTAAGAACTAAGGAGTCTGTAAGAGCTGTAAAATGACATCAAACAAAGACAAACATATTTCAATATTTTGGGCTAAAGACAAAAGTCTTTGGACTTTAGTAATGTAAATTATTAAATTTCAGCAACAGGTTTTCCATCATGTATATGTTTTGAAAAGTAGTTATTACAGTACCTTATAGGTATTCATATTACCATTGGAACACTGTGCATGAATGAAAGAGCACTTTGTGTTTTCCAGGCAAAGAAAAAAAGAGGCATTATGTGATATGAATGTAGGAGGCTTGTGGTATAATTATACTGTTTGAGAGAAATACTTTTTTTTTTCATGCAAGCAATAAAAAAATATAGGCGTTTTTATAAATGAATAAAAGGAACTTGTGTTTTGCATGTACTGCATATAGTCTGCTTTTCGTTTTGCATGTAAAGATTGAAAAAATTATTACAGTATGCCTTTTGTGAAAATTTATGAAGACTTGCGCGACACAAATGTTCAGCATTTAACATCATTGTCATTGTATGCTTGCAAATAAATGTATGTGTGTGTGTGTGTGTATGTGAGAGAGAGAGAGAGAGGGAAAGAGAGAGACAGAGAAAGAGAGAGACAGAGAGAGAGTACACGCACATTTGAGTTGCGAGTGTGCATAAATGTGTGTGATTTTAAGCATACTACTTTTTTTTCTGCCGATGATTATTGTATATTGAACTTTGAAAAAGATTAATAAATTACACAATGTAGATTTCTTGTATTGTGCAATTTTTGCAACATTAATTGAAAGTGGGTTTTCTTATTCTCTTTCTTCTTCTTTTAATCTTTATTCATCCTTCTTCTCTTTCTCCTTCTTCTGCTTACTTTGAAATATTATGATGTTTTATTTTGATGAAGAATAAAAGTAAATAAACTCAAGTCAAATGCTCAGTGATAACCTTTTTGTTCTAAGAGAAAAAAACAACAACTAATAAAATCAAATAAATTGCAAAAAAGGTGTAATCTTGTTTTCCGTTTCATTTCCAATGTTTATTTATCTCTTTTTTTCTTTTTGATTTAATAAACCTTCTTTATTTTTAATGTTATCCTTTTAAGATGGCATCGAGTATAAAAATATCAACTTATTTTTAAAGCTCATGCTTTTGTTAACATTTTTTTCATTCCTTCATTATCTGTTAATTAAACTTGGTCTTTCTTTTGAAGTAGTTGTTTTTTATATAATATATATATAAAAGAAAAGGCTGAAAGTTAAAAATAAATAATATAATAATGGAAAAGTCTGTCAACCTTATGATTTGGGAATGGAAATATTTAGGTAAATAGTCAAATAAATATTAACTATAATTACTATTCACTAAAAAATATAAAGAACAATGTTATTCGTGATTCATGTGAAAATGAAACTAAAACAAAGCAAACATAAGGAAGCAATCCTAAACGGCAAACTAAACTGTAAACTCTCCCTCTAGCTCAAACTTGCAGAATTTCTTGGCAAAATAAGTTTTTATGATAAACGACACGCTTGAATGCTTTCCCTAGTTGGTGACTTGTGATAAAACGGTGCCAGCCTGCGGCTGGGCTGATAATAATGGCTCTGCTCATTATATGACGTCACGCACAAACAGGAAGCCAAGTGCGAGATCCACAGCTGGGGGGATTCTTTTGTGTGTCTTCAGGCTTGTCGGTACCCGAATCTTTCCTTTCCTTTTGTTCGATTTTTGTTGGCGAACAAAGATGGGGACCACTTCAAGCCTTTCGTGATGCCTACTGCTTCTCCAGGATTGATTTTGAGCTCTCAGAAGGGGTAAGATTGGCGACTAATTTTTTCCTGGATGCGGATCGGGCATTGCCCTCTTGAGATGTCTCGCGATGCCAGATTCAGGTGGTTGCTCGGTGACGATCACCGTGGTTTTCCTCTGATAAAATGGGGCATATTGATAACAATTTTATTTCAATATAACTCATGGATTTCAGGACAACTGTGAATGTTTGTATTCTTTTGCTCGGAATGGGGGCACATTGGCCTGTGGGCGTATGCGGCATCATCTCCGGAGAATTATTGAATTGTTATTGTAATTTTTTTTCTCTACGCAATCGGATTTCTTTTTGTTTTGAATCAGAGTCACTTTACTATTGGTCAGTTTGTTTTAGATTATTTTCATTTAAAAATACAAAGAAATGCATTTTAAGAAGCAGTTGAATTTTAGTACCAGTAGGCCTACTTTTTACGCTATTCATAAAATTAAAAGTGGAATTTACTAGTACCAATACGTTTTACGCTATTCATAAACAATTTGCCCAGTTGTGCTCAGTTCATGCAAAATTTGTGCGGACGATACCAAGATATTCAAGAGGATCTAAACATGCTGCAAAGGTGGATGGAAGAATGGCATGATCTGTAATTTAATGTGAAAAAATGCAAGTTAATGCACATTAGACTTAGTGGCAAAAAAACCAGGTAGAAAATAAACCATGATGATGGGCACACAGGCAACGGAAGCGGGGGGAGGGGGGCAAGGGGGGCATTTGCCCCCCCCCCCCCCTCCCAGAAAAATATTGGGTGGGGCAAACCTATTTTGAGGTTCAAACCAATATTTTCCCCCTATTTACCCCCTACCCAAATTCTCAGCCCCTTAAATTAAACTTTTTTTAAATGGAAAGAGAAAAAAATCCGATATATAACGATAAAGCTCCTAAGAGAGAGAGAGAGAGAGAGAGCGATGCCGCATTCTTTGATCCGGTTATGATTCTTTGTACTGACCCGGGGAAGCTTGCGTAAACCATTGAACTTCGTAATTTTAACATCCGGCCTCGTCACTTCAAAAGAAACAGTAGTCGATAAGGCTTTAAATTGAGGAAGAAATGATTTTGCTGGAAAGTCTATTCTTTATTTCTGTCTGTTTTATTTTTTTCAGGTTGGATCATTATAGCACATTACCAGTAGATCTATCTGAGATCTCTTTTTTTTTAAAAAGTTTAATGAATTTAAAGATTGATTGAAATGATTTTAATAAGGGTAGATGTGAAGGAAGTACCCCAAGTCTATTGTGACGGTAGCTGTCAAAAAAATTATAGTTCTAGTTTTTTTAAAATGCAGATTGCTGTTATTATTGTTGTTGTTGTTGTTGTGGTTGCTATTATTATTATTATTATTATTATTATTATTATTATTATTATTATTCATTTTTATTGTTGTTGTTGTTGTGGTTGCTATTATTATTATTATTATTATTATTATTATTAATTATATTATTATTATTATTATTAATTAATTAATTAATTAATTAATTAATTTAAAATTTGTTATTTGTGTGATATTGAAGTCTTATTTATTATAATTTATTGTGTCATAAGAAAAATCATGTCATGTACGTGTGTGTGCCCCCCCCCCCCCCCCCCCCCCCCCCAATCCTGAGCAGCTTCCGCCGCCTGTGGGGCAGTGCTGGCAGTGATATTAAGACAAGTGTGGAAGAAAAGGACCTGGTATTACTTTCAACAGTACTTTAAATTTTGATATTGATATTCACAATTCTATCAACAAAGCCAACAAGATGGTTGAAGTGATTAAAAAGACTTTCACTTACTTGGATCAGGATGTACCAAACTGTACAAAGCGTTAATTCAGACCACATGTGGAATATGGTAACATAGTATGGTACTCTCATCTTAAGCGCCAGTCTATAGCAATTGAAAAGTTCTTCTTTTTCTTCCAGTAATATCCAGGATCAATTTGTTGATTGTTGATGATATATACTATGGGTTTCATTGAGTTCAACATATACCTACTACATTGCTAAGTGAATGTCGAAATATGATTTATGGTGAACTTTTGCTACATCTAAACTTGCATTTTTAATGGAAGTAGAACTCGTGGTGATCTAATTGAAACCTATAAAATATTTAATACAGTTGTTGATTTGGAATGGAGTACATTCTTTGAGAGTGCGCCTTGCTGTAAAATACGTAACGCAAATGGTAAAATTTGTATATTAAAAGTGGTGAGACTAGCCAAAGGAAGTATTGTTACAGTAACCGTGTTGCTAATTACTGGAATAATCTTTCTTCTAATAGTAAATAAACATGCATAATCAACAAATACCTCACAAATCTACTTGACAAAGAGCCAAAATTTGTAGAATTATTTAGAAGCTATGATGAAAGATGAGGAAAATTGCACTTTTGACCAGACCAAGTTTTGACATAAATAAACATCAAATCACGAAGGGGCACTTATACTTTTATAGGCTTTATGGCCTACTACCACCTCTACCTACTACAGTGGAACCTCCGGTATACGACCATCCAAAATCTGAGAAAAAACGGTCTTATAATAGAGGTGGTCTTATACCGGAAACAAGAGTGGGGAGGAGGCCGGGAGGGGGGGGGGGGGCCAGGCCCGGAGGGGTATGTAGTCATAATTTTCACACTCACCAGCATGTATTCTCTGACAAAGGAAACTGTAAAACATGTTTCATTTTTAGCTTTGTCTTTTATTCACAACTTCAAAAATAGAAAACTGTCGAACCACTGCCAGACGCGTTCATCCAAGTCTGTCAGTGCAGAAGCTCTCAGTTTCGATGTTTCCCTTGCGCCACTTTCTCCACTATCCCATCGTAGTTTCACAGATTCCTCATCCTTTATGATGAGCTGAATTTGGGTCTTCCCAACGTCTAAACTTCTTGCAATAGACAAACAACTCTCCCCATTTTCACTTCTTTCAATCACTTTCATTCTCTCTGCCAAACTCAAAACGTTCCTCTTGCGCGACGCCATTTTGACAAGCCAGTGTAGGCGAGTAATGTCCCTTATTTGCGAACCGGAAATAGCAGACAACAGCAGGCGTACACTAACATGAGAGAAAAAAACGAAAGGTACAGACAACAAATTAACTGATATCTCTTTTAAATTGCCCTAAGACGGTCGTATAAAGGGCTTAAGACACGGTCGCTGGTCGCATAAACGAGGTTGTCGCATACCAGAGGTCATTTATTATTGGAAGTGAATCCGTCAGAAGTTTTCAGGTCACATAACGGAGGGAGTCGTATACCAGAGAGACGGATACCGGAGGTTCCACTGTATTACTACTTCTATTACTACTAAGCACTTGGATTATATAAAAATAAGTAGGAGTTTAGCTAATAATTGTTTTCTGTCGTTTGATTTAGAGATTTGTTACAATGTTTACAATTGTTACTTTCGGATGAGAGTATAAACCGAGATCTCATCTGTGCACACACACACATTCCATAGCATGGACTTTAACTCTTTGCCTGCCAGGCATGTTTCCATGTTTGTGCCAGACAAATTTCTCTGGCACCGGAAAGAAAGTTCAGTACCTTAGGCATTTTAGCTACTGTTCTTTCAATAATAGTTGTTAAATAGACATATTTCATATAAAATTAAATGTAAAAGAGTGAAGAATAAGAAAAAACCCACAAAAATGTTAATTTGATTATGTTATTGAAATATATGTTTTGAAAGCATGTTGATCTTTTTGAAATGATAAAATAAATAAAAATATTTCTACATACCACAGTAATAAAAAAAAATCTGGAGGAATAATTCCAATCACTGAATCAGCTTCACACACCAGAAAGAAAATTTATTTAGGATCAAAATACACTTTACAGTTTGAAATTATATTGATTATTAGCAGAGTTTGACACACTGTCGATTGTGCCCATCACAGTGCATAGAAAAATGCACAAAAAACACTCTAAAAACGAATCAATTTGAAGAAACCACGTGCGTGTCGATCGAGAACGAAAGTAGAAAGAGTTATCTCTCTTTGGTTAAAATAAAACTTGGATTGGACTGCGCAAAAAAACGGAACGAAACGGAATACTGAAATCGACGATATATCGTCGATTGGCAAAAACATGGCGGCTCAGATCGACGATGGCAGGCAAAGAGTTAAAGAACCTGATGCTCATGTCCTTAACGGATGAGTGCCGGCTACACAAATACACCCAGCATGCACTAGGTCCCTTCTCACCATCCCTGGTCACCCAGAATTGTGCTGAGTCTTCTGGGTGGCAGACTATGTGCCCAAATGCTTCGAGTTTGTGCCTTGGGCAGAAGATGAATGGTCAGGCGGGGAGAACATAATGTCGTTTCGCCTTGTCCTGCATAATCCAATGGCTACATCAAAGGATTCTACACAGCAGGAGCCAGCCAAGGCTAGACTAACCAACAAATGGAAGGTAGACAATCCCTACCAAGCATGAACCAGTCGCCTCCCATTCCATCACATTTGGAACGCCAAAACTAGCTCAGTTAGTAAAAATACTGTTTTAAATTGTAAAATATCAAAACGCCAAAAGAAATCAAGCTGCCCTTTTAGAGGACTAGATGAATTTTGTAATTTTTGTCAGGACCTCTTGGCGTGCTGAATATTTAACCAAGAACAGGCAAATCGGATTCTACAAAATCTGAAAATGTCTGAAAAAGAATCTCTCTCTCTCTCACTCTCTCTCTCTCTCTCTCTCTCTCTGGCTCTCAGTGATGTCGTTTTCGTCGGCAAATCGGCCATTCACCGATAAAATTCCAAAATGTCCGAAAGAGTATCGTGTTCTGATCGGCCCGCTGTCCTAAGGTTTTATACCTCAATCGGTCACCCTTTTCCTTTTTTTGTTTGCTTGTGTCATGTCTGTTTCGTTGTTATTGCTTCTGGCCATATTAATTTCTTATCGGATAAATAAAGGTGTTATGAGTTATTGTTGAACATAGCATATCGGAAGCACCAAGCAGACAACACATGCATCAGCAGAGAGAGTTAGAGTAACTCCCCTTATTGCGAACGGCGTGCTTGCGGCAATAAAACTTTTTGTTTTCGAAATGCCGCCGAATAAGAAACCGGAACTTAATAGTGACTTCTGGTTTGGTGTCGAAAAGAAGTCAAAATGATGGCTCAAAGATTTTCAAAATGTCCTAAAGGTTTGTGACTGAATCGGCCAAATGGCCTATGCTGAAAATTTCTAGCAACACCACTTGGCTCTCTCTCTGGCTCTCTCTTTCTGAGTTTCAGAATTAACAACAGATGAAAAATTAACAGATCTTAAAATACTGCCTTTACAAACACAATTCAAGTATAATTTAGCCATACAGATGTTTAAAGTAAAAAATAATATAGCGCCTTCTTACTTACGTGATCAACTAATGTCATTTCCTACACAATACCATTCTGAAAACTACCGACTTCCAAAACCACGAATTGACATTTTAAAATCTAGCTTCTCTTTTAAAGGCCCACTGTTATGGAACACTCTTTCTTTAGAACTAAAAAAAATGCACATCGTTAAACAGCTTCAAGTACAAGATTTACAACATATTTCTTAATAATTTCAAAAATCATACATTCTAGCATGCATCAATTGATTTTCCTCTTTCATCCCCTCCCCCCCCCCCCTCTCTTCCCACTCAGTCCGTCAAGCCTCTCTCTCTCTTTATTAAATTAAATGGTTCCAGTTAAATATGTTATATTTAGTATTGTTAGTTTCCTTGTTACGAAGTTAGCTTGTTTATTTCAAATCAATGTTTGTCTTTGCATGAATGCGGATGAATGATTAAAGTAAATGTGTGAGTGATTGAAAGAAGGGCTGATTGTAAGATTAGCAAATTAATGCTTAAATCATTTTCTTCTTGTAATAAACTATTGAATCTGAATCTGAGTCTCTCTCTTTCCCCCCCCCCCCCCCTCCTCTCTCCCTCCCTCTCTCCCTTTCTCTCTGTCTCTCTCTTGCTTTCCCTCTCTCTCTCTCCCTCTCTCTCCCTCGCTCTCTCCCTCCCTCTCTCTCCCTCTCTCTCTCCCTCACTCCCTCTCTCTCTCTCTGAAATGACTGAAATATATTAATGGTTTGTCCCATAAACAAAGACATTCGAAATTAACATATTCCTTTGAAATTTACAAGACAACTATGTTTATAGAGATTTGTATTGCTTATGACCAGCCAAATGAAAATGAAACAATTATCAGAAATGTTGCTAACTTTGTGTGTAAAGCAAATACTCTTAGAAGCAAGAATTCACTTTGAATATGTTTTAATGTAACAAGGCGTTTTTATTGCAATTTTCTTCCCATGTAAATTGTTATTAATGCATTTTTGACTGATCTATCGTATCCTATCCCGTAACTCGAAGGTCATTGGGGGACCATAGATAATAGTTTAACCAGCGTACTCCAGCTTTCTCTGTCCTCAGCAACCCTCATGACTTTGCTCAGTGCCAAGCCAGTCCACTTTTGAATGTTGTCTTCCCACATCTTTTTCTGTCTCCCTCTTCTTCTGCTTCCTTGCACCATGCCTTGCAGGATGGTCTTTGCAAGACCTGATCCTCTGGTGATGTGGCCATATCATTAGAGTTTCTGTTTCTTCACCACTAGCACTGTGAGCATGTCATCGTGTTGTCCAATGGCTTGTGTGATGGTCTGTCTGACTTTGTCGTTGATGATGTGCTGGGTATAGAAAATGCCCAGAAGATCTGCTGTGAGGGTCCATGTTTCACAAGCGTTTAGGAAGATGGAGATGACAAGGGAGCGCAGCAGCCTTAACTTGGAATGTAGACTGATGGTCCTGTCTTTCCAAATGGGCTTCAATCTTTTCAGGGCAGCAGTTGTTTGTGCGATCCTGGAGAGGACTGCTTGTCAGGACCCATTGTCTGATGCAATGGCTCCTAAATATTTTAAGCTGTGCACTGTGTTGATGGATTGGCCTTGATTTTGATGTCCGCGTTGATGCCATTGGTGTTGTTTGTCATCATTTTGGTCTTCTCTGCACTTATTTCAATTCAGTAGGCTCTGGAGATGGTGTCAAGCCTCTGTATCAGCTGTTCAAGTTCTTGTTCCTCTCCAGCCAATCCATCAATGTCATCCACAAAACAGAGGTTGGAGATTGCTTTACCCCCTATGCTGACTGTGCCTTTTGTGATCTGCAAGGGGATCTGACATGATGCGTTCCAGGAAGATATTGAAGAGTGTTGGAGAGAGTAGGCATCCTTGACGCACACCGGTTATTGTTCTGAACCAATTTACGATGGCGCTGTTGTGGAGGACTGCACTGGTAACTTTGTCATACAGGCTTTTGACTAAAAGAATTTAAAAATAATTTTGTCTAGTTATTTTGAATGCATTACATGTGATACCCACAGCTGTGATGGGCGGGTGGCCTTTAACAATTAAATCGTAAAGTGTCAAGTCTTTCTCTCTCTCTTTCTCTCTCTCTCTCTCTCTCTCTCTCTCTCTCTCTCTCTCTCTCTCTCTTTCTCTCTCTCTCTCTCCCTCTCTCTCTCTCTCTCTCCCTCTCCCTCTCCCTCTCTCTCTCTCTCTCTCTCTCTCTCTCTCTCTCTCTCTCTCTCTCTCTCTCTTATATACATGTATGTGTTTGTGAGCTTAAAAAAAAAGAGTTTACATTGACATAGTTTGTAAGTATAAAAGTGGTTTCTCTCTTGATTGGAATAAAATAAAACACAAATTGAACACTGAGTTAAACTTGTTAAACATTTTGTTATTAGTTAATACATGTATTACAATTATCATTATCAGATTATGTCTTAAGGTCCACGGTTCTGTAAGGCACATGGACTCATTTAACTCTGTTAATTGTTCTAATCATTAATAACGAGGCTGCCTTTCCTTATTTCCCTGCCAAGGTCACTATACATTGCAGAAACTAGTTCATTCAACAGCAGTTTGTACACATGCACTGACAACATGTAGACTGTACGAGTCATTTTATTGTTTTGTTACATAATCTTTGGTACCATGTGTTAGTCACATACAGTAATGCATACTCGTAATACTGCAGGTGGTATTTCTGACCCCATTCCTATAATTTGTAAAAATAAATATTTAAAAATATTTTGGTCTGTACAGTGTACACACTACATGAAAAAATCATTCTCTTGGGCACGCTAAAGAAACAATTTTGTTTGTCCTGGTAATGGAAACATGTAACAAAGACGCGTTATTTGTGCAGGCTGGCTGTATCAGAATGCAGAAAGTGGTGTGAAGTGGAGGAGGGTGCAGGTGCCCATGGGGAACTGCTTTTCTTCATGCTGTGAGAAGCCGGTACCACCCGGTAGCTCCACACCCACAGCCAGCCATCCTCTCCACACGGTCCCTTTGGCTCGCCCCTACACCTCCCTGACGCAGGAGGCCAAGGAGACCAGGCTGCAGCACCAGCCGCTGGTGTCGCCGGCAACACCCGCCGGGGACAGCCTCCTGCTCGTTTCAGGCGGGGGCTCAGCAGCCAGCGAGAAGAAAATGTTTGCTCCTTACGCCAAGCTTCCACCCATAAAACGCCAGACCAACGGAGAAAGCAGGCGCCAGACATCTAACAGCAGCAGCGGAATTGTCAGCATGGGCAGTATAGTCAGCAGGGAAGTGTCAGAAACTAAGATTGCCGCCCTCTTTGAAACTTACCGTGATGATCAAGAGGACGCCATGCTAGAAGATGGGATAATGCACTTTTGTTCAGACCTAGGCGTGGCTCCTGATGACTTTATAGTCCTAGTGATCGCCTGGAAGTGCCAGGCAGCCATCATGGGCCGATTTACACGGCAGGAATTCACGTCAGGTTGCCAATCGATGCGTGCGGACTCTATAAAGTCACTCCAGACAAGATTCTCTGAGTTGAAAGCGGAGGTGCGCGGGCGGCCGCAGTTTAAAGATCTGTACCGCTGGACCTACAAGTTTGGCCTGGATGTAGAGACAGGCCAGCGCACACTACCCTTGGAGATGGCGGTCATTCTGTGGCGCCTTGTGTTTACTCAGAACCCACCTTCAATACTTGAACACTGGCTGGACTTCTTGGAGAAACACCTCAGTCTGCGAGGCATCCCCAAGGACACTTGGGACATGTTTCTCAACTTTGTAGAACAAGTGGGCGATGACCTCAGTTCCTACGATGACAATGAGGCCTGGCCCAGTCTTCTTGACGACTTTGTAGAATTTGAGAATGATCGACAGAACCAGAATGTTAAGGCAGATTAGCAGCAATTTTTGTCAGCAGTACTGTGGTACTGTCTAGTTCTTAAATGTATGTTTTGCAAGAAAGACTCTTCTTTTTTATTTTTTCACAAGTCCAAGGCTCAATCTTTATTTCTACACTCCACCTGTCACACATCAAAAGAATGAAACTTGCGAGCACCGACTTATCCTGCATGTCCAACAGCTTTCAGATATTGGTCTTGTTTACTAGTATGCAAGTGAAATCTGCAGTGAGCATGAATGACTATGGTATTTTCTAGCCCTCAGATTCATTTCACTTGTCAGTTGTCTCAGTTTGCCAGTGTGTGAGAGTTCAAAGTTCAAACATTTTGAACTAAATCTGATATAATTTGTGCAATATCGGTAGCATGGGTGAACTTGTTTGGGCCTGTCATTTAATTTGTGATGATGTAGTGTGTTTTGTTTTGTGTTTTTTTGTGTTTTTTGTTTTGTTTTGTTATTTTAGCGTTTATTTAGTTGTTATGACTTATTTAATATGCT
Source organism: Oncomelania hupensis (assembly GCA_036898135.1). Lineage (NCBI taxonomy): Eukaryota > Metazoa > Mollusca > Gastropoda > Littorinimorpha > Pomatiopsidae > Oncomelania > Oncomelania hupensis. The sequence continues at coordinate 46,301,698 of CM072512.1, forward strand.
TGGATGTGGTGCAGATTTGTTTTCGTGGTATTGGAATGGATGTTCTGGCTTCTGGGTGTTTTTGTTTCAGTTTCTCCTTTGACCCATTGAGGGTCATGTAAAAACTTTCAGTTTTGCAACCCTATATATGCAGACATAGAAATATTTTGCATCCGTTATCAAGAAAGTTTGCGTCCATGGTCAGAAGAACATGTATGCATACTCTTGCATGGCATACAATTTTGCCAAATATGATTGAACCTTGACGCAGTGATGGAGAAAGTTTTTAAGCTAGGGGTATTTATACCCTCAACCAAAACATGTGGGGGTTTTCATACCCTCATTGCAAACATAAGGTTTTTTTTATACCCCCTTTCAGTTTTTTAAGGGGTACATCAACATACATAATAAACACTTTGCGTGGAAAGTCTTTTCATCAGTTTGAGTTTCTTCAGCCGGGCCCGGTTGCGGCTCACCTTTTTCTTCTCTTACCGAGCACTCAAAGCCAAAGGCTGACAAAAAAGTTTGTTTTTCTTTTCCTTCATCTTGTTTTAATTTTTTTGAGCAATTAGTTTTGTCTGCTTTATTTTTCCTTTTCTTCGGCTTCCCCTCAGATCGCTGCTTGTCGGCCATGTTTAATGTTGGGTTGTTGTCAGTCTTATATAGCCAATCAAAAGCGTCGAGAAAAGATAGTGAATATTATCGTGCTGGCTGTTTCTCGGAAGCAACAGAATGATTAGGAGGGGGAGAGAGGGTGGTAGGCGGTTGCGCAGGACGCACAGGCACACGATCCAAATCGAGCGAAAGCTGTACGCACGACCGAAATAGTTGTACTTGATGATACCTCCCAGCAACTTAGCTTTACGTTTTCATACCCCTTTGGCACTGACTTTGTGCGTGTTTATACCCTTTCATTACATTTTCGTTACGTGATTTCCCAACTCATTACGTGAAACACGTATGATTGTACGTGATCTCTATCACTGCTTGACGATTGGTTTCCCAAAACAGCACGAATCCCTTCAGTTAAATGTTAAAAACAGATTATCTGATTTTTTTGTCTTCATATTATATAGCTAAGACTAGAGTAAAAAAATGAAACTGATAATTTGACTTATTCTAAATGTTAAAGTGGTAGTATTTTTAATTATTTTTGGTAAATTGTGGAATGCTTAGTTTTTGATTCATATGCATAGCAATGTGAGTCTGTGTAACCCCAACCCACCCCCACCCCACCCATCACCCCTAACAAAACATTTCCAGATTTCGGTAAATCTGTGCGAGATGAATCTTTAATAGTCCAGAAGTCAATGTCGTTTCAAGGTCAAGAGCAAACTATAAAGATCAAATTATAAAGATACTTTGCCTTTTAATGCCGCCATTTTTTTTCCCTTGAATTTTCATATTAAATATTGAGTTCCATAAGGAACATGTGAGACATATGGGCTTTGCCCTTATGGTTTATTTTTATTTTAGAGCATATTAATTTACTATTACCCAAACTTCACCAGGGGTCACTTTCTTCAGTTATGTGTTTCTGTGTGGTAGTACCGGAGTGTTGCATGCGCTAGTGCAAACGTTGGAGTCCACAGTCAAAAATGTGCAATGTGTGAACCCTGCTTCATCAGTGTGAGCAATCAGCCTTAGTTACATTATTGTAATTTTCGCAAATGTTGGATTCAGTTGGAATGTTTTTTGTTTGACCATTTACTTAGTCTGTTAGTGAGAATGATTATTTGAAAAAAAAATTCTCCCCCCCCCCCCCCCCATCAACACCCTTACTCATGCAGTGGTGCAGTATTTTGAAGCTGAAATGTTTTGTCATTGCCAGTATTGAAGCTGCCACTGAACTTGAAAGATTGCAACTAGATCGGTAAGTTTAAGTACCATACTACTAAAGCACAAATCATTGTATGTGGTTTATAATACTAGATCCATGCAGATGTATGTTAATGGTTACTATAGTCCATTCTATGTGTTTGCAAACTTTTGAGTTGTAGTTGCATACATGTGTGTGTGTGTGTCTGTCTGTGTATACAGAATTTGTGCAGACTTATTTATCTGCAAATGGAATACGCATTATGTAACATTGTTTTGTTTAATACAGGCCGGCTAAATTAACAATGTTTTATGTAAAGTGCAGTCAATGGTGTGGTGTTAAAATTAATGTTACTTACATGTTCTTGGTCTAGATTATTTTTAATAAATGTCTCTAGTGGTCTAGATTATTTTTAATGAATGTCTCTGGTTGTGTTCTCTCAGTGTGCCTAAAAAAAATTGTCAGATATTAGTTTACCAACCATTATATAATATATAATGACATCCAAACTAATGAACAAAGTTTTCATCACTACTTTTGTTTAATTTTTTTGACACCTTCATGTTTAAAAAAGTAGACATTCCATATACTACTATACAACACATTTTATACAGTATGTTTGCAGTAAAACTAAAATGCTATAATGATGTATTATAAAATAATAAATAGAGAATTTCTGAAATTACATATTTTGTGATTGAAATATATATATATATATATATATATATATATATATATATATATATATATATATATATATATATATATATATATATATATATATATATATCCTTATAAACTATGGTTTCTGGGCACCTTAAAAGTCACCAACCGGTCATTTGGGTACCCGACTTTGGATCTGGGGACCCAGCTGGGTCCCCGGATCCAAGGCGGCTCCCAGAAAACGATCTTAGGGTAAGCGCAGTGCCTCGACGATTAGGGTAAGGCAGTGCCTCGACGATTAGGGTAAGGCAGTGCGCTCGAAACGGGTTAGGGTTAGGGTTAGCGGTCCGTCTACAAGTGATAAATTTACATATAATTATAGTGGGGGTACCCAAAAGCAAGGGGGTATATCTATATATATATATATATATATATATATATATATATATATATATATATATATATATATATACATATATATATATATATATATATATATATATATATATATATATATATATATATATATATATATACATATATATATATATATATATATATATATATATATATATATATATATATATATATATATATATATATATATATACACATGACATTTTCACTCTAATGTTATCAGTGGTCATTCTATATTAACCTAACAGTGTAAGTGTTTTTGATCAACCTCCCTGTATTGTGTTGTCACCATTGCTTGTAAAGTTATATTTACATCTGAACAAACAGAACTACAAAGCTTTTCTTTCTCAGTAATTAAAGATAACATGATTGAATAATTATATTATTTGACCTGTTCTTTTTGACATAGGTGGATAGGTGATAACATTATAAAACATAAAGTAATTATAAATTTTCGCAAGAAACAGTCAAAAGGGTAACTTTATTATTATTATTATTATTATTATTATTATTATTATTATTATTATTATTATTATTATTATTATTATCATCATCATCATCATCATCATCATCATCATCATCATCATCATCATCATCATCATCATCATCATTATAGAAGAGAGATTTAAGATCACAGTTTGAGTCATATGGGCATTTAATTTATTGTGGAATTCTAGTTCATAAAACTTCTGGTGTCTGATTTAAAATTCTCCTTCTTCTGCCTTAGCTCTATATTGACTGCATATATATATGATTTGTGTTTGCTAAACAAACAAAAAAAGTCAATTAAAAATCTATGAATAAATGCTGATTTGATCAACTGTTGATCATGAATGTATGTTTTATTTTAGTGTTGATGTCTTGACATATATAAAATAGTTTTGATTGTTCAGCTTGTGATCCCCAGAGCTCCCAACAAATTAACTTTTTTCTGTTAATTTTCTACTAGCTGGTTGGGGTGACTGTATGGTCCATGGTGTCACACAGTGCGCATTTTTGCTGCAGGTGTGCATCTTTGGCAACATGGAATTGATCCTGACCTCAGCAATGGACAGACTGTTTGTGCATGCATTGAGTAGCTCTTTGAGCAGGACCGGTTTTGTGTTTTACATAAGAGAATGCAAGAGTGCTCTTGAAATCCATTGAAAGTGTATTACACTACATCAAGAACACATTTATAAAGATTCAGTCCATTGATTACTGCTATGTTAATTTTGCCTTATACCGGAACTCATTATTTCAACATTTTGGTATTATGTACTCTCGTTAATTCATTATACATGTATATGTTGGTATTATGTACATTTTTTGTGTGTACTGAATGATAGTAATGAATGTCTTGGAAAGCATTTTTTTATGGTTGTTGCTGAAGCTATGTTTTTATTTAATCATTCTTATATCATTTACAATACTGTATGAAACTATCATATATCTATAAATATATCTTGATTATATAATGGGCTGTATGCATACATGCTTGTTTCTTGCGTGTATCAGTTTCCTTGCAGTACATGTTTGCGGTTTCTGTTTCGGTGTTGGCTATACATATAGATTTTCGTTTCAATTTATTTCATGCTTGTGTTTCACACATTGCCGAAAACTGCCTTGAATGCAAAATTTTGATTGCACCCTATGACACAGCTTTTGCCTCTTTTTTAAAAATAATTTTTGTTATGTGCACTTTGTATGTGCCGTTTGTGTGGGGTTTTTTTGTTTTGTTTTTTCTCCATACTGAACATCTTTTAATATTGTATAGTTAATGCCTTGCAATAATGGTTTATAAAAACTCTAGTCAAAACGTTCTCAATATATATTTTGTGAAGCTGATTATTTTAATGTTGAAGCAGCCCTGTATGTCTGTGATGCTTCTGTGCTTAGTTATCTTCCAAGTGCGAATTTAGTACGTGTTTTCTTTTGGTTGTTTATCTTGTTCAGAATCTAATGACACAGCCACAGTCTACAGCACAGCTATATTAACTCTATTGAAACATTACGTCAACCAATCTACTCTTTTAGTTGAAGTATTAAACAATACAATGCTGATAAAATACACACTGAGTAGTGAGATAAGTCAGTATATAGGCTGCTAATGATAAATATCCAACTATTTCTGTGTACAAATCTTGCCCCACATTTGTTAGACTTGCTCTTTGTCCTTTAACCTCTTCCTTGCCTACCTTCAACCTTGCAGATCAGTCACCTATATGCCAATTTTAACCTAGTAACAACCATCAGCAGCAAATGAATCAACGTACTAATTGTATCTCAACACAAGAAGAAGAAGAAGTAACCTATGTTGAGATTTGTTTTCCTTCTCCAATTTTACAGTCTCACTTTTTCTTGTCACAACCCTCTCGTCGTGATAGGTATAAGTTTTACCATAATTTTTTGTTCTCTGTTTTTAGCTCTTCAATTCCTTCTTCATGAAGTATGCTTCATGATAATAATTCTAGGTATGTGTATGCTTCTTACTGAGCAAATGGTGTGTCGGCCATACTCATAAGCAGCTCTTGATCTTTATCATCTCGTTACCATATTTTCTACCCCATTACACATTACATTTGTGATACAGGGGATTTACTCAGCACCAAAGATCTGAATAATACATGTGATAGCATTATTTATTAAATGAGTTTGTTTGCATGATGATTATTTATATTTTAGAAAATTAGGCTGAATGTTTGTGCAATGGTGAGACTTTCAAAAAACTGTCTTTTTAAAAGCAGTCATGACTAATTCTGAAGCACGAACAACAGTTAGCATAAGCTTTCCAACATGACAAAATGATTTACTAATGACATGGGTTTTTTTGTATGTGTTTCCAAATGAGCTATTTTCTATTTTTGTAAAACTACAAGATACTGGTTTTTTTTTCAATGTTTTGTTATTTGATTGTTAACTTACTGATTTCTGAGTTCGTAGCTAAATTTACAGACAGTACTGACATGTCTGATTTTGCTTGATTTTGATTTCTCTTAATTAAAATGAGATTGTCAAATTCAATTTACAGAGTTATTAACCAAACATCAACTTCTTGTTTGTATTAATGGGTTCTATTTTTGTTTTGTTGACTTTGTTTTGTTGACCTGCAGATTCTGTTTATTAGGAACTTACGAGTTTAATTGAATTTTAAGATCCATTATATTTACAAAATAATTGTATTTTGTTGATTGATTTAGAGATGTAAAATTTCCATTGTTTGGTCAATGACCTGCTTTGTGATTCTGTTTATGAGAGAAATTGATTTGCATTAATAGCGCAGCATGTTATTATTTTTATGTAATCGTTAAATTATTTGTGTGTATTTGTAAAAATAAGAAGATGAAACTCGACTAACAAGGGCTGCCTAATCAGATCATCTCTAGCCATACATTTAGTTACTTTGTATGAAAATGTTGATTTACTGTTAATGTTAACAGTTAAGTTTTGAGGTTAAATTGAAAGTTGGGTGACTGAAACTCGCATCACAATTGCAGTTTTCTTATCTCAAATTAATAAGTGATTGAAGTCGAAACATTATAATTATTTCCTGCTCTTCCTTAGAGCCCTGAATGAAAGTGGAAACGATGTAATTTCTTTCCCTGAGAATGTCATTATCAAAATGTTTCCTGTTAGTAAGTACTACAAATAACAATGATCTGAAGTCCTGTTAGTATATGTTAAGGAAGAGTAGATTACTTTAAACAATGTGGACTACCAGTATGTAGATCAAGCACTAGGACAGTCTGTGTTAATTTGTTAATGATCACACACACACATATATACAAATAAATAGTCAGCTATACAGTAGCTGATATAGTATTGCAGTGTAAAATTTAAAAGACGAGAAAAAAAAGAAAGTAGGTAAAAATCAGCAGTTCAACAAATGTTCGCAACACCTATAGTTCGCTTAAAGCTTTATCAGGAGTTAAAAGCCACAATTTTGTTTAATAGTTAGCTAGAAGGTTTTATAGAAGGGCAGTAAGGTACAACAGTGCAAGGTTACTGGATAATCACAGGAATAATCAATAGCGTGATCTGCGATTTAATAGAAGTCCTATTGTCTATGTTATACCTTAAATTATACAAGACTTTCAAGGACCATGAGGAGTCTTTTAAAGCATCAGCTTAAGGCCGCCTGTTTCAACATTTTGGCAATAACAATGTTATTAAGTTATTTTCTTATTCTTACTATTTTAAAATGTATTTATTATTATTATTATTGTGTTATTTTATTTTATTTTATTTTGGCTATCATTGTATTTGATCCTACTGTGTTTCCATGTTAGCTTGGAGTATCAGCATTTTAGAAGTGGCCATCATCATCAGCAGCAGGGAGGAACTGCAGCGCTAGTAATTGGATACAGGCAGAATAATCAATAGAGTGATTTAATTCTAATAGAATTTCTATTGTCTGTGACCTCAGGCGTGTTATTCTGTGTGTCAAGAGATCAATCAAACCTACGCTCGAGAAGAAGTTTCTACTAGTACAGGCCAGTGGGCTCAAGCACCTTGTATTGTGGGGATGTCAGATATTCAGAATTCAGGTTGTATTGTATCTATTTGTTGATTTCTGTCTTTGCTGTGTGGCTTTCCTTGGATAAAGTAGTTGATTCACAGTATTTTCATCATTGCAGACATACCCACACACACTATTTGATACACCCCAACGGGGGTGTCGGGGATTTTGTGTAAATACTGTGTAAAATAGTATCCCCACTTTGTAGAAATTTAGTGCTTTAAATTCCCACTGTTGCTGTCTTTCTCTTTTGTTCTTTCTCATTCCTACCTTGTTCTATCAATGTACTATCTTCTTTGCTAGACCAGTCACCTACCTTTTTTGTTGTGTTTTTTTTTTTGAAAACTCTCCCAAAATCTCATTTTTTGTGAATGGGGCCTGTTGGATCAGCTTGGGTATATTGGATGCTTTTTGCCAAATGGTCACTAGGGGTTTCTAGGGTATTATTATTTAGCAGTTTAGGCATTTTATATGTATGTTTTTTGTTAATATTTTATAATGAGGTTTATATTCTGTTGTTTTTGTTAACAGGATTTTTATAAATTAGAGTACAGTATCAGCGTCCCCTGCATGGGTGCCTTTATTGTAAAGTGACTGGCTGGTGGAGTGCCTTCAGTGTTATTATTAGGGTTGTTTCAGCAGATCTTTTTTATATGGATCAGGGGTGAACTCTCTTTTAAACAAGTTGTGGTCCTGATTCAGCTCTTTGCCGTCCGCTGGGCCCTATAAACAATGACTAACTAACTAACAATTTGATATAATGGTTTCTGTTACATGGTATGCAGTTGAAACACTTCAGAAGTGCACCACTCTTGTTGCAGGATCAGTATGGCTTTAGGATTCAAATCAGTTCAAAAGTACTGAGCTGAGGTGTTGGATAAGAGCTATTATAACCAGATCACATAGTTACAATAAATGATAAACTATTAACTAGCAAACTAATTGTACAAATGTGAACTTGGCGGGATGGTGCAAACAGTGTGCACTGGATATAGATGTACTGGCCAATTAATTGTTCTATATTAAATTTAGCATTAATTAAGATAGCGATTGCATAATCGGTATCTGTTCTAAATGCAACAGATGGAAGATAAACCAGTAATAATTGACACAAATAATAATAAACTGTAACAATGAAACAAAGAATTAATGATAACATACAAGTCCTTCTCTGCTTAATTTAAACAATCCATTAAGTCAATTCAGGAATACTCAACAATTCAAAATGAGCTTAACATTAATTGCAAAACCAACCAGTAAATGTTAAAGTAGAAAACCATGTAAAATATTGAGCACAGAGGGACAAGGTGCATTGGACCAAGCCACTTAATTATAAAATAGTAATGCTTTTCAAGAAATATCTCTTGTAAGGTAATGATAGCCTAAAAGTCCTTCTGTTGAATAGAAAAATAAAGTGTTTTTTTTTGTTTTGTTTTTTTAAATGGACTGGAGTAAACCAACTAGTTAAATACTCCAGCTCATTTGTTTAAATTGAACACTGTTGTTTAGCACATACTTCTTTAAATTTTTTCGTTCTTGTCCAAGTAAACATAATTATTGGGATATCCTGAAGGTCTTCCTTTTTGTGTTGTTCCTGAAAAATCAGTACAAACTCCCTCAGCTGAGCTCAATGGATGTAACACTAACCTGTAATACAAATTTAATTTAGAAATATATTTACACACTCTTGTATAGTGCAAGCCTGCCAAAAGTATCACTGTATGTTACTGATACTGAAGTGAAGGTCCTTCTGCTTTGTCCTGTAGTCACAATTGCCATGCCGATTCTTTTACTGCTGCCAAGGTTATCATGGCAATAAGTCAACAAGGAATGTGTAATCACTCTAGGTGTGTTGTATACGTTTGTAAATTAAAAACAGGAAGTAGATTATTTTTATTCTGTTTTATTTGCAGTGTGGATTAGTCTGGTTCAAACAACTTGATTCATGATTCGTGTAATAGATGCAATACGGATTTGATTTTTATTTCAATATAAGTGAGCAAATATTGTAAAAAAGATATTACTGAATTTGATTTTTGTTCTTGAAAGATGGACAACAGCAACAAGAAGTTCCCACCCAAACAAAGTGTTGATTTAATTACGCTAACAAATCCCACCTGTTATAATTTTCTCTATAGAATTTATGTGTCTGTTGTTTTGCAGTTTAGGTAACTATATATATATATATAACAGGATAACAGGAATTTATTTTGCCAATTGACATATAATAGACACAACAATCGGAATATTATTTGGTGTTGGACAATGGCAGAATGTTTTATATTTAACACCTCTCTCTCTTTCTCTCTCTCTCTCTCACACACACATGCACGCATACACACATACCTACATACACAAATACACACATGCATGCACAACCACACACACTTGCACAAACATACCCAAAGGCTCGCACACAGTCATCGCCTGTACTAATACTTAACGCACACACAAACACACACACACACACACACACACACACACACACACACACACTTCCTCTCACATTGAGAGCATCATTATTACATGGTACTCCATAGCATACTAAAATAAATAAACAGATAGATAATATCTATATTATAGTAAATCCCAAATGACTAGTCTAAAGTGATCACAAAAACATTCTGGATTATAACAGTCGCTGTAGTATCTAGATGTATGTAGGGATCAGTGGTGGGAGGAGGATGTGGCGTTTAGAGATCTTACAGTTTGAGGGTAAAAGGAATCTTTAAAGCTGGAAGTGTGGGATCTGAAGGATCGAAAGCGGCGGCCAGAGGGGAGAAGTTCGAACAGGGGGTGGGCAGGGTGGGAAGGATCAGAGATGATCTTGTCAGCTCTTTTGAGAGAACGGGTCGAGTAGAGTAGATGGAGGCCAGAGAGGGAAGCTCACAACTGACAATCTTGCCTGCCATGCGCACGACCCGCTCCAGCCGGTCTTTGTTGAGCTGCGTTGCTGTTCCGAACCAGACAGTAATGGAAAACGTTAGGACGCTCTCCACCACGGCCTGGTAGAACTGGAGGAGAATATATATACTTTAATTGTTGTTATATTGAGCTGAATCTCTCAGTTTTATAGGTCTTGGGTGCTGGTAAATTACTGCAATTATTCCATGCCTTTCCATTATATATAATCCATACCTTCTTCTTTTGCAATGAAATTAAAAGAAAAAATTATTTGAATCTCACAGATTAAAAAAAAAATTTTTTTAAAGAAAGAAAAGAAGAAATATATATATATAATTGTTGTTTTTAAATAAAACAATAAATGTAGGAATGGCTAAGTGATTTTTACTGCAAGCCTGTGTAGATTCTATCCTGACAGCAAACATTGTACTTTCTAACGCAGTCTAATTCGTGGTAGACAGCATCTTGAGCAGCATTAGAACTGTATTAGAACGGTCTTAATTTTGTGATTTCCAGACTATTACAAATAATATTAACATTTGTTAAATTTCGAAAGCTAAGAGAAAAATTTTAATTGTTAGTAGTTAATTTTTGCTAATCAAATGTTTTAATTAATTTATTATTTTGATGTGCACATGCTGCTTAGATGGTGATTGGTTTTGAAATCTGTGTTTTGATGTTGGTTTTTTCATGCAAATCCTCTGCCAAGTTTCCATCCTGGTCGGCATGCTTTATCCTTTAAACACTGTTGTGTAAATGTATGTATCAGGACTGTAGCGGATTCACTGCTTTTGTAAAGTTTGTGTCTTGGATTCAGCAATTAATTAAGTGTGAAAGCCAAGTTTCTGTTTGAAGTGTCCACCAGAAGAATGCCTTTTGTGAAGACAAACACGAGCATGTCAGCATTTTTGTATTAATTACTATTCATTTACGTTGCCTTCAGTGTTAGAGTTGTTTCAGCAGATCTTTTTTTTTATGGATCAGAGGTGAGTTCTCTTTCAACCAAGTTGTGGTCCTGATTTGGCTCTTTGCAGTCTGCTGGGTGCTGTAAACAATAACTAACTAACTAATTTATTTATGTGTTTTAAGTTTGGGAAATTCTATTTTTTAAGCAGTTATGTTTCACTTTTTCACACACATTTTTTATTTAATCCTTTCAAAATGCTTCATACATTAAAAGCATTATTGTTTAAAATGTGAGTCATTTTGTCTTCTGTCAAGACCCATAGGACTGGCTTTCTTGTTTTTAATATTTTTTTGATATAAATGTAATATTTTGAAAGCATACAAGTTGAACATTAAAATACATACTTCCTATCCTTGAGTTACACTTTTAAGATGTTGTCTGTAACTGTTTCACTAGCATGCATGCAGCAATGTGAATCTAATGATGTATTTTATGTTTGGAAACGTTGGATCTGCGCTACTAAATGACATTTGGCAAAAGTCAACGTTTTGTAACGTGTATAAAAAACAAAGCAAAAATCTTATGTTACATTTTGTCAAATTTTGATGTATCATTTGTGAAGTGTGTTGAAATATGGAAATGTGTTTGTTTGTGTGGATATATGTGAATGTTGCGCCTCCGTTTGTTTGGGTTATTTGAACGTTGCCTCACTGTTTGTTTGGGTATATTTGAGCGTAGCGTCTCTTTTTATTTGGGTATATTTGAGCATTGCGTTTCACGCCTTTAATTGCAATTTTTGTGAGGCATGTACGCTTTCAAAATATTATTATGGACATTTTATTATTATGGACATTTTATTATTATTATTATTATTATTATTATTATTATTATTATTATTATTATTGTTGTTGTTGTTCTTGTTGTTGTCATCGTCATTTGTTTTTATTTATTAGTGGCTGTTGTGTATGTTTTGAATGGATGTGGTGTGAGTTGATGTTCACAGAGATTTGGTTTTCATTATTATTTTTTGGTTGTAAATATGATTATAATGATGAATTGTGCAAGTATATGAGAACCGTTATAGAACTAACGTCTGTTGATTTGATTTGACGTGACTTGACTTTGTTTGATTTGACTTGGGATTGGATAATGTTGTGCCAGAGTGTAATGTGAGTTAAGTTGTCATGCATGTTGTCAGTCTCTAATTTATCATTGTCACTATCACTGCTTTGGACGCAGCGCTTAAAACAACAATAATTAAAGATTTGTGGTTTTAAAGTATTATTAATTTTCATTTTTGTCGGTGTGTTTGTTTGGTTTTGTGAGGGTGGGTGTTATAGTTTGAGTGTTTTGACTGTCTGAATTGTTTACAATGTATGAGTCTCTTTTCTCTCTCTCTCTCTCTCTCTCTCTCTCTCTCTCTCTCTCTCTCTCTCTCTCTCTCTCTCTCTCTCTCTTACTCTCTCTCTTTGTGTCTGGAAATGTATGAAGTCCTCTGTTTCATTGCTTATGCGTATGCATGTGTGTTTGTGTTCTCTTTCCACTCTTGCAGATGTATTTGACACTGTGTGTGTGTTCGCGCGCGTACGCGATCGGATTAATTCTGTGTCATTCTCTTTTTTTGCTTCCACTCTGTGGAATTCTTTACCAGCTCACTTTACTCGCAGTCTTCCACTTTCAAGATAAAGCTGTAGGCTCATCTCACCAAACATCTGTAGCTCTCTCTCTCTCTCTCTCTCTCTCTCTCTCTCTCTCTCTCTCTCTCTCTCTCTCTCTCTCTCTCTCTCTCTCTCTCTCTCTCTCTCTCTCATTCGAGCTTCGGCGGCCGAAGCGATAACATCTCAACAGTGGTGCTCCCGTCGTCTATAATATCAACAGTGTTCACTGAATTTCCGACTTAGTTGTTTTGCGACACATTAGTCAATACTATGAAGTGAAGTGAAATAAGTGCGGTTTTCTGCGGAAGGAAGAAGTACTTTTATATTGTATTTATGGTATTCATCGACATGGAAGCGAGGAGATAAAATAAGAGAATCTACAAAATATTTGAAGTTGGATTTGTTGAGGTCAGTTATTTGAAAACATTTTCTTGCAAACTCGCGACGTAATCATTATGCTGTCGAAATGTTGATAATTGAATTGTGGATCGTCTGTTTAAAAAAACTATTACACTCGTATGGGAGACGAAAATTCATATTGTTATTGATCGATTGTTGCGTCGGTTGGAGTTTTGAAGACGTTGTATTTTGAATGGTCGCCATTTTCGCATCACTCCACAACTTCCGGTCGACGACCACCACCCCCTCCACGTCTATTCCTCACCATCATCTCAGAGTTTGCCAAACCAGGATTGCACGAGATTCAATGCTGCGGCCGTTAATTAGCAAGTTAATTAATCAGTACTTTCAAGATATTGTGAACACGAATCACCATGACCAGCACGTGGAGTTGTCATAGAGGTGCTGTATACGGAGGCGCTGAGCGCTTTCCAGATGACTTTATGCCACCATCGCCTAACACTGCACGCTCAGGTGATAATTGCAACAGACCTTATTCAGCGAATACTCAAGATTTTCTGCAAAAGCAATTTTCTCAGATTCTTGACACCATCCACACGCAAACTACACAACTTAGCTGTCAGCTAGAAGACAAGTTTTCACGCCTAGAAATATCAGTCAAGGAAATCAAGGGTGATATGAGCAAATTGCATCAGGAAACACAACAAGTCAAGTCGGAGGTGAAAAATTTGCAAACCACACAGCAAAGCATTCATTCTCGGGTCAACATCATAGAAGACGAATTGGACAAGATTGACATTGAGGGTAGGAAGAACAACGTGAAGTTTGTAGGCGTTCCGGAATCGCGCGGTGACAGCCGCTCTCCGCTTGACGCCGTAATCGACCTTCTCAACGGTAATTCATTCTACGATGAGTGGAGAGAGTCTGACTTTGAATCTGCACACAGAGTCGGCCAGAACCGAGGGTCTCGTCCTATTATCGTCGTTTTCGCCAGATTCTGCGACAAGCTAGAGGTGCTGAAAGACACGGAACTTCGTCAGAGGCTTAGAGCCAAGGGCATCAGAGTTGCTGCGGATCTGACAGCAAAACAAAGGCAGAAAATTCAAAGTTACAAACAACAAGGTAAAATTGCTTACTACAAAGGTGGTAAATTATACGTGAAGGATGACCAATACCAACTTCGACCATCTGGTGGTGCTGACGGCTCCAGGCAGGAGCCGCCCTTACGCAGACAAGGTAGTCACGTCACGTCTGACCAATGTGCTCTGTCCACTACCGAGACCGGTCAGTATGCGAGGTCACGCCAGGAGGGAAATGTAGCCACGCTTCAAGTTGCCAGTTTTCCCCAGCGACCTTTTCCAGTTTTCCCCCCCTTTTCCTGCTTACCCCCCATTTCCTTTTCCCCCCATCCCTGTGACGCAGTGGCAGCCGCCAAACATTCACAACAGTCGTATCCAGTGTTCCGGGTTTTCGTCGATGACACCGCAACCTGCCACTACAACCACAAACATGGAGCCACAAGATCAAGATTATTGGGGTCTGCCAGATTCAGATGCTGACTATAGGGCAGATCCTCTCAACAGCAAAGGCAGTCAGAGACCAGTGGTACCAGGCTTGCGTTCTTACAGCGAGGCAGTTTCGTTGATGAGATCGGGAGCACGGAACGCAGAGCAGAACCAGATCACGAGCAGACAACGGTCACATGTACGCCATGACCACCACAAAAACATAAATACAAGCAAAGATGATATGCAGAGAACTACGAAAGCAAACATTACAGGAAACATCGAAGAAGAAGATGATGAAACGCATAACAGTGAATTGAGAGTAGACAAAGGCGAAATCGACGATGCCCCCGTCAACAGTCATGAGGCGACCATCGTAGAAGGCAATCCAATGATGGCCGACGGAGGTATCGATGTTGATAGCAGAACACACGAAACAGAAAAGTCACATGAACCAGAGTCTGTGGCTTATAGCAACAAACAGCAGATTTCCACACAGACCAATGCACCAGACACACAGGTTCTAGTAGGCCTAGAAGACCGTACAACGGAGGTTAAAACACACGAAAGCAGTCATGATGACAAACCCATATCAAATGGAGCTGTTGACACACTCACATATGACACACAGATATCAGAATCCAGCACGCAGCATGAAAGTGCATACAAGACTGACTTAGCCCAGACAGCCAATGGGCTTATTGCAGAAACCTGCACATCACAGGCAGACACCATAACTGCAACAGGTCCATCCACAATCACTGTCGTTAAAGTTGCCACTGGATCAACAGATATGCTAAATTCAGCGGATGTAAACATACAAACACGCACATCAACAGCAAGACAAGAAAACGCTAGAAGTCTGCGCTCAAGAGCCCCAGGACGACGCCAGACGAGCATCAAAGATTGTCTTATGACCAAAGAAGCTGCTGCCGTAAATACGACCGCTGCTTCAGACGCCGCTACAACGCCGCCTCAAGACCAGAAAGAGGCATCACTTTAGGAAGTTGGCCGGGCCCCGAACACTCATGATGTAGACCATGATTGTGAGAAAGCGCACACGCCACTTGATGGCCAGTCCAGACGACGTCCTACAACAGAGGGTAATGAATGCAGTAATTGTTCAAACATAACATTTTTAACATATAACGTTAGAGGGTTATTACACAATCTTGAAAATCCTGCATTTGTTTCTTATGTAGAAAATTTTGACATAATTTGCCTTACAGAGACTCATCTTAAATCCGAGTTTACCTTTAAAGATTTTTCTGATTTTGATATATGTAGCCGGCGCACATAAGCTTTCTAAGCACGGCAGACTCGCAGGAGGAGTTATTGTTTTAATAAGAAAAATACTATCAAGCTCTGCTGAAAAAATTGTCACTGACATAGAAAACATAATTGCAATAAAGCTAAAAAAGGAATTATTTAATGTTGATAAGGACATTGTTTTACTTGCTTGTTATTTACCTCCTTATGATTCAAGATTTTGGAACACCTCCCAAAATGGTTTTGGCATCGAACTTTTAGATAAATGCATGTTAGACATTTACGAAAAATCGGCTGACTTTCACCTGATGTTATGTGGAGACTTCAACGCGCGTACGGGAACACAGAACAGCAGCTGCGCTTCAGATGACTTTGATATCCTGTCCGGTCCTGACGATGATGTTGATGTCTTTGCTCGGGCCTCACAAGACACAGTGGTAAACCAGTTTGGTGAACAATTATTGGAATTCGG
Organism: Oncomelania hupensis; assembly: GCA_036898135.1. NCBI lineage: Eukaryota > Metazoa > Mollusca > Gastropoda > Littorinimorpha > Pomatiopsidae > Oncomelania > Oncomelania hupensis. Next base: position 46,318,149 of record CM072512.1, read on the forward strand.
TAATATGTCAGATGTCATTATTCTTAATGGTCTTATTTCTCATAAACTTGATGACAGCAACACGTTTGTAGCAGAAACCGGTTCAAGTCTAGTTGACTATTTCATTATGTCTAAAGATTTGTTTCAAACACTGAATATTAATTCGTTGTTAGTAGAAGACATGATAGACTCTGATCATTTGCCAGTGTCACTCAATATTAGCATCTCGCATGATCACATTGTTAAAGGCACTGTTGAAAATAGTGAACACGAATATATTGAAAAGACTATTTGGGATAGCGACAAAGAACAAGAATTTTTTAATTGTTTAAACTCACCTGATATACAGAATGTTTTTGTCACAGCACGTAATTACTTAAATGAAGATGTTGACCAGGCTATTGAGCACTTTGTGCAAGGAATGTGTAAAGCTAGTGAATGTATGAAAAAGAAAATTAGTAAAAATAAAAGAAAACAGAACGCAGCTTGGTTTGATAGTGAATGTAAGGAAGCCAAATTACAAACCAAAAGAATGTTAAAGTTGTTCAGAAAGACTAGGAAGGATGGCGACAGGTTACTGTATTCAAAAGCAAAAAAAGTATTTAAGAAATTGATCAGGGACAAAAAGAGAACTCATAAGTATAATCAAGCAGCCTCCATAGCTGCCAGTACGAAAAACCCTGCTGAATTTTGGAAGCAGATTAGAAATGTACTATGTGACCGTAAACCCGATTGTAGTGATAATATTGATTTAGATACATGGTATCAACATTTTGAAAATGTGTTCAAACTTTCTGATGACGAGAATAACATCAATGTACATGATGAAACGCCTCTAGATACTGACCATGTCTTAAATGCGAAAATAACCACAGAAGAAGTAGTTAAGGCAATTAAGAACCTAAAAAAGGGAAAGTCGGGTGGTTTGGATGGAATATTGTCTGAAATGCTTAAAGCTGGAAAGCATATCACTGTAACTTTTCTTACTGATCTTTTTAATGTAATTTTTGATAAAGGACAATATCCCTCACAGTGGGGAAAGGCTGTTATAGTTCCAATATTTAAGAAAGGATCTCAGGATTGTACAGATAATTATAGAGGAATATCTCTACTTAGTATAACAAGCAAATGTTTTACCTCTATCTTGAATCAACGATTGTATAACTGGTTGGAAAGTGAAAATAAAATTGTTGAAAACCAAGCGGGATTTAGAAGGAACTACTCTACCACTGACCACATATTTACTTTGCATGCCATAGTTCAAAATTGTTTAAGTAGGAAAGGTAAGAAATTGTATGTTGCATTCGTTGATTTCAAAAAAGCATTTGACAGTGTCCATCATAGTAAATTATTAGAAACTTTGCAAACTGAAGGAGTAAATGGAAAATTTTTCTGTATTTTGAAATCTATGTACACAACTTTGAAATCATGTGTTCGGGTGGGAGGTAAATTCACTGACTTTTTTGACTGTCCAAAAGGAGTACGTCAAGGCTGTGTTTTAAGCCCTACTTTGTTTTCAATCCTTATTAACCAACTTGCAAAGCACATTTCAGTATCAGGTCGACACGGAATCCAACTCTTACCTGGTCTCATGGAATTGTTTATACTCTTATTTGCTGATGACGTCACCCTAATATCAAGTACACCTGCAGGTTTACAAAAACAGCTTGATTGTTTGAAAGAATGTAGTGATCAATTGAAACTGGAAGTTAATATCAATAAAACAAAGATTATGGTTTTTCGCAAAGGTGGTTATCTTTCAAGATTTGAAAACTGGAAATTTAACGGGGTAAATGTAGAAGTAGTAAATGAGTATTGTTATTTAGGCTTTGTATTTACAACCATGCTAAGTTATAAAATCGGGACAAATCATCTGGTAGGGAAAGGTAGGAAGGCAGTTTTTACTTTGTGCCGTTTACTGAAACAGCTAAAATCATTATCCAAAGATGTTTTCTTCAAGTTATTTGATTCTAAGGTACAGTCTATTCTTCTGTACTCATCTGAAATATGGGGCTTATGTCGTCTTGATAGTATTGAGAAAGTTCATTTATTAGCATGTAAACAATTCCTTGGTGTTCCCACTCGTACTCCAAATAAGATGATTTATGGCGAATTAGGCCGTTTCCCCCTGTATGTCAACTCTGCTGTCCGTACTTTAAGATATTGGTTTAGATTAATTCAACTTGGATCTGATAGACTCCCAAACCAAGCATATCACATGTTGTATAACTTCGATAATTCTGGGAAGAATAATTGGGCATCAGGTGTACGTAAACTTTTGTCTGCTTGTGGATTTTATTTTGTTTGGTTAAATCAGGGTGTGGGTAGCGTAGAAATATTTTTGACAGAATTTAAAACAAGACTGCAGGACATATTTAAACAAGAATGGGTTGGAACTTTAAGGGATAAAGACCGCTACGAAATGTTTCGCACCTTTAAAACTGACTTTGCCCAAGAATCCTACATTGTAGACATTGATGTGTATTGCTTCCGTGTAGCATTGTCTTTACTTAGATTTGGAGTTCTGCCCATCAACAACAATGCCCATAGATACAATGAAGACGTGTTAGCTAGAAATTGCATTGTTTGTAAAAACATTGTCGAGAATGAATATCACTTTTTGTATATCTGCCCCATGTATAATGATCTAAGAACTCGTTTTTTGTCTAATCGACCTGCATGTATAACAAACCTAATTCAAAGAAAAGACATTGTCCACGTACGATCCTTAAGTAAATTTGTATACCACGCATTCTCAAGGCGTAAAATGTTGGTAGAATCGTTGAAGTAGTATATATATAATTGTCCCTCTTCTGCATGACAATCGCTACACTTCCATTTGAAGCAGTATTTACTTCTTTATTTTTTATTTTATTTTTTTCCGTCTATATGGTGCACTACACCACATATTGAAGCCTTGCTTCCAAGGAATTTTTTTTTTTTTTTTTGTTAAATTTGTGCAGGTGCATATATATGTATATGTATATATATGTATGTATTGGTATATATATGTATGTATGTGTATTTGTGTGTATATATGTGTGTGCGTATATGTACATGTATGTAAGCTTATATATCTATTAATAAATATGTGTATTCGCAGTGTTTCATTACAATATTTTCACACTTCGGTGGCCGACGCTCGGATTACGTGCGTGTGAGTGTGTGTGTGTCCGCGCATGTGGCGCGTGCGTGTGGGCATATGGGCCTATGGCCAAAATGCTAATAAATTGTCAAAGTCAAAGTTGTCAAAGTCTCTCTCTCTCTCTCTCTCTCTCTCTCTCTCTCTCTCTCTCTCTCTCTCTCTCTCTCTCTCTCTCTCTCTCTCTCTCTCTCTCTCTCTCTCTCTCTCTCTCTCTCTCTTTCTCTTTCTTTCTTTCTCTACTGAACCCCCCAGTCCAAGCCCCATAACAACTGTTGGTGGTGAGGAGTGGCGATTCGAAACGTCAGTTATTTTTTTCTTTTTCTGGCAAGCTGCTTAAGTGTTAAATAGCCCAACGTCTTCACGATCCAAAAGCAAGTCTGGCATGTGCCTTACAGAAAAACAAAAAGTGTTGGATAGATGGAGAGAGTACTGCTCTGACCTTTACAACCACACACTAAATGGAGACACATTAGTTCTAGCATGTCCCCAGAACATAGAAGAAGAAGAAATCCTCCCAATTCTCAGAGAAGAAGTTGACGCAGCAGTGCAGTCGCTGAAGAAAGGGAAGTCAGCAGGAGTGGACAACATACCTGCGGAATTGCTGCAAGCAGGAGGAAAAGGGATGATTGACCCCCCCCCCCCCCACTATTATCTGTGTTACACTGTTGTCTTTTATCAGGAGTTGATTCAGCCCCGATGCTTGAATCCTGATAAGTGTAACTCAGATTCGTTTATCCACGCAACCTGTTCATTCAGCAACAAGGCATGAGTCGTCGTATGAAGTTGTCCAACTTATTCAGCGTACATCAACAACTGCATACAATCGCTCAATCGCTTTTTCCACTTTCACAACTCTCAGTTCTGCGTTTGCGTTAGATAAATTATAGTCCCCAACACATCAGCATATAGGGGACTTTGTATTTAAGATTGCATTTATAAAAGCAGATATCTTGGTGAGTAAAAGGTAGGACTCTCAGTTCTGAAACAGTGCGGCACTTATATAGTTTCTCTATACTCTAGAGAACGTTCGAACATTCCAGCGTGACGCAATTACAGCCAATCAGAATAAAATTCGTCATCAGAACTATGCGCTGTCTTATGTCATATAACCTTATTTAGGTTAGAAGCATCTCGCAGCCACCACTAGATTTATCTATACTCTTCGATCGATAGTAAACAAGCAACCTTAGAGAATTCTCCTATAATATCGACCAACGAAAATTATCAACATTATACAAAGCTTTTTCCAACTACAACGCAAAATCAAATCAAAGGTAAATACACTCTGTTATTGCATGCATTGCAAAACAAAACGACCGGATCTATCGTGCGCGTCTCAAACGTAACAATCTGTAACAAGATTTGGCATAGTGCGGAGTGGCCTATACCATGGACCCAGTCACTTGTCATTACTCTTCCCAAAAAGGGTAACCTTTAGGAGTGTGAAAACTACAGCATCATCAGCCACCCCAGCAAAGTCCTCATTGAAGATAATATTCAACAGGTTGAAACCCCAAGCTAAAAAAGTCATAGCTGAAGAACAAGCAGGATTCGTGGCAGGGTAAAGTACCACTGAGCAGATTTTCAACCTCAGAATATTTTGCGAAAAATACCTACAGCATCAACAATATCTCTGTCATGTGTTTGTAGACTTCAAGAAAGCGTTTGAAGCTCTGTGGGCAACCATGAGAGTGTCCAACATCAGCCCTAACATTATTGAAGTCATCAAAAGCTTGTATGACAAGAATACCAGTGCAGTCCTCCACAACAGCGCCATCGGTAACTGGTTCAGAACAACAATCGGCGTGCGTCAAGGGTGCCTAACCTCTCCAACACTCTTCAACATCTTTCTGGAGCGCATCATGTCCGATGCCCTTGCAGATTACGAAGGCACAATCAACATAAGAGGTAGAGCAATCTGCAATCTCCGTTTTGCGGATGTCATTGGTGGATTGGCCGGAGAAGAACAAGAACTTGAACTGCTGGTACAGAGGCTTGACACCATCTCCGCAACCTTTGGAATGGAAATATACGCAGAGAAGACCAAAATGATGACTAACAACACCAATGGTATCAACAGGGACATCAATGTCCAAAGCCAATCCCTCAGATACTGTGTGTGTGGGAGTGTTTAAATTTGTGGGTGTGGGTGTGTGCGTGTGTGTGTAGGTTTTGTGAACTTTCCGTCATTCAACCTTCCTTCTGCTTAAGTGCTGTGGCCTCCACAAACTGCGACAGACGAGTGCCAGACGGAAAGCACGTAGCCATAGTGGTTAGCTATAGGTTATGCAAGAGCGTTTCTCACGTTACACTAGCAATGGCTAAAGTCAGTCAGATAACCCAATGTCCTCTAAAGAATCAGTTAGGGCATCCTATTAAGACTAATTCCCGCTGGGTCTACTCTTTGAAGCTAAAATCAGGGAGATAACCCATGTCCTTAAATAAAATTTTAAAAATCACCCGGAATTAGGGCGTCCTTTTTGCGTAATTCCTGCAAGGTCTACTCTTTGAAATTGCCGCAAATGTCAGTCCCTTGTGCTTTTCACGAAAATATTTGAATTGTGATTTGAAATTAGGTCAGTTTGAATACTATTCTTTAGTTGAACGGCACTTTTATATGACAATTCCTAAAGTAAATATTATATGTTGTTCAAGAGCAATTTCAAGATTGATATACAAACTACGATTGAATTCGTGGAATACAAATATTAATTGTATATGTAAAGGGATCATCTCTTTAAATCATTTACTGTTTGAATGTACTGTTTTAACACCATTATACAAACAACAGGGAATTATATTATCAGCACAAGATGACACTAAAACCATTTTATATGGTACAGAAATATGTAACATTGCTGGTGTCATTATGAAAACAGACTTATATAAGATATTATAATTTTGAAGAACGTTGATATGTTATTGTTAATTTTGATTAAATTAAATTAAATTATTACTTATATTGTTATTATTATCATTATTTTTTTAAAATATAATTTTATTTATTCTTTTAATTCACTTAATTCTTTTTTATTTATTTATTTATTTATTTTTTTATTATTTTTTTTATTTTTTTTTAATTTAAAAAAAAAATTATTTTATTTTATTTTCATACTTTTTTGTTGTCTAAAATCACATTGTTGTGAACAGACGTGAAATTAAAATATTGAATTGAATTGAAACGACTTTGCTCTCCGCTATAAAGTAGAGTAGAATAACCGATGTTTCCTTACTGTCCCCTATACGCTACGTGTCCGGGGACGTTAATCTATGGAAGTCAAGTCAAGTCAAGACGTTTCCGACGTAACAAAGTATTTTACCTACGGTATTCTCTGTCCAAAGGCAACGCAGTGTTGCAAAGTCTACACGCTGCTGTGACTACGCGAGGAGGGCTTTGATGGCCTTACAATCACACTGTTTTCTTTTGTTAATCTACGTCTTAGAAGTTTGTTCTTAGCCATAAATCATTTTAGAGTATTATTTTTATTGAGGACAGAGCAGATGGAACAAAAAAGTGAGTACAGCAACTTGATAACTAGTTCGGTGAGGACAATTATATTCCCGTTAAAACCTTCAAAACGCCTTCAGGCTAAGCACTGCGATTCCTTTGAAGTGCGTTAATTAATAGGTCTACATTACAGTCGTAGAATAAAATACTGTGCCCCAAGTAGATTGTTAAAGGAACCCAATTCGAAGGCTTTGTTTACTTTTCGTCGAACACGGGTTTACCCTAAAATTCGCATTGTTATTATATTAAACAATGATAAAGTGAGATTCCGTGGCTCAAACCAATCGCCCAAGTTTGAATTTTCAATTTCGTTTCTAACAGGGAGTGAGTTCCTGAGCTTAATGGTACACCAATACTATAACCATGTGACCTTTGACCCTATTTCTGAATGAGCCACGCAGTTTCAAGAGTGCACATTTGGAGTCTGGGATAGGAGAGGGTCTATTGTAACAACCTGGAACGAGAAACATACCGAAAAACGTTTTTCTATGGTTTCTGCCTCTTACCTCCTTCGGTAGATGCTATTTTTAGCCCAACAAGAGTGGATAGCTGTTGCTATTAATAGGCACACAAACTACGGAAATTATTGATTAAAAAAACAAAAACACTATTCATTCGAAAGAGTTCTTTTTTTTTCTCGGGGAGGGGCAAGGGGGGGGGGTATTTAAGCTTATTTTTTCAGTTGGGTAGCATTCACTAGGAATGTTAATAAGATCTGTTGATGGGACGTGGTCAAAGAAGTTCCCTTTAAGGAAAGTAAATTTTTTGCAGAAATCAGTATAGACTTTCCGAAAGAGCAACGCCATTTTTACAGAATTAATTATACTCTCCCCTCCCCCCCTCCGTCCTCCAACCCCACTTCTTCAGGAACTTCTCTACAAAGTCGATGACGGTCTATATGCACATTATTTGGATAGTCTCTCTGATACTCTGTTATCTGTAGAATGGTCGAGTATTGCAAACTCTAGAAGAGAAATTCTGTTCCCTAGTGGAATCCTGTAGTGTGTTCTGTTTGTTTCGAAGATTGTAAGACAAGGTCAGTCGGTTCATTATTGTACGCCTCAATTCTTCTTTATTCTCTTCTACATTTGCAGTCTGGACTTCTTGTTTTTCTTTTTCAGGGACAATATGATCATAATTTAAGAGAGAGAGAGAGAGAGAGAGAGAGAGAGAGAGATCTTCATCACCATCATCACCACTACCACGACAGCCCATCCACGACCTCCATCCTAAAGACATAAAACCAACTGCATTTGGATGCAAAATCTTTATTCACAATGAACCTTCGACAAAATTAGGCGACAATTTCGTTTGAATAAATCAATAAATAAATAAATAAATAAATAAATAAACATCAAACGATATTGGTGTGGTGGTGATGATGATAATCATGATGATGTGGATGATTGATGATGATGATGATGATGATGATGATGATGATGATGATGATGATGAGGATAGAGTTGTTGAAAAAATTAGTTACGGGGAATATATGATGCTCATGAGTAACATACGTGCCTTCATGCATGACGTTCTTGGGAGAACCATGAACGCAATGAAAAGTTATAAACGCGAATAATAGTCTTTGATGCAATAATAGCTAACAACAAAAAGCATCTGCAGCTCTTGTTTTCAATTTCTGTTGTGCAGTTACTTTTCTACTTCAGTCATATTACGAACTCGCGCAAAAGAAACTGGTAGACACAAAGCAGTGCATATGACGTATGACAGGTAAAAGAGGTCATTCTGGATAAAAACGTTTTGGGACATCTCTTTTCTCTAGGCCAGTTTAATGATGGCGGTACCTATCTCCTCTCCCTCGCTGCTTCACCTTCCAGGTTCCCATTCACAGCTGGGATGGCTGGGTTGTGTCGTGCGCTTGTTTCAGTCTTAGTGTCGTTTGGTGGTTGACTTCCAAGTAGTGTACGTCACCCGTCCTAGTACTAACCCCTCCCGACGTTGCTATCCTATCCTATCCTATCCCAAACTCGAAGGTCGTTGGAGCACTACAAATGATTGTTTAACCGGCGTACGCCATCTTTCTCTGTCCTCAGCAACCCTCATGGCATGGCTTACCCTGAAACATTGCTAGAGCGTGCCCATACCATTATGCTGCTGAGCCACCCTAAATGTATTATGATACGTTCTACGATAACAGTAAGGACAATGGCACTCCTGTGGGCTACATATCTCAAGTCGAGTCGCAATATGTAATAGATATAACATGTTGCAGCTATTCGCAGAATGTAGCAGGCAATGATTGTTTATAATGCATGCAACAATTCCAGAATAGATAAAAACAAATGCTGAATGTCTGAGATAGACTTACGTACATCACTGAGGCATAAACATGAAGACTGATTTAATTATACCATCCAGTTAATCTCTGATACTCAATCGATAGTGAAAATAATGCAATAAGGCCTAAGGCAAGAAACACCACGCGCTGATGCATTAACACTGACCAAAAGTTGTCGCTGCACTCAAAAAGTTATGTAGCCTACGTCTGAAACAGAATACTATCAACAAATTCCGAATGATCGTTACACATTTCCAAGAGTAATTCTAGTTAAAAATCACATCAAAGTTAAGAACCAGACCAATATTAAGAAAACAGACCAATCTTGACAATCAGTCCAGACCAAAGAGTAGGTCTACGTCGGAAACTGAGAATACTGCCAAAATATTATGATTGGTTGGAACATTTCCAAGAACATTGTTTAAGCCGAACATGTGTGTTTCCGTTCTCTCACTCCCCCCATCCCGCCATTCTTAGAGTTGGGAATGAGATGCGGACTAGGGGAAAAAATAAGAGAATAAATTTCTTAATGGAAGAAGAATCAAGCGCCATAAATATTTGTACGCCAAAGGGCATGATATTGTCTCTGGTTCCCCGGGCTAGGAGCCTACCAATTGAAGTTGCGACTTTTCTGTTTCTGAATAAAATACGCTTGCGAAACATGGACCCTTACAGCAGATCTACAAGGAAGAATACAAAGCATGGAGATGAGGTGTTACAGAAGACTTCTGGGCATTTCTTATACCCAGCACATCACCCACGACGAAGTCCGACAGACCATCACACAAGCCATTGGACAAAACGATGACCTGCTCACAGTGGTGAAGAAACGGAAACTCCGATAAGGCACAGTGCACGGAGGTAGAAGAAGAGGGAGACCGAAAAAGAGGTGGGAGGACAACATTTGAGGATGGACTGGCTTGACATTGAGCGAAGCCATCAGGGTTGCTGAGGACAGAGAAAGATGGAGTACGCTGGTTAAACGATCATCTGTGGTGCCCCAACGACCTCAGCTCAGAGTTACGGGATAGGATAGGGTAGGATAGGAATAAAAGTACGAAGTTCCAAAGTTCAAATAACCTCAACATGAATAGCGCCATATATTGGTGGAACTACCGCGCATCGAACTAATCTCATCTTCTAAAGTTTGTCCTCTAGTAGAAGTAGGTTGCCAAAAGAGCAAAATGGGACCTGACATATCAAAATAATTATAACTTTCAGATTTTCATTAGTTGATAACTAAAGCTTATAAAAGTAAAACTGGAGATAATGCAGTTTACAATTCATAGAAGTTTTACTTTCTATCCCCAGTAAACCCTCAATCTCCTCCTTCAAAGATGACTTAATGTTTTTGTCTTATCTCCCTTTGCTCACTAACCAATCCTCAATCTCCTCCTTCAAAGAGGATTTACAATTTTCCTTATCTCCCTTTGCTCACTAACCATCTCCAACAACAATGGTCTGTTCTGCATGGTTTCTACCAACCCACCTCTGCCACATCTTGTAATGTATATTTATATTAAAATATTGTTCTCTTTGATGTACTAATTTTGGTTTGTTTGTTCATTTTTTTTATTGTAATAGTTTTCTGTATTGATGTGTGAATGCGTGAGAATTGCGCATTTAACCGAGTTTTATAGGAAAAAGCGCTATATAAATAACATTATTATTATTATTATTATTATTATTATTATTATTATTATTATTATTATTATTATTATTGAAGTTTTATTCCTGTACTAAAACGAAATTATGAAGCTATGCATAATTGAAGTAAGTAGTAATGTTTGCCCGTACAAACTATTTTGAGAAAAATGGGTTCAAATATTTCTGCGTGTTACTTGAAAGTACGGGGTACAAAAAACAAGTTTAGGAAATTAAGACATTTAACACGAAATCCGAAGCATTATATTCTTCTAGTTGGAGCGGAACAAGCATAGAGGAATCCAAAAGTAAAAATCGGTAATCATTTGAACCGTTTCAGATTTGTGCTGTCAACGATCTCTGCGTGATTTTGGGAGATCAGTTAACAAAAAGTGTCAAGAAACTTCTGCCACGTAACACATTGAACTATTAACATTTCATTTAATTTTGTCCAAACTTATGCCTTATGTAGAAGCACCATAAAAGCTAGAAGTGACCTAAACGTCTTTTGAGGCCCCACAGTGGCGCCATTAGGCATTGATTCTTTTCCCCACTTAAGGGACGTCTGGACGAGAGGACTGTACTAAATGTCTTGGCAACATGATTATATGTCATACTTATACGGGGTTGTCCGTGTGTGTGTGTATGTGTGCGCGTGCCTTTGTATGGGTGGGTGGCGAGTGTATTTGTGTATGTGGGAGAGACAGAGAGAGTGAGAGAGACAGATAGACAGAAATAGACAGAGAGAGAAACAGAAGTATGGAGGGAGAGAGAAAAAATACCGAGAGACAGAGACGGAGGGACAGAGAGAAGTGGAGAGAAGAGAGAGAGAGAGAGAGGGGGGGGGAGAGAGTATAAAGAGAAAGAGACAGAGACGAGCAGGGATATGACAAATCATATTGACACAAGACACTTACCAAATGCCTGACACCCTAGTTGACCCTTATGGGTCCTAGGTGACAGCCCTAAGACTGACTATTTCACCACGGCGTACCTTCAGTTGACCTTGTAGTCCTGGGTCCCACCCACCATTGACGGAGACACTTACCATAACTGAGACAAGACATAACACATAACATGGCGATGACCTTTCCAGTTGACCCAAAGGGTCCTGGTGTCATCAAACAAGGACTGACTACCATCTGAATAGACGACTCTTAACTAACAAATACCATGGGACTTAACCTACTATATACGCCTGAGACCCTCCCTTGTGACAGACCCTGTCAAGGCTATAGGAATACATCTCCGTACACAGTTAGACACTTTCTATATGTGTTTTTCCCTTTTAATCGCCGGACGTAATTACGACGACCGATGACTCCCCCGTCCGTCTGGACTGGTAATTCACCATTAACCGACCTGTCCACGGTCCATTCCTACAGAGACTCCCGCATCTTGGGTGTAATTGTTGATACATGACGGGCTCCATCCTGTTGTTTTAAAATTTTTTATCTCTGTTTTTATAACCCCTCTTAAATGTATATTTGTCCTTTTAAACGTGGTCCTGATAGGATTTTTAACCCCCTTTGAACTTGAGGCATATAGAAAATTTTAATATATTTGAAATCTATTTTTTGTAAAAATAAATTCTTAAATACATAGTCCCCCATATGCTGATGTGTAGGGGACTATAATCTATCATACGATACGATACGAGCAGGGACATAAGTCTCCTCTCTGAAAATCCTTATCGGGAAGAGAGGGGACTATAAACTGATTAAAAAAAAAAAAAAAAAAAGAGCAGGGAGATAATGTGCACGAGAGTGTAGTAGTAGTAGTAGTAGTAGTAGTAGTAGTAGTAGTAGTAGTAGTAGTAGTAGTAGTAGTAGTAGTTGTTGTTGTTGTTGTTGTTGTTGCAAGACTAATCGATGAATTAAACCAAAATGTATAGAACAAATCAACACAAACAAATAAATACATACCATAGAAATAGTTAACAATACTAAACAATATAATACTTTAAGCTTACGAAGGCAATGATTACGTTTAATGATCACATGATATTAACATACAATAAACCCAATGGGACTAGGCACAGTAAGATGATGTCATCGTTCTCAAAGTACAGAGATTTTATATCTTTTCAAATCTGTCAGAGGTTCCTCCATAAATCTCTGCTACTCAGAGCCATCTGGTCCTGATTTGGCTCGGAAGAGTCCGCTGGACCTAAAACAATAATCTTGTATTGTATTGTACTCAGAGCCAGAATTAGAGAGACGTTCAAAGAAAAAAAAAAGAAGGAAATTGAGGAGAAAGTTCAATACTTCGTCTGGAGTGAGAAAGATTTGGAGAAAAAATTCGTTTAAGTTCTTGTTTGCTAACTTACTTCTGCAATTTGAAAATTTAAATAAACGAGTCAAAATTCGAACCAATCGTCCCAAAACAGTAAAACTGTACATTATTCGAAATTAGAAAGATCTGCCTTTGGAAAATGAAAACAAGAATCCGAAAATAGAGTCAATCAGTCTAAATTACAATCACAGACACGTTCTGTCGCAACCCAATGATGGTTGCAACGAGACACAAAATAAATACACAACATTTTGGACATACTAGTTGTTAGAAAACGATCATTAAATCCTGAAATTTGCATAGTCTTTTATGTCATATAAAGATCGCGCTCTTGAATTTGTGCAAGCAAAGTTTGTAAGACATGCCAAAAATAAAAATAAAACAATAACACAACATTTAAAAAAATAAATAAATAAAACTAATTAAAAATTAAATAAAATTAAATAAAACGCACAATAGAAAGCCTCACATTTATTTCCTAATTATAATGAACCCTGCTTACAATTCATGTATTAAGTGCATGCAATGCAAACAATGAAGATAAATAATGATAAATAATGTTAATTCTTGTTAAATATATATTTTGTATTCTGGTTTGATCAGAGATATCCACGTAATAATAATTATATGTTCACACATTGTTGAAATATTACCTAGTATATGCGATGCAATATATCCCATTAACTATATTACATAGGTAAATGTGAGTTAAACAAACAAACAAACAAACGAGTATAGCAATGTTTTAAAATCCCAAAACCAGTAATAATCAAAAAAAAAGCATCATTATATGCAACTGTTGCCCGATGACACTATAAATCTACAATAAAACTTCAGCATACTACATGAATGAATGTTGACACAAGTGAATGACGTACACACAGACACAGACACACCCACAGACACACATAGACACACGCACGCACACAGACACACATACAACCGTCTAAAACGCCGTTGTTATGTCTTTCATGAAACGCAACATACGTTGTTTTGACATTTTTTTGACATTTGTCCATTTCTTGAAGCTAACTCTAAACCAAACTCTAACTCTAACACAAACCCTAACCCTTAATCTAACTCTAAGTTTAACACAGCCCTAGCCCTAACGGAACATTGTTTTGACGTCAAAATAACGGGGCGTCAAAAGAACGTACAGCTGTAAGGCAGCGTATACACAGTGTGTAAAAATAACAGCAATTCTACATCCACACACACACACGCACACGCACGCACACATACATACATACATAAATGACGTAGACGCACATGAACGACGAGGAAATTTTTACAATTAAAGAACCAAGATTGTGCAATAAATGACTTTCGAATACATACAGTTTCTTAAATTAAGGCGCAATGCACTTTGAAAACAAACAAACACACGTTTGAATTATTGGCTACATCCGATATCCCTTCCATCATGGACAGTACTGCACAGGAAAAGATGTACAGATATAATCATAGATTTGTCAATTTGACGTCATGACAACTGACATAGTGACAATGATGTCAGGATGACATCATATTTGCAAGTTATGTGAGTCTCGCGTCATTGGTATAAAGCATGCCCCTCAAAGCGACATGTCTTCGTGTGGTCATTCATCTTCTCACATGATGTCATAGAGGTATTCTGGTCTTTCTGTTTTTCTATTCTTTCTCCATTTCATAATGACATTATACTATTTCTCTGATGACGTCCGGATATCACTGTCTCCCGTATTAAAAAAACAAACAAACAAACAACTGTTATCATCAACAATCTAAAACCGTCATTTTGTCTTTTGTATTAAAAATACAAGAAGAAGAAAAGGTTATTTTGTTGTTCTTAGGAGACCTGTCTCTTTCTCAATATTGGCCACAAGACAAATTCAGCAATGCGAACGACCTCCACATAGGCATTATGCAGCCTTTCATTTTGCTTTGTGAAGCCATTGTCTTACTTCAAGGTTGATATTGTTTACATTGTAGAAACTTAGTGAACCAAGCACCTCTCTCTCTCTCTCTCTCTCTCTCTCTCTCTCTCTCTCTCTCTCTCTCTCTCTCTCTCTGTCTCTCTCTCTCACTCTCTCTCACTTTTGATGTCCACCTCCATCCCCCCACTCCCACCCCGGAATTAATCTTTGCTATCGTTTTTGTTACTTTTTATTTCTCCTTATCGCGCATTGAGCATTCGAAAATGTGGGGACACGCGCGTTATAAATGGACATTTTAAAAAAAAATCTGCCAACGATGCAGCTCTCAAGCCAACGATATACACAAGAATCCCGAGACCTCGCCCGTCATTGTTATTGACTTGACTTCATCTTGTCTGCATTCAAGTTTTCACGAGCGACGAAAATTCAGACCGTTAGTTGAGGTCACAAACAAGCGTTTAAACCTTCAAGCCCATATCATTCCAGTCTGAGCGTACGAAATTCTGACTCAATCGTCCGATGTCACCTTTCACCACTTCAGAAGTGACGTCATCGACAGGGACCATTTTGCCATCACAATGGTCTCATAGACACAAACGCCCAAATCTCTTACGCCTCTGCAACTGCGGCGACATCACCGTGGTTACAAAAATCTCAAAGACGCCATTATTTCTTACGTCAGCTGTGGTGCCAATGACAAATCACAGTCAGCAACATCAACAAAGACCTCCCCACTAGTGTATGTCACAATTTTACGACATTGTAGTAATGTTATCATCGGCAGCCACACTCTGCCACAACCATGCCTTCATAGTGGTATTTGTAGGTCAGGACGCCGTTCTCATCCAGGTAGAGAATGGAGATGGGGTCGAGTTTAGTAGGGACGCAGCAAGCACGGGCAGCCTTCTTGGGATGTGCAGCGTGCATCAGCGTCTGGATGATGGCGTGTTTGGTCGGCGACAGATGCTGTCCAATCGGCACGTAGCATTTGCCCACACACTCGAACGCCTGCAACCGACGACGACAAAATGTATTACTTTGGGTTTTGTGTATATTTCATGACTGCAGTGTAGTTTTTATAGAGAGATTTTGGCTCTGAATACCTATTATCCGGGATGGGAGAGATTCCAATCACTAAAAATTGTTCCGTTAATCAGATGCACTAGACTATATTTAATTTGAAAATACAAGTTTTCGGTGGCCCACTTGGAACAGAAGAGAGGAAAACAATAAATAAGTGATGGTAAAAGATCGCAGAAGAAGAAGATGATGAAGTAGAAGAAGAAGGAAAAGAAAAAGAGGAAGAAGAAGAAGAAGAAGAAGAAGATGATGATGAAGATGATCATGATGATGATGATGATCATGATGACGACGACGACGACAACGACGACGACGACGACAAAGAAGAAGTAGTAGTGGTAGTAGTATTAGGCCTAGTGGTAGTAGAGGGCAGCGACGAAGACGACGACGACGATGATGATGTTGATGATGATGATGATGATGATGATGATGATGATGATGATGATAATGATGATGATGATGATGATGATGATGATAATGATGATGATGATGATGATGATGATGATGATGATGATGATGATGATGATGATGATGATAAGGAGGAGGAAGAGGAGGGGAAAAGCTAAATAAGGTAGGCTACGCGGTGTAAAGGATAGCTGAACAAATACGAGAGGATATGGGGTGAGAGAAGTGTGAGAGGGGGTTAATGGAGTAGAAAGGATAGGATACTCTTTCTCTCTCTATCTCACTTCGTTTTTCTCTTCTTTTTTTGTGTGTTTTGAAATCTTTTTATTTTTGTTTGTATTCTGTCTGCCATAAAGCCGCCTAGCCGTTATTACGACATCGTTTGCACCTGTCGCCACTGGCCCTCGTGCCAGCATGGAGATTATTACAATGACCACTTCTTACTATTTTTAGCATGACACGCGCAAGGAATGCTGGGCCTGGCGCCAGAAGCTGGGACAAAAATAGAATCATTCATGAGCACAGGGATCAAACGGTCAGCTGTGTGTACTCCTGCGGGAGCGAGAGGTGGGTATGATGAGTGTGATGTGTGCATGACCAGTCTGTCCCTTAGCCTTCTGCAATCTCTCATTCTGGTATATAATGCTTGTCCCCCTCAGTAATATGTGCACATATTGGGGTGGAGGGGGGGGGGGGGGAGGGAGTGATCGAGTTTATATGTCCCTTGGAAAGAAGAATACAATATTTCCTGCGATCCTGCCAGTTTACATAATCGGATTTAACTGTAAATCCTGTGACAAAAAAAAGAGGAAGAACAAGAGGAAAGAAAGAAAGAAAGAAAGAAAGAAAGAAAGAAAGAAGAAGAAGAAGAAGATGAAGAAGAAGAAGAAGAAGAAGAAGAAGAAGAAGAAAATGATGATGATGATCCATCACAACAGCAACGTTTATTTTATTTTTGCAATTGTTCTTATATAGTTTTAACGCTTTTCCAGATCAGGAGCTGCACAAGGCGCTGGCCACTGCCAGATCTAACTCAAACCGCCTTTGGACGCCTCGTCTGACGCCCAGACAAGTGAGCACAATCCTTGGTTCAAGTTAGTTTCCTGCAAAAGCCTTTTTTTCAATGACAACTGAGGCAAGCTGATTCTGTAACTAACAGCATTGATTCGGCTCTATTGTGTTGTATACGGAATTCTAGTTCCAATGGCCGTTCAACGTACTGCCCAAATCATTATAATTATTATTATAATTAATCCCTTTGTCGTCATCATGATCATCCTTATCCTCATGATCATCATCATGATCATCATCATCATCATGATCATCATCATCATTATGATCATCATCATCATCATCATCATGATCATCATCATCGAGGTAATACACATTGCTGCGATCGGTAGGAAGTATCGCCAAAACCCCCGCTAGCAGCAGGTGAAAGTATTCCCTCCATCCCTTCAAAGTATACTTTGGGCTCGCTGCTAGCCGCGGTTGCGAACCGCAGTACTGTTTAAAAGTGACGAAAAGAGCTTCCGTCCCAAAAACCCATTTGCCTTCTTGGATTCTTAAATTGTATGAAACCAAGTGAGAACACTATCCGGCGTCAATAAACGGTTCGAAAAAATTCTCAAACGGTTCGTAAAAAACAGTTGACCTAGAAACAAATACAGCGTGACCTAATTCGTCGCCTAGAGAAGACGAAACTTACTTTTCCGTTTCTAGTCTTTCAGCGACACTGTAACTGAGCAGGCTGCTAACCTCGCCAAGGGACAAGGGACATAGTTTGGCCTGCTGCGCAGCGTGTGCCTGGAGTATACTTTCTTTCGATCGTAGCTATGTGCAATGGGTGCATCATCATATAATGCACAACCCTCATGCCAAGAAGCCAAGAAGCCATGCTCAGTTAGGTGTGTGAGAGAGAGAGAGAGAGGGGGGGGAGAGGGGGAGAGGAAATGTACTTACCATATAGCCCGGTGGTGCAATAATCCAATGTTCCCAGCTGATGGCGTGAAAGTCTACGTACATCTTCTTCCGCCGGCAGCTGTTGCGTTTTTTTCTGGGGATGGCGTTGCTGTTGTTGTCCTCCGTGTCTCTACGACTGCGACTGCGCACGCGCCGAACCGAACCGTCAACGTCTTCCGGTAAACCCACCGGAAGAAACAGTTCCCTAGAGTTCACTTGTGTAAGGTTATTATAAGGCAAGTGTTTTGAATTCGAGGACAACGAAGGCAAAAGGTCATCACTGTGTGTGGTAGAGGGGCGAGGCGTGGTGTGAATTCTTGTACCGCCACTCTCGCTATCTGCAGCATCTGTCAGAGGTTCGTGGTTGATCACTTCCTGCAAGTCGCGCTGCTGCTGCAGCGGGCTCGAGGACGACCTGGAAGATGAAGACCGTCTTGACGAAGAACCAGACGCTCCGATGTCTTTGGAGAACACGACCAGCAAAGGACCTTGATCGTGCTCAGGGTCCACGTCAATGTCCATGGCCTTAAAGATGTGCGTCCCGTTCGCTTCTCGCTGTTTTGGTTCAGCTTGGTCAGCATTCACGAAGATGCTGTCGATGCTAACGTCGAGAATGTAGACGCCGTCAACACCAGGACCTCCAGTGACCACAGAGCTAGTCTTCCCTTCATCGTTGTCTCCTCCTTCTCTTTTCACATCACCTTTCACTCTTCCTTCGCTGTCTCCTCCTACCTTTGTAGACTTTCCTGCTCCTCTCACACTCCCCCTGCCTCGCCTTACCCAAGATCGAACAACTTCTGTGACATCGAAAGCCTCCCATCCTCCAGCTGCTCCGAAGACATGTCTGGACACTACTGGCTCGCTTTCAATGCCATTGACACCACCAGGATGCCTAGACAATTCACTGGATGCACCAGCACTAGGTGCTTCAGTAGCATCCTTTCCCTCTCTGGAGGCTTCTCTGTGTGCTTCAACATCCGTGTTTGTTTCATTGTTTGAGTCACTAGGTGATTGAATAACATCGCTTTTCTCATTCTGTGTTTCACTGGATGCGTTCACAGCATCATTTTTCTCATTGGGCGATTCAGCAAGATTATTTCCCTCCTCATTTTGAACGATATTCTCATCGCCAGCACTTCTGTCAGGAACGGTTGCTGTTTCCCTGGGCTGTAAGCCGTCGTAAACCTTCACCACCCTGTCCAGGCCCATGTAGGTGTTCCGATCGTGTTCCATCAAGGTGAAGAGCCTGAGCTCGGCCCTGGAGACCTCTTCCCCGTTGAGGAGGCTGGTGATGTTGAAGACTAATGTGTGGTGACGAGTCTCTATGCCTGGAAGCTGCTGACGTTCTTCTTGTTGGGACTCTGTGGTGGAACTGTTCTCCTCGCCTTCCTGTGCCTGCTCGTCGGTAGCTGCAACAATGCTATAGCGCATTAGTTCATCTGTGGCTTGGTAAACAGAATAATGACGAACATTTAAGGACAAGAGGGTGGGGGTGAAGAGAAAATAGAAGATGAAGAAAGAAGAGTATTCGCCGTGGAAGAAAAAACAATAATAATAGGAAAGTATGCTTTGGGGAGCGAAGCTGACTCAGTGGTGCGCCCAGTGTACTCAAATGTCAGCCGATAACATTGCAGGATGTGCAGGCAGTGGTTCATACCCTGTTGGCGGCCTGGAGTAAAATAATAATAATAATAATAATAATAATAATAATAATAATAATAATAATAATAATAATAATATAGTAATAATAATAAATAAATAATAATAATAAATAAATACATAAATAAAAAAAATTAAAATTTAAATTATCATGAAACATTGTGCTCTTACTCCTTCAAATAAGAGTATAAACTGAGGTCTAGTGTGTGCACGCACGCACGCGTTCCATCGCATCGATTTTAAACATCTTATCCCCGTTGGGGTGCCGGGGGTTTCAGTATAAATAGTATCCCCACTTTCTGGAAATGTAGTGCTTTAAATTCCCACTGTCGCTGTCTTTCTCATTTGATCTTTCTCATTCCTGCTCTGTTCTATCAATCTGCTATACTATCTTCTTCTTCGCTAGACCAGTCACCTACCTATTTTCTTGAAAACTCTTCCGGGACAAAACTCCTTATTTGTGTATGGGGTCTGTTGGATCAGCTTGGGAATATTGGACGCTTTCTGCCAGGTGGTCACTAGGGCTTCCTATGATGTTATTATTTAGCAATGTAGGCATTTTATATGTATGTGTTTTGTTGATAATTTATAATGATGTTTGTATTCTATTTTGTTTTTGTAAACCGGGGTTCGATAAATTAGAGTACAGCCTCAGCGTCCCCTGCATGGAATGTCTTTATTGTAAAGTGACTGGCTGGTGGAGAGCTTTCAGTTTTACCACTAGGGTTGTTTCAGCAGATCTTTTATGCGGATCAGGGGTTGTCCGGTCCTGATTTGGCTCGGAAGAGTCCGCTGGACCTAAAGCAATAATCATGTAATGTAATGTAATGTAAACATCTAGACGGGGGAGTGCCGGCTAAACAAATACACTCAGCACGCACTAGGTCCTTTCTCCCCATCCCTGGTCGCCCAGGATTGTGCTCAGTCGTGATTGTGCTCAGTCGTCTAGGCGTCCAACTATACGCCCGAAGGTTGCAGGTGGGAGCCTCCTGCGGCTTGAGTTAGATCTTGTATCAACTAGCGCCTTGAGCAGCTCTTGAGTTCGAAAAGCGCTATTAAAAAGTGGTAACATAAATAATATTAGGATCTGGGAGTATCGTTTCTATTTGAGGGTAGGAGGGGGGGGGGCCGTTTAGAAAGGTAGGGTAGTGGGCGGATTAAACAGAGTTGTCTTTTCTTAGCATTTAAAGAAATCGAAGTCAACTAGAAGGTCGTTCGGCTGGTGCACACAGTTTAAGCTGTTAAAAAATCGTACTATTTGTTTATTTATTTATTTATTTATTTATTTATGTTTTTTCAATAAATTGTAGATTCTCCTCTTGAATCTAAAACAACGCAAAAACGGAAGAGCGAGAACCGTCTATAGTGAAGGAGATCCTTCAGGGAATTGCACTTCGGTTCGCAGCCGTCAAAGGCAAATCTTTAAGTGGGCGGCTTCGTATTTGAACAATTCCATAAGGATCTGACAGGGTTTAACTCAAGGGTAGTGCATGTCGGTACACAGTCGTCACACGTCAATCCTAAAGGGGCGGCCTCGTTTCGGAACAAATTCTTGATGACCTCCGCTCCCTAACTTCCTCTTCCTCCCATCCCCCTCCTTCCCCTCACCCCCGCACGCCAAGGTGCATCTTGAAATAGCCGGGACAAAATCAGCAGGCGAGTTCAGCTTTAGGAAGAAGCAAGATAACATACTTAGATTGTGGACTCACAGGTGGACACACACACACACCCTCACCCACACACACGCACACACATAAAAGCAATAGCTTTTACACTTAACTTAAGAGTTTAAATTGAACAACAAACAAACAAACAAACTGGATTACTTTGTCCGCTTGACGGTCCAACAAGGAAAAAGCAATAACTGGAATGCTCTCATATTATATAGCAACCTTACCAGCTGACAGAGCTGTTTAAGGCCCTGAACACAGCGATTCGGCACAGAATATTTGGCCGGATTGAAACCACAACCCCCAAAGACAACTCACATTATATCTAGGCTTTAAGTCTTGCTCCAAGGACCAATGAATCATTGAGTCATCCTTGTGGTATCAAAAATAAGTGTACCAAAACGCATTCTGACTCGTTTTCTCGCTTCTGCTTCAGGTATAAAAGTTCTCTCTATTTGCCCTCAGATTTCCGGTTTTGGGTGGTGTTGCAAAATAGACGCCAAGGTCCATTGGTTGTTACGAGTGTGTGACGCGATCTAGATTATTTGCATTCCGGGACAGACAAATAAAGTATTTATGAAATTTGGCTGCACACTCTTCTAGATGCTAAAGGCGGAAGGAAGAAAGAGGAAACTGAGGAGGAAGAGAATATGACGAAGAAAGAAGGAAGAGGGATTATGATGTTTGTCTGCATAATCTGTAACAGGCTGAGGGCGGCTGCCCCTATGTAAAGAAAGAGGAGAAAATGATACGAGTAAACTATGAGGAGAGGGTAGGGGAGGGGTACGGGTGTGTGTGTGTGTGAGAGAGAGAAAGTGACAAAGAGGGTGACAAAGACCCGCCCCAGTTAAGAAAAGGTAGAAGGAAGAAGAAGAAGAAGAAGAAGAAGAAGAAGAAGAAGAAGAAGAAGAAGAAGAAGAAGGAGGAGGAGGAGGAGGAATGGGACGTGAAAAAAAGAAGAAGAGGAGGAAGCGGAGTAGAAGAGAAAAAATAATGACAAAGGCCGCATCAGAAGTGTATGTGTGCGCGTGTGCGTGTGTGTGCGTGTGCGTGTGTGTGAGTGTGTGTGTGCGTGTGTGTGTGTGCGTGTGTGTGTGTGCGCGTGTGTATTTGTATGTGTGTGTACTTTCCAAAACTGAACGTGCAAATATGCACATGTTAGCCTACACTGTTTCCTGGATAAAATCTTTCTGTGAAGTTGACACGGCAGTAGAGATGGTAGAAAATAATTATCTTTACGTCACCGTGTCAGCCCGAGAGAGAGAGAGTGAGAGAGAGAGAGAGAGAGAGAGAGAGAGAGAGAGAGAGAGAGAGAGAGAGAGAGAGAGAGAGAGAGTCTTTTAAGAATTAGCAGGCGTTGAATACGGCTCAAAAAGAAAAGTGTTTCAGGACTGTCAGAGAAGAACCGCTGAGTTGTTATACTATAGTTATATGTTTGTTCTATTTTCATTGTTAAAAAGATTAATTTATGTGCTTAAGGTGTTTTTTTTTTTAAAAAATTGCTTTTACTTGTTCCTGTTCGCCAGACATTTCATTGTTGTCATTTGTCAAAGGGTAGCACTCATTTAAGCTTTGCTTTTGTGTGCCCTTTATGTTCTCCATGCCTGGTTTACTTGTTTCCTGAATAAAATTCTGTTTAAACCAACCGCTGAGTTCTTCGATGATGAAAAGCGTGTGAATGTGAAGGTGTTTTATGGAATCGCCTTACGATTACAGTAGGCCTTCTACTCCGTAAAGATCCTAACCAGGCGTTTTTATGCTGTTTGAAAATAAGACTTGTTTAAAACACGTTAATGAAGAACGACTCGGACTTCTTTCGACAAAACAATGACGCGAAAGCGTGGGTACAACGCGGATTTTTACGGGGAATCGCATTATGATTACAGTCATACTAATTAGGGCGTATTATAAGCCGTCTTATCATCATCAGGCGTTGTTTATGTTGTGCCTGCAATGCGCCACCTGAGAGAAAGTAGTGAAAATGGCAGTCCACACGCAAAAAGGAAAAACCCACAAGATGAAATGTTAACATTGGCTACACGTTGTGGAAAGTAAATTCCACAGGGCATCACATTTTTATTTGTAAATTCTTGTTTGTTGGAATATTTCGCTCAAACTTATATCAATGTCCTAGGAATAACACAAGGAACATAACTGTGCATGTTAAATAATCGCAGTTTACTGTAATAAAAAGTTATTAAGGTGTAGATTTCTGTACCCTTATTTACACGTCGTGGGCAAAAAACTACCCAAACCACGTAAAGAAGAAAATATTCACTTTAGGACTGGGCATTTCCTATACCCACCCAGCACATCACCAACGACGAAGTCCGACAAACCATCACACCAGCCATTGGACAACACGATGACATGGTCACAATGGTGAACAAACGGAAACTCCGATCATGGTACGGCCACGTCACCAGAGCATCAGGCCTTGCGAAGACCAACCTGCACGGCACGGTGCAAGGAGGTAGAAGAAGAGGGAGACAGAAAAAGAGGTGGGAGGACAACATTCGAGAATGGTCTGGCTTGACACTGAGCGAAGCCATGAGGGTTGCTGAGGACAGAGAACGATGGAGTACGTTGGTTAAACAATCATCTGTGATGCACCAACAACTTTCGAGTTAGACAAATAATGACAAATCATCAATCGGGATAGGATAGGATAGGATAGGATAGGATAGGATAGGATAGGATAGGATAGGACGTCGTGTGTAGAAAACTTCACATAATATACATTTTGACGCAAATATTCCGCAATTCATAATTATACCAAGAGGGAAGACATCAAGACAGCGTTTGCAAAGGAAGGGTAAGCATTTTTGTGAGTGTGTGTGTATGTGTGTGTGCGTGTGCCTGTCTGTCTGATTTTTGTGTCACGTTATTGTCCCTTTTTAATCGCAGTCTCTGTGTGTATTAATGAATCTATCCCTTGTCAGAGAGGCTCATGTGACATTATAGTTTTGTTATCAACCTGGTCACTTTTGTGTAAACAATCTATAATAATATCTGGGTAACTTTGCGACGGAGTATGTGGGTATAGTGTGTGTGTGTGGGGGGGGGGGGGAGGGGGTGTTTGTGTGTGTGTGTGTGTGTGTGTGTTACACTCGTTTGATGTTGATGTTTTCTATCAGTATTTGATTCAGCCCCGATGCTTGAATTCCTGATAGTTGTGTAACTCAGATTCGTTTATTCACGCAACCCGCTCAAGCAGCATACAAGTCACAAAGTCGACGTATGAAGTTTTCCACTTTTATTCAGCACACACCAACAACTGCATACAATTCTCAACTCAACTCAACAACTTTCACAGCAACTCTCCTGCTTCACTATCAACAACAATGCAAACTCAAATCAAAGGTAAATAAAATCCATCATTGAATACTTTGCAAAACGAAACGATTAGATCTATCGTGCGCGCTTCCGACATACTTTCGTACGCGTTTCAACGTAACATAACCCCCCACTCAAGAAGAAATTTACCTAATTTCTTTCAACAACGTTGAAACGTAATGCACAAACAAAGTTCAGAATTAAAACTTATTTCAGACTGTCTGAACACTATCAACGTTCTTAGTTCATTCACACAGAGTCAATGGTTTTCATCTTCAAATCTGCCTGGATATTGTCAATGTTCACAGTTCATTCACACAGTCAAAGTTTCTCATCTGCAAGTCTTTCTGGATACTGTCAATGTTCACAGATCATTTACCCAGTCAACGTTTTTCATTTTCAAGTCTGTCATTACCAATATCCTTAGTTCGTCCACACAGTGAATGTTCTTTCGTTCGCAAGGAATCGACGCCCTCGTCAGTTGCGGTCGTCATCGGCCCAGGGTCAAAGACGATGATCACGTGGGCTTCCCTGGAATCAGTGCGTCCTCCGTTGTCTCCTTCTTCCATCGGATGTCCGACGCAGTCGACGTTGTCAGCTCCCAGGATGCATTCGCTGGGTCTCACGGTCAGGTTGGCTTCTGCGGGACGGTGGAACAGCTCCCTCAAGGTCTGCAGATGCTCCTTCCAGGTCTGGGTGTGGACTTCATGTTCGACCAAAGTCGTAGAGCCTGGGACATCACTGAAGCTATGGGGAAATTCGCCCATAAGGTCCTTGAGCTCCAACTTTTGACCTTCCGTCAAGCCTGGTCCTAGCTTAACGTCATCGATGCCTTCTTTGCTGTGGAAGTCTCCAAGTTCCAACAGTTCCTCGCTGTCAAAGCTGTCGTCGGTCACAGCTGCTGTGGCTGCTTGCACAGTCTCTGATGGCCTTTCCACGTACAGCTTAAGGAGGTTGGCGTGGTATATCTTGGAATGCTGACCGACCTTCACCTTGTAGTCGTTGATCCCCACCACGGTCTCCACTTCGTACGGGCCTTTCCACTGCATCAGCAACTTATTATGATCGGTAGGTAGCAGCACCAGCACTTTGTTGCCAGGTTTGAACTTCCTGTTCACAGCCCTACGATCATAGTAGTGCTTTCCACAGTCCTGGGATTTCTTCAGGTTTTCTCTGGCTATCTCGAGAGTCTGCTCCAGCTTCTCCCGTAGCTCAAACACGTACTGGTAGCTGTTCTTCACCTCTGGGGTGTCTACTTCTTTCGTCCACAGTTCTTTTAGGATGTGCATCGGCCCTCGGATGGTTCTTCCGTACAGCAGCTCGAACGGAGAAAAGCCGGTGGACTCCTGCGGTACTTCTCTGTAGGCGAAAAGTAAGGCGTTGATGTAGCGATGCCATTGTCTGGGCTGCTCGCTGCACAGTTTCTTCAGGGTGGACTTCAACGTAGCATTGAACTTTTCGACAAGCCCGTTGCACATCGGATGGTAGGGTGTCGTAGTCAAATGCCGGATGCTCAGCAGTCTGTTGACCTCCTTCATGCAGTCAGAGACGAACTGCGTCCCGAGGTCTGTCAGAATTTCTTCAGGCACTCCAAGTCTACTGAACATGTCCACCAGTGCCTCTGCTACAGTTTCAGTGTCAATCTTCTTCAGAGGCACTGCTTCTGGGTACCGAGTCGCATAGTCCACTAAAGTCAATACCCATCGATGACCTTCTTCACTCGGAGGTCTTATTTCGCCGATTAAGTCTAAGGCCACCCTCTTGAAAGGTCGGTCGATCAGAGGCATCCTCTGCATAGGCACTTTCGGGACCCTTCCTCGAGGTATGGTCTTCTGGCAAATGTCACATGATCGGCAGAAACGGCTAACGTCCGCATGAAGTCCTGGCCAGTAGAACACCGCCTGGATTCTGTCTGACGTCTTCTTGATACCTAGGTGACCTCCCATAATTGAGTCATGCGCTACTTCCATCACCTGGCGCCTTAAGGGTAATGGTACCAGTACTTGACGTAGTGGTGTACCTCCGTTGACCCTCGGGTGCTGGAAGATTCTGTACAGGATCTTGGCCTTCACCTCAAAATAGACCGTGCCACTGCCCTTTGTCACGTGGTCTTGGCGGTTCCTGTACTTGTTTAAAGTACTGTCAGCTTCCTGGAGCTGGATCAGCTTATCTCTGTCCACGATGGCAGCTTTAGAGTTGTCGGCGACCTTCAGTGGCGTAGACGTCTTGTCTCTCTTGGCCTGGGCCCTGGTAGTAACAGCACCGACGATCTCTGGTCGGCAGGGCTGAGCCGGAGTAGCCACATTATCCCGTAGCAGCTCTGTAAGGTCTCCATCGGGAAATGGCAATGGATCCTCCTCCACAACTTCGACGTGTTGGGTTGAGGCAGGACTCCATTCTGGATCGGGGTCGTCGGGTCGTCTCGCGCCGTCGATGTTCCCGATCATCAAATCATACAGCGGCTTCTTCAGGCAAACCGCTTCCACTTCGCCTATGTAGAAAGGGGTGTTGACATGAATCTTCGCAACTGGCGCTCTCACACATTTGCTGTCGGCCATAAGTGTCCATTTTGAATCGCCAGTGAACTGTTCTTTAGCGATTAGGTCTTCTCTGACGATGACCCCACTGCAGCCAGAGTCTCTTAAAACAGTCACTTCATGATTTCCGACGCGTCCCTTCGAAACTGGCATGTTCTGGACGGTCACAGCTGCGCTGGCGACGACGGGGATGGATTTTCCGTTGGCAAGGAGAAGTTGGCCATCGGTCATGCACTCTTGCACGTCGGCAGGAGTAGCTGTGCGCTTGGTCTCACTCGGAAGAATGACGCTCCCGCCGCACACCTGATGGTCAGATCTACTGGTTTGCCGTTGATTGGAGAACCGCCTCTGCCGGTTGCCCGCCGCTGCGTTGTCCGTACTGCTCCGCTGTCCGCTACTTTTGTTTTGAGGGCAGTTAGCTGCTCTGTGGTCTGTAGCGTTGCAAGTGAAACAGCCTCTTGAATGCCCTTCCCTGGGAGGAGGCGTGGAGTCTGCCTGTCTCTGGCTCGTCTGGCTTCCCTGGATCTGGTTCACATGGTTTCCAGTCTTCTGAAAATGGTTTCGTCGCGCTGGGTGGCCCCAGGGTTTTCCCATGAGCGATGAGATATCTTTCAGCAGCCTCAGTCACATCTTTAAGCGTCTGCAGCTTTTGTTCTTCTAAGTGGGTCGCTAGGTCCTTGTGACAGGCATTGAGAAATTGTTCTTTCACGATCAGGTCATGGAGACTGTCGTAAGACTTCCTTTCACCTGATAACTCCACCCACTTGTGTAGATATGACGACAGGCGCTCCACAAACTGCTTTGGCGTCTCGTCTGACTTAGGCCGGCATTCACGGAAGCGTTTACGGTAGCCCTTCTCTGTAAAGTTGTAGCACTGCAACAGGGCCTCTTTCAAGACGTCATAGTTTTTGGCGTCATCGTTCGACAGTCTGGTGTAAACTTCGAGTGCTTGCCCCGTCAGAAGTGCACTCAGTCGAATTGCCCAGTCTTGAGGTTGCCAGTTAGAGCTTTCAGCGAACCTTTCGAATCTCGCCAGATAACTGTCAATCTGGTCCTTCCCGTCGACGAAAGCTGGCAATTTTGGAGCCGTATGGTCGTTGGTGACTTGTGGCGCATGCTGATTGTTTTGGATACGCGCCAACTCTAGCTGGTACTGACGATCTCTTTCTTGCTGCTGCTGTTCAATTTCCAGACGCTTCAGTTCAAATTCTCTTTCTTCACGACGTCTTTGCTCTTCTTTTTCTTGCCGCTGCTGTTCAATCTCTAGACGCTTCTGTTCTAGTTCTATTTCTTTTTCTAGACGCTTCTCTTCCAATTCTCTTTCTTCACGGCGACGCTGCTCTTCTAATTCTCGTTCTTGTATTCTCTCCTGGGATTTGACGTACTCCGTCAACTGTTTCCCTTTTAGATTCAGTTGAATCCCTTTCTGCCAGAAGTCAGCCATCTTGATGCTTCTGGAAAGTTCTTTTTTCTGGAATGTTCTTTTCTGGAAAGTTCTTTTCTGGAAGGTTCTTTTCTGGAAAGTTCTTGACTGTGCTGCACCCTTCTAGACTGTTCTAGAACAGCACGCTTTCTGCAGTAGCGCTGATGCTTGCCACTAGTCGCTTTCGCTGACGCAGGCCCCGCTGTCCTCGTCGTATGCGACGCTGCACCACGCTCGTGTTGATGTACACGCTCCTGTGCTGAAGTAGACGCGACGTCCGCTCGTCGCTCTCTCTAATACTGGCGATGTAGCTCCGAGACTGTCCCTCAACGTAGTCCTGCGGCAGCCACGTAGTCCCGCTCTGTTGTTCGCTCACGAAGCAACTCTTCGGCGACTACACGCCCTTGCAGTCAACCCGAACCTATCGGTGATGTAGTCCCAGTATGTTGGCCCCTCTCGACGCAACTCGTTGGCGGCTACCCTCGATGACTGCCTCTCGTAACGTTGACTCGCTTGTTGTAGCAGTTGAACCCTTGGCTATGGCGTGAATCGCGGCTTGACCCCCAAAATGTTACACTCCGTTTGATGTTGATGTTTTCTATCAGTATTTGATTCAGCCCCGATGCTTGAATTCCTGATAGTTGTGTAACTCAGATTCGTTTATTCACGCAACCCGCTCAAGCAGCATACAAGTCACAAAGTCGACGTATGAAGTTTTCCACTTTTATTCAGCACACACCAACAACTGCATACAATTCTCAACTCAACTCAACAACTTTCACAGCAACTCTCCTGCTTCACTATCAACAACAATGCAAACTCAAATCAAAGGTAAATAAAATCCATCATTGAATACTTTGCAAAACGAAACGATTAGATCTATCGTGCGCGCTTCCGACATACTTTCGTACGCGTTTCAACGTAACAGTGTGTGTGTGTGTGTGTGTGTGTGTGTGTTGTATCTTTTAAAATGCAGCATCAATTTACTTCGAACTTTGCACAATAATAGATTCCACTCAACAATGTGTTAATCAATTTATTTAGTTCAACGCAAGCGCAACAAACAACGAGAAATGATAAATCGTCTACCACACATTCGCTGCCATGATAGTTGTTTTGAACGCACTTTTATTGCATACTGCAAGACCAATATCTTTTAAACTCATAAATGGATTTAATAGAACATTTGCATATATATACTGCCCGGTCTCCAGTGTATTTCACAATTTTATTTTGGGACAGACACAAGCGCAAGACATTAAAATATTGTTACAATGCTGAAAATTCCGCTTTTTTTCTGTACTGCGTTCATACGAAAGGAGTATTAATTGCAAATTTCTTCATAAATAATGTACCCCATACTTTCATAATAATAATAATAATAATAATAATAATAATAATAATAATAATAATAATAATAATAATAATCCTATCCTATCCTATCCTATCCTATCCCGTAACTCGAAGGTCGTAGGGGCACCACAGATGATCGTTTAACCATCGTACTCCATCTTTCTCTGTCCTCTGCAACCCTCATGTTTCGCTCAGTGTCAAGCCAGTCCATTCTCAAATGTTGTCCTCCCACCTCTTTTTCTGTCTCCCTCTTCTTCTGCCTCCTTGCACCGTGCCTTGCAGGATGGTCTTTGCTCTGGTGACGTGACCATACCATCGGAGTTTCCGTTTCTTCACCACTGTGAGCATGTCATCGTATTGTCCAATGGCTTGTGTGATGGTCTGTCGGACTTCGTCGTTGGTAATGTGCTGGGTATACGAAATTCATAGAAGTCTTCTGTAGCACCTTATCTCCATGCTTTGTATTCTTCGTTGTAGATATAATAATAATAATAATAATAATAATAATAATAATAATAATAATAATAATAATAATAATAATAATAATAATAATAATAATAAGTGTATTTATAAAGCGCTTTTTCCTAATGACATCAGTGCAAAACACAGTTCTCCAGCATTTCTTCTTAACGTTAACATTGAAATATTATACGAAAAGAGGTGAAACAAAAACAAGGCACTAATAAATTATACAAAGACATAATACAAACATAAACAAGAATATTTACAAGTAAAATATAAAAGACGAGGGAGTGAGGGAAAGGAGTACAGCAGCTAAGAAGTGAAGGGCCTGGAGGTGGGACGGTGGTGGTCTGAATCAGAAAAGAAGGAATAATGATAGGCCTACTAATGGGAGACGAGATCAGAACAATTAAAGGAAGAAATAGGTTTACAAGTTGGACTTGAAAGTGGCTATGTTCCGAGAGATGCGAAGAGAGAGTGGAAGAGTTCCAAGTTGAAGGACCAAGCTCTGAGAAGGGTCGACAGCCAGCTGATGAGAGTTTGTAGCGGGGTATTTTGAAGCATGAGGGTGTCAGAAGAAGAACGAAGATGTTGTGGGTGAGGTAGGAAGGGGCTAAACCATGAGCGCCCGTAACAGAAAGTACAGATTTTGTAACAATCCTCTGAAAGACAGGAAACCAGTGGAGAGAATGCAGGAAAGGTGCGTTATGAGTTTATGCATTTCATTTTGAGAACAAGACGAGCAGCTGAGTTCTGAACACGCTGGAGCAGATGATAACATGATGAAACTTATCAATGCAGTATCCAGTTTATTCAATAATGTTATTTTGGGCAATAAGCAATTAAAATAGCGTGAAAACGTCGGAAATCTGGCCATTACAAAAATTGCTAGATGGGTTCAAACGACTTTGGGAAAGGAAAGTAAGTTCGCGTTATGTTAATTAAGCTTACTTCCCTTTTGTTGCACGCGAGAGAGAGAGAGAGAGAGAGAGAGAGAGAGAGAGAGAGAGAGAGAGAGAGAGATGGGGTGAGGATGAGGGTGATGGTGCTGAGGGGACGGAGGGGGAAGAGTTGGGGGAAGGAGAGGTAAAAATGAGGAAGAAGCACCAGTGGTTTGGCAGAAAGGGTTTTACAGCCTGGTAGCCCCATTTACGCTGCTAGAACAACCAGTAGGATTTATCACCAACTGGTCAAAGCGACGGCACCCATCCATTAACGTAAAGAGGTGAAAGGGAATGGGCGGGAGGGGGGAGAGGGGTGTGGAGGAGAGGGCTTGGTAAAGTGATTAAAAAAATTATTATTTAAATGTAAAAAAAAGAAGTTTTGCAACGATTATCTACAGTAAGTGTCTCTAACTGATGTGCCGCTGACATCGCAATGAGAAGCATATTCAGGCTTTTAGTCATGAAATCAAGGCGTGTCCACATCGACACCGTAGTACTCGTGTATTGCTATTAGTTTTGACATGGTACTAGCAAAGAGCTTAATGATAGAAAGAGGGGGAACTTGGTACAGAACCGCGAGACGAAAGGTACGAGTTATGCGCCCTTGACAGCATGCTGAAAATGGCTCGTGGCAGAAAGTCAAAAGGCGACCGAGTGAAACAGGGCGGTGACTTTTGCACAGCCATCAATTGCCATAATGCCAGATACAAAAAAAGTTGTGTTGGCAAGTCCTTTTTCGAATTTCCAAGAGACAAAGAAAGGTAAATTGCAATTGAAAAACTTCATTTTTTTGTGTTTATGTAGGCCTAAACTAAGACCGCTGCAGTGCTGTTAGTGTTAAAACAATCGGAGAGCGGCTTGAATGATTCATGTTATACCTATGTGCTAAATCCAAAACAGTTTGCTTGCTGACAGTTTACGTTCAACAGGTCGCTCACTGTTTACGTTATTGCTAGGTTGTTTGACTATATTTGTGCTTATATTTCAAAAGTAGATGTCAGATTGGTAGTTTGGCTTCGTCAAACTGCTTATGTTAACAAGTTAAATTAGACTAAGTCTGTTTTCTCCTCGTGATCAAATACTGTGCAAGTTAACCCTTTACCTAGGCACAAAAATGATCCTTGATCTGTTGTAATCCCTTTTCGTTTGAGTGTAAACGGAAAAAAACATGTAATGTAGAAACTCAGTCCTTGTTCTGATCTGTGAATTTCTGCGCATTAGATCTATATTGCGTGGAATGTTGTAGTCTAGGTTCTGATTGTTCTGTCTGATTAATTAATTATTTTCCATGAAGTGACTGATGTTATTAAGCCAGTGATGTGGGAGGTGAGAGGGTTGGGGGATAGGGGGACACCTGATATAAATTAAATTCACAATATTAGTGAAACATTTTGTTATTGTGCTTTATTGTGATTAATTGATTGAATGACAGAGCTCTCTCTTCCCCCAACCCCCCCCCCTCTCTCTCTCTCTCTCACGATTACGGATTTACACAGTTTCGGATAAATGAAACAGTCTGTCATGCATATTTTAATTTTAAAATATCTGTCGTTGATTATAAAATAATAAATTTTAGGGCAGAAAACGAACCTATGACATACACACATAAGCAGCATAAAAGCACCTAATAAATGTCAATAAGTAAACATTAAAAAAAAGAAAAAAAACGACAGCAGTAGCGGAATGTTAATAATAATGATGGTTAAAAGTTTGATTTTTGCAAACGTTGCCATAAAAATGTTCTTTTGCAATGGCATAGGCTCAATAAGTTACCACGCACATATCATTCATGTAGCAGATGATGAAATATAGCCAGCCCGAGCAAAGGGAAATAATCCGTGAGAGCGTCTCGCATTTTTGTATATGACATAATGGAAGTTCCACCTCTTTCCGTAATAAGCTCTTTGGTACTAGTAAGAGCCGAAAACACCGTCACTTTCAAAGACTTTACCGACAACGCCACTCTATGACGGCCTACTAGTGCCAAAAATTTATAGGCCTAATTATTAATATCGTGAGATAATTACAAATCTCGTGGGAAAATTACAATTATCAAGGGATAATTACAATTATCATTGAAAAATTATAAATATTTTCGCGTAATCCTGTTTAATCTTCAGTTTTGGCTCTAGCAATCCGCATGGAAATGCGCCAAAACCGAAAATTGTAATTATCACTTAATAATTATAATTTTCACTTCAAAATTAAAATTTTTACGTGATCGTGCTTAATTCTGGCTAAGGCGTCTTACTAGCGCCAAAACCTGCAATTATAGGTTTCAGTGATAATAGTAATTAACATGTGTTCTGTGTAGTTCACATTATGACGGCCTACAACCTCCCAAACCTGATAATTACAAATATCATGTGATAATTACAAATATCAACGACATATTTACAATTATCACGTACAAATTGTAATTATCAAGTGTAAATTACAATTTTCGGTTTGGGCCCATATCCAGACGGATTGCTAGAGCCAAAACTGAAAATTAAATATGATCACGCAAAGATACTGATAATTTTTCAATGATAATTGTAATTGTCCCTTGATAATTGTAATTATCATATGATATTTGTAATTATCTCATGATATTTGTAATTATCCGGTTTTGGCGATAGGAAAACATGGCAAATACTGATAATTATTAATTAACACTGTGGATTACCAGCATATCTGTAAATTACACAGAACACGGGTTAATTTTTATTATCTTGTGATAATGGTAACTCTCTGTTTTGGCGCTAGTAGGCCGTCATATCACTCTCTTAAAGTTATCGTTCGGTTATCAGGTATTTGTTTGTTGTTGGCTCTTACAGTTTTATTTTATTATAAATATTTATTTATTTGGGGTGTCGGATAGCGCAGTGTCGCAAGTTAAGCACCGTCCAGTGCGGTTAGCACTTGGATGGGTGACCGCGAAACGTAAAGCGACAAATAACAACGCCCCCAGTTGACTCAACTGTGACTGAGTACCTACTCTTTTAAGGGTGGGGAAGGAAAAGCAGCGAGGGAGAGAGATGGGCATCGCCCTCATTACGCTGGCCCAAGATAAGTGTGATCTCCAACATCACGCTCCTTTACGGCCACAAGGCTATGGGACCACCTTTACCTTTTAACCTTTTTTTAAAATAAATATTTATTTTTGTGTATATTTTGGGCCTGTGAAGTGTGTGTGTGTGAGTGGGTGTGTGTGTGCGTGTGTGTATGTGTTGGAGATGAGGGGAATGGGAAGGCGAGTGTGGTGCGTGACAACGTCACGGTTTGAATTCACGCTCCTATTTGGAGAGGCCCAGCAACAGCTTGGCTTTTTCTCTTGAATAAGTGGTCGATCGCAAACGAACACCAAAACAAAGCATCGCAAGCATCCTCTAAAGCCTAAAAGGTTAAGCTTATAAGGCAGAGCCGCAGAAGAGGTGGAGACCCCGTCCCTCATAAATTGGCCCCAAAGAAAAAAAGATGATTCCTTACAACTCTATCTTAATTTCAAATTCAGTTCAATTCTTGAAGTGTATATCTGTCGACTGTTCACTTCAGAGTGATATAAGACAACTAAACGTTTAAAATAAATGAATAAAATACAAACATTACATACAAATCATAACACTTTGAACAATATCGGTTTTCATATTAATAGCACCAACAATGCCAACTATATAACAGGACCAACCCTCCTATAAGACTCATGTATGGGTTAAATAATACTGGTACCTTAAAAAGACTGATGAGGTTAAAAGGGCAGGAAAAAACCTAAGGCAATTGATGGCGGTCTTGCTACATAGCCTATATGGTTATAGACAATAAACTTTATCTTTAGCTCTTTTGAATGGAAAATAAAGCACAGTTGTTGATATACTTTATTTTTTTTTCGTAAGGTTAGCTTTCCACCCCGACTCGCCACCCTGCTTTAACTAGCGCCTTAAATAAATAAATAAATAAATGAATGCATGTTTGACTTGGCGCACGCGCACGCGCACGCGAATAAATTAATCAGTTGTAAACATTTCTGAATGCTTCCTCGTCTGCCGAATCGTCACATCCGTCTTGGCAACATAGTGACTGCAAGGAGAAAAACAGGCGCTGAATCTATTGTATTGATTTTCATGTTCCCATAAATAACCCCAGGCGGAGACGTTGCACAAAAAAAAAAAAAAGAAAAAAAAAGAAAAGGACCAGCTAAAAATAGTTCGCTTAGAAACCACTTTATGGAAATAAAGAGTCTGGGGCGCTGGGCGGGCGGAAAAAGAGTATTCTCTGTTTTCGAGGTCAGTCAATGGAGGGACGGGATGGGAAAAGAGAGAGAGAGAGAGAGAGAGAGAGAGAGAGAGAGAGAGAGAGAGAGAGAGAGAGAGAGAGAGAGAGAAAGAGAGAAAGAGAGATAGGAATAAGAGAAGAGGAGAAACAGACAGACACAAATAGACTATAAGAAGACAGAGAGTCAGAGAAAGACAGGAAGAAGGAGACAGACAGACAGAGAGATAGACAAACAGAGACAGACACAGAGAGAGACAGAGAGAACGACTGACAAATAGACAGGAAGAAGATAGAGATAGACAGACACAGAGAGAGAGATAGCCAGACAGATAGGCAGAAAGACAGAAGATGACGAAGAAGTAAGTCTAAATTTATTAACAACCAAAAAGATTTGAATGGAAAATAAATAATAGCAGAAGGAGGAGTAGGAGGAGGAGGAGGAGGAGGTGGAAATGAAGGAGGAGGAAGTCAAGGAGACAACATGAACACTGTAGGAAAGGTCTGGAAGGGTTTGTGCATGGCATTGAGGAATTTGTATGAGCGTTGTGTAGGTAAAGAAAGGTTCGCGGAGCAGACTCTCTTTTTTGACCCTATATGACCACAATAGTCTTTACTATTAAGGTTTCATGCTCTTTCAGTCATCAGGCATTTCTCTGATAATAGTACAGTAATATTTTATAGGACGGGAAACAGTTTTTATCGGCTTAAAACAAGCGTTTCGCATATTCATTTTGCAAGCATTAAAACAAAGTAAATAGCATTTTATCAGCAGAATGAAACGTTAAAAAAAGCACACCGTAAATACGTGGCTAGTTTAACATCTGTCGTTAGACCGTAAAGTTTTTGATGGTAATTACCTTCTTTATTGATGTTTGGGAAGCTGCGTACAATGTCAGCGCCAAGGTCAAACTCTCTCCCATCATGCCCTTCAGTGGTCGCTTCCGTTTCCAGTCTCCACGATGGCGCGACAGTTGGAAAGTCGGCACTTCCTTTAGAGAACCTGTCATACAACTCTAGCATGTACTCGGGTGGCTCTCTTCGTGGTGTCTTGATCAGCCTCAGCTTGGCCACTCGGTTCAAGCCGGGTGGAGCTTGTTGTGTACTCGGTACTCTTGACGCCTCATTTCCTCCATCTACTCCAAGGTATCGAGAGGTAGAGCGGTGTGCATTAAATGGAGCGTCCTCGTCAAGGTCGCTGAACTCTTCGTAATAATAATCAAAGTATTTGCTGGCGTCTCCCGCATTTTGTGCCGATGACGCAGAGTCCAACGACAAGTTGTTTGCGGAAAACGTTTGTGGGGAAGTAGCATTAGTCACTGAATTTTGTGAAACAGAAGCTTCTTTTGGTAAAGTGGACGAGCTGGAATTAGCTGGCGAAAGAGACATCAACGTTGAAGACTCGCTGAAGGAAGAAGTAGGAAGAATGCTTGTCACTTGCGGGATACTGCTTTCAGCTTGATATTTCAACTCTGAATTTATTTTGGTGTTTTTTATGGTCGAGATGTTGGAGCAGTTTCGCAGCGGCTCTGATGTGCTGACAGATCCTATGGGAGCCACGCTGACAGATTCGGAATGAACTATGCTGGCAGATTCAGATGGGGCCACTGTGACATATCCTGCAGCAGTCATGCTGACCAATTCAGTAGAAATCATGCTGATAGATTCAGTAGGAGTAGTGCTGACAGATCCTGCGGGAGCAATGATGACAGATTCAGAAGGAATCATGCTGACAGCTTCAGAAAGAGTCGTACTAACAGGTCCTGAGGGAGCCGTATTAACATTTCCGGAGGGCTTAGCACGGCTGAGCCTAAAGTGGGCTATAATAACACACAGCACAATGCTGCCAACTTTCCCAACTGACAGACGGCACTTCATTGCAACTGCTGATTACACTGAAACCTCACCACAAAATTGGCTTTCTCGTAAAACCACACCTCAAAATTGGCTTTCTCCGAAAAACCACACTACACCTCAAACTTGGCTTTCTCTTGAAATCACACCTCAAATTTGTCTTTCTTCTAAAACCACATCTCAAAATCGACTTTCTCCTAAAACCACCCCTTAAAATTGGCTTCCAAGTTGATCCATCACAAAACTCCTTTTGTGAAAATGCTTCCACCTATTAAATCTAACTGGGAGCACTTTTAAAAAATAAGTTCATTATGTCATGCAATCACAAAACAGGTGTCAATGTATAGATCAAAATCAGAAACACCAGAGAAATGCGTTCACGCTATAATTTCAGGACAAAGTAGAACAATCTACGTTGGAAAATTACCCGCGAAACACACCATATAATTGTATTATAATTATAAGTCCACGTAAGAACTGAAGTTTTGCCTTTGTCTTCGAAACTACGTCGAATATTTTAGAATCAATATGGATAAAAACATGGAAGAAAATAATTATGGAATATTGTTTTCACTCTGTAAATCTAGCACTGCTACCACCGCAATACTTCTAATTTGCAGGTACATTACATGAATTCTCAGATATTTTTAATTCATAGAAGAGACTGCACGAGGAGACAGATCGTCGGCACATAGCAGCAGCTTCATCACTAACTCAGTAAATGATAGCGCAAGACGTGCAGTTAATGATGGCAAACCTAATTCGTCACTTCATCGAAAAAGAACAGGAAGCTAAAGTCGCGCTTTTTCACCAAAAACAAAAATTAATAATAAAAGAAGATTTGTCAAAACACTGAAGATGTTTAAAGCACTGAAGACATTTGAAATAACAATGAGAGCTTGCAAAATCACAAAAGATGTGTCAAAACAATGAGCATTTGCATAATTTATTTTCTTCTCCCAAATCTCTGACAATTGTTATCAAAACACGATGAAGGTTTGTTAAAGCACAGGCTTCAAGCTTTCCAAAGCACTCTGAAAATGTGACAAACCGCTGAAGGTTTTTGAAAGCACACGGTCAGAACACACTGACGAATTTTGTCAAAAGTAATAAAGATATCTGTAATGCCAGTCAGACAGGTGTTGTTTGTGTATAGCTGTTTCTTGTAATTCCAACACCTTTACGCTATAAATAACTCTCTTCATCAAGGACACTGTCAAAGTACACTGGCGAGTTTGTCAAAAGGACTGAATGACGAGTTTGTCAAAAGTACTGAGATGTTTGTAATGGGCTGTCCGTCAGACAATGTTGTTTGTGTGTGTATAACCGTTTCTTTTAACTGCAACACCTTTTTGCTAGAAAAGAACTTTCTTCATCCGGGACAGCACACAGAATATAAAGCAGCTAATTCGCATAAAGCAAGCCATTGCAGACTGAGCATTGTACGTGATTAGAGGACGTCCATGGCGAAGACTTTGTACTGCACATCCAGCCTGCATTTAAATATGTGAGCAGCGAGCACAGCTTGATGTCTGAAAACAAAATGTAGATACTTAAAAATAGTTTAGAAAATTGTGTGTGTGATGCCGATTTTCTTCTCCTTTTGTTTGTGTAATGCAGAAAATGGAAAATATTATGCACGAATAGTATTGAAATTTAAAGAAAGCTTATAAAAAGAAAATCTCGTAGTTATGTTGAGTTCTTTTTATGTATATTTGTGCAACAAAGTCAAATGCGCGCTAAATCTTTTAATTGAACAATCCCTCCACATATTTGGCATGAATACAGCAATGTTGTAAAAACAATGCTTTTACTTATTTATGTAATTAATAATTTTATTTAATCATTTGTTTATTTCATTTATTAATATATTTGTTCACCTAATTAGCTAGTTCGTTCGTGCTATAATTCAGGGATCCCTCAAAATATTTTCACCT